>BSBK01009315.1:622500-1050000 GCA_027943335.1 Chamaecyparis obtusa | reverse complement strand
AGTTTTATATTAACTATTTTCCCTATGAATTCTATTAAAGGCCTATGCTAACTACTAGCCACTCCCCATCCTCTCCTTATCTACTCCATCATTTGCCAGCTTGTCTGCATCTTTATTTCCCTCTCTATATATGTGGTTGATTGTGAAATGATCCAAAAGATTTATTAAAGAACTATCTTGCTAAACATACCCATTTCATTTCCAGTTTGGAGAAACCTCTTTTCTTATAGCATTGACCGCCACTGTCGAATCTCCTTCAATATCTAACTTTTTTATTCCTAGATTACAAGAAAGTTTTACACCTTCAATTAGAGCCAAAAATTTTGCTTCATTATTAGTCTTAATACCAATCAGCTCTGCAATACTAGAGATCATTTGTCCCTTGCTATTAAGTATACAAGCCCCTATCCCAACCTTACCTGGGTTACCTCTTGATGCGCCATCAAAATTAAGTTTGGCCCACCCTTCCTCGAGCCTTCTCCATTTACAATCTTTGCTAAGTTGACTAGAGTTTGGTTTGGGGTTGACATCTAATGGTGAAATGGATAGCCCCATCGATTTATTTCTTGTTCTACAATCACATTGAGTGAAGACTAAATTATGAGATCCTAAGGAATTTCTTTGATTAACTACCTCCACTGTAGCTACTTCTACCTTATTAAGAAACCAAGGAAGTTTCATCTCTGAATCCTTGAAAATACGATTATTCCTTTCCTTCCAAATTTACCAAATAAGAAGTGGTGGAGTAGTAGTCCAATTTATGTTATAAAGCTTCTTCAATCTTGGCTTTGGCCACCCTTTAAGAAGATCAACTAAGTTATTGGGGAAAGCAAAATACCAATTGAGTCGTTTAGTCACCCAAGACCAAGATTTTGTAGAGAATTCACAATTTAACAACAAATGATCTATACTTTCTTCTACCTTTTTACAGAGAACACACCTTGGAGGACCTTGAAACCCCATTTTCCTCAAAGTTTTGAGCTCAAAAGTCTACCATGAAGGGATAACAATAGGCACAGGCCTTCTTTAGGCAAACAATCCTTATTCCAACATAGATCCAAAGGTAGATCTAAGGACCGAAAGCTTTCTTACTGTAAAGATACTGATATCCATATTTAGTATTATAATCTCCTGATTTGGATTGAGTCCAAATAATACTATCCTCCCTGTTACAAGGTGTTACACTTCTATCCCTTAAGATATCTAATAACTCATTTATGAAGTCTTATGGTATACTATCATCCCCCTTAATATCACAAGCCCATCCTAACATTGGTATATCTTGAGAAAGGGACATATAGTCTTTTACATATATGCCTCTATGTGCTTTCAACTTCTCTATATTTTCCTTATCCATGATAATATTATTTAAAGTTGTGTAACCTCCCCATGAAACTTCCCAAAATAAAGCTTTATTGTCATTGCCTATATCCCATGATACCTCTTCTCTTATAAGTGTTATATAGTTAGTGATAAAATTCCATATCCTAGACCCTTTGGGTGGAGCTTTGTGCCTTAGAATACTTAAATTATCTTATCCATCAAGATACTTATGGTTGATGATTTTAACCCATTTTAATTTTGGCTGTCTAATAATTTTTCATACTAGTTTGGCACCTAATGCTAGATTCTGATCATGAAGGTCTTTGATGTTAATGCCTCCATCCTTCTCGACTTAACATATGATTTCCCAATAAATTAAAGGAATTGTATCCTTTTCTCCTACACCTTGCCAAAAAAATTCCTAAATTTGTGTGCAAACTTCTGTCTTATCCCACTCGGGAGCTAAAAACATGACATCTGATAAATGGGAAAGGCAAAAATAAATGACTTTAGCATAGTTGATCTCCTAGCAAAGGAAAACCACTTCCCTTTCCATGATTCTATATTTATTAAGTCTACTTTGTTAATAAGGTTCCCCCATATGTTGTTGTCCTGATTACCTTTATCTAATGGTAATCTTATGTATTTTGTTGGGAGAAAACCTTTCTTGAAATCCATTACCCTTAAAATGCTATTCTCCAGTCTCTTATATGTATTAAAAAAGAAAATTTTTTATTTTTTCTTATTTACTACCTTTCCTGAAGCTTCTGAATATAATTATAAAACCTTCTTAAAGGTTTTTTCTTCTTCAATACTAGCTTTGCCATATAACATAGAATCATCAACAAATTGTTGATGAGAAGTTGAATCTAGTTGACTGGTGATTTTTATACCACTAAGCTCACCATTGTTCCTAGCTTCAGAGAGGGATCTACCAAATTCCTTTTCCATAATAATAAATAGAAATGGGGACACGGGGTCTCCTTGTCTTATACCTTGAGAGATCCCAAATTAGCCTTCCAGATTTACGTTGACTAAGACTGAAAACATAGGGGTAGAGATACATTCATATACTAAATTGACCCATTGTTTAGAGAAACCAAAGGCTTCCATACATTTACATAAAAATCTCCAATCTACCCTATCATAAGCTTTCCTAATGTATATATTAATTAACATACTATGAACCTTTTTGTTTTGAATAGAGTGGATTGCCTCTTGGGCAATAATTACCCCATCTAAAGGTGATCTAACCAGAACAAAACATGTTTGTTCCTTAGCAATGATTGGAGGTAAGACATCTTTAATTCTATTGGCTAAGACCTTGGTGAATAAATTATACAATATATTACAAAGAGAAATAGGTCTAAAATATTCCATACTTTTTATTTATAATTTCTTAGGAATTAGAGCAATAAAAGTATTATTTAATTATTTACGTAATCTACTAGAGTTTCTAATATTCTCTAAAACCTCTATAACTTCATCACCTAAGAAATCCCAACATTTTTGGAAAAAGAATGTTGGAAACCCATCAAGCCCAGGGGCTTTGTCTAGGTGTAATTGGTTTAAGTCTACCTCCACCTCTTTTTTGACAATTATAGTCAAGATTTTTAAGGTTTTGATCTTTAGTAATGAGTTTGGGTATATCCTGACAAAGCTTATCTTGGGCAAGTATATTAGAGCTTCCCCAATTTCTAAGGAGGTTGCCAAAATAATTAATTCCTTCATCAGCAATTGCTTTAGGATCAATTAAAGATATTCCATCAGAGTTCTCTATTGAGTGTATTCTATTAATCAATCTCCTAGTTTTTGTACTATTTCAGAAATATTTGGTATTCCTATCACCTTATACCAACCAAGTTTCTCTAAATTTTTGCCTCCAGAATACTTCCTCTTTTGCTAAAATTTTACCATATTTTTCAAGTAACTCTATTTCTTTTAAGTATATATTTTGATCCATTCCTAATCTAAAGGTTTCCTCATTTATATCCCTTATTTCATTTTCTAGGGTTTCTTTTGATTCATAAATATTCCCAAAATTTTCTTTATTCCAAGTTTTTAGTTTCATTTTAATATATTTAAGTTTGGTTATAAAATAGTATGCCTTCGATCCTTCGAATTTAACTTCCTCCCACCATTTCTTAATTATATCCATAAAATATTTGTCTAAGAACCACATCTTTTCAAATCTAAAAGGGTTTCTCAAGGGCCTAAGAGATTCCAAAATTATTAAAGCTACTAAGAAGTGATCTGAGCCTGAGAAATGTAACATAACAGAGTCTAGATTAAAGTTAAATGTCAAAAGGTTACCTCGAAAAAGGAACCTATCTAGTTTTTTTGTGATATGGTTGAAGCATGTTCTTCTATTTGTCCAAGTAAAGGTACCATTTGAGGTTCTTATATCCATTAACTCTGATATGTTAACCCACTCCCTAAACTATTGCATGACTATGGAATCCCTCCCCAACCCTCCTATTTTTTTGTCTGGATTTAAAATGGTGTTAAAGTTGTCACCTACAAGATTGGGGATGTCGAATTGTCAATAATGAATTGTTCAATTTCATTCCATACTAATATTTTTTTTGCTAGCTTGGTTGGGCCATAGATGTTAGTTAGTATGAAAGATACACTACTTTGTAAGCTTCTTAACTTCCCGGCCATCCAATGTTTTGATCCAATACTTCTTTCAAAACTCACTTTCCTTGGATCCCATAAAACTACTATCCCTATCAAGGCCCTGCAAGAGGCTTCCCCAAAGAGATTCCTTATTCCCATTCTTTTTCTTAAGCTATCTAGTTCCACATTATCTAATTTTATTTCCTGTGACAATATACATTCTGTCTCAAAGGTTCTTAAGTATCTTTTTAAGATACTTTACTTGTTAGGGGAATCTAAGATCCTAACAGTCCACATTATTAGTTTCATGGTTGATTGGGAGGGAACTTCCCCTTACCTGCATTTATTGTTGTGATTTTGGCTTGACCCTTTTGTTGGAAAAATGGTCAGTGCTCCCCTCAGGATTAGTGACATGGTTTAACTACCTCATGTGTCTTCTATAAGTCTATTGGTTGTATTAGGCATTAATAGGTCGATCTTTTGGTGCAACAACAACTACTACTTGTAACAAGTGGTATCATAGATTGGTCATAGGTTTGAATCCCCTCAGGTAATGCTAAGGGAGAGATTTGTTGAAAAATGATCAGTGCTCCCCTTGGGATTTGTGACATGTCTTAACTACCTCTTGTGTCTTCTATAAGTCTAGTGGTTGTATCGAGCATTAATGGGTTTATCTTTTTGTGCAATGACAACTACTACTTGTAACACCTCTGCCAAAGAATCTTTTTCCCTAAGTTCACTCATGTATTTCCTACCCCTTTTTAGTGGTTATTTTGCACAATCCACTTGTTCTAAGCCTTTGGATTTAATGGCTAAGCCTTTTTTACCTGAATCCTCAACATCCTCACTTGAGTTACTTACCCCTACTAATACTCCCTCAATCTACTCTTCCTTTTGAATGATATTTAGCATGATCTCTACTATTTCCAAGTCATATTTCTGATCTATATTATCTTCCCAAAGTAGGTCTAAGCCAAAGAGCTCAGACATTTCTTCAAAGTTTTCTACTAAATTATTGATGATATTTGATTCACTAAATGTGTTATGCCCAAACCAAATAGATTCAACCGTATTTTTGTTGCAGTTTTCTAATTCCTGACTCACTACTTAGCTTACTTCCTCTTCTTTCTCAAGTATACCTTCAAGAGAATTTTTGTATTCCTCTACACTTATATCTTCTTTATTTACATATATTATCTTATTATCATCTTGAATCAGAATTTTTTTAAGACCAACTTCCAATACATTATTGCCTTCACAAATTTCTACTTCTTGTTGAATCCTAATATCTGAAATTTCACCTTCTTCTCTTACCGTAGAAAGGAAATTATTTACATCTTCTAAAACAAAACCACATTTTTCTTTAATAAAACAAATTGCAAGATTGGGAGAATTGTTACTTACTATCCTATTCCCTAAATTGGAATCTTCTTTAAAAAAATTTACTTTAGTCTGAGCGTCCTCTAACACTATTTGATCATCTTTGACATAAAAAATCTTCGATAGAATAATAGGCTCTAATTGGATAGTTAATTCTTTACTTTTAATCAAGACAGGTTTAAGATTTTTAACATTAATATCCATACATACTATGATAACATTATCTGATTATAAGAATCTGATCACTCTGTCCAACATAGACATGAAATAAACTATGGACAATCTCAAAGCTCTCTGTACCATGTTGGAAGGAAATAATACTGATAAAATAAAAGATAAAGATCGAGGGAAAGATAATCTTCAACATCTTGGTCTGAGCTCCAGAACCAGATCCAACGCTAAAAAGAAGACTGTGGCTTAGGATAAAGATATTTCCAACCTGAAGGAGTCCATCAAGAATATGCAGAATCAGATGGAGGAATCTAAGGAATTCCTTAAAATGATGAAGTGATCCTATTGCTAGAAGTTCTTTTGCCCTATTTTTTTGGGAGTTTTTGTTTTAGTTTTTTTATCTTTTTGGTGCTATTTCTCAATGCTTTATCTGGGATATGTCCCTCTCGGTTTCTATCCTTGGCTAGGATAGGTTTTTGTCTTTAAGTTCTTCTACACTTATCTTCTCTTTGCCTTGTTAAAGGGTTTTGGGGTCCCTTCAAAACCTGCAATTACCTTAATAAAAAAGATTATCCGATTGAGAAAATTTTGTATCCCTGAAACCTACAAATTTTCCTACCACACTCCCTATATTTATGAGAAATTATTCATTAACAAATTCTATAGGAAGATCTTTTAGCAATACCGCCTTTTCAACTAAGAAACCAGATAAGTTACTAGGCTTAAAACACAAGTTCCAATCTATCATTGTAAATTTTGCTCCTCTAAAACTAGGGCATCCACCATTCATTAAATTTTATTTTAATTTTATATTGATACACTTTATAAAGAGAAATTCATCAGAGAGAAAATAAATACTTACCTATTTGTTGAAAAATTCTTTCAACCATTCTGCAATAATCTCAAAAGAAACACCAAACCCATTCCACCAAATGAAGACACCATGGATTTATATAGATTTTGATATTTTTCCACTGTGCCATCCTAAAATTCTAGAATAAAATAATCCTCCTTAGAAATAGGTTTAGGGATTTCCTTATGCACACTTTTTAACTATGTTGACCTACGATGGGGCAGGGTGTATACTTTTTCCGAGTGAGGATGATCGAAAGAATTTTCTCTTCCATTACCCTTCTCTTGGAGGGAATCAAAACTGTTAGAAGTAGGGATTGAAAAGAACTTATTCTTATCATGATGATTACTAACATGTCACTGAAGAATGGAATAATGACCGTGTTTTTTATATGAAACTTGGATCCATGGATTAGGGTTTTCTGATGGAGAAGTTCAAGAAATAGATCTTTCAGACTTGGATGACATTTGAAACAACCATCCTCCATTCCCTTTCCTTCATCCCCTCATAGACAAAGCTTCATCTAAAGAATAATAATGACCAGTAACCCTCAAATCGAAGTCTTTTCCAAATGAAATCAATAGTTTGCATGCGAAGGGGTTGTAATCACTGAAAAACCCATAACACCTTGCAGGGTGACTATACTTGGTTTTATGAAACATTAACATTTTCCTTCTACCTCGGTCATACCAGAAGAAATTCACATAATTTGATGATGGTAAAGCCATTTTTTCTAATTTTGCCCTATTTATCTACGTATAATTTGTATTTTACTTTTGATTAGCTTAGGTTTATAATTGATCTAAGAATTTTTAAATGGGTCATTTAGCCTAAAATCTGTATCGAGCTAGAATTTGAAATAATATCCCTTTCTCACTTTAATTTATTGTCTAAGTAGAAAAATTAAAAGTTGATTAAGTGTGATATTTGTTTGAGTTTTGAAGTTTAAGGATAGTTCACATTTGCATACCTTGGACTTATTGATCCTCTTTTACCATTCTAGTCCTTCTAAAGCTAGCCAAGTATTATTTTTTAGAGTTGCAATTTTTTTAGTTTACCCATCCATGTGTGTCTTTCTTGTTACTCTTGAAAACCCTCACAGTGGCATTGTGAAGTTACCTTAGCACTTTTTGTCAACCTTTTATTTTTTTAGGATTTACTTGCTTTCCAATCATTCATATGTCTCATTGATATTTGAAGTTTTAAACCTAAAAGTTGTTAAATCCTTGTTCTATTGGACTATCAAATTTTTCCTTCCACTCATGCCTTTAATTTACATTCCTAGTCACCAAAATCTAAAGTTTAAATGAAGGCTCATTTTTTATAGTTTGAAATTTCAAAGAATCACATCCCCTCACTATCATTTTCTTAGTCTTTCCAATCTTCAACGTCTGAAAGTTAAAATTATAAGTGTTTTTTCATCACCTATAATACCCAACCAGAGAACCCAAGAGAAATTAACCTAACATGCTACTAAGTTTACATAATAATTTTTTTCTTAAGAACTTACACAACAATAATGTATAAAAATGATGAAGAAATATAATATAATTACAATTCAAACATACAAGTATATAGATTACAAATATCAAGGGTTCCTTGACATAGATTATGTAAATATTAATTAATCTACTTAATGTAACAACCATACAAAGTCTCCACGTAATGTAAATAAGTACACCATCATATACATGAAATCCATATACAACCAATACCACAAGGTATACATGATAACCCACATCCACCGTACATGTCGCAAGGTATGTAATAATAATCAAATATAAAGTACAATATGATATCTCCAAAATAATTGATATAATGATACATGAACATAATATAAGAAAGATAAGAATAAACCTCTAAAAATGATGAACAAGAAGGTACAACTACTACAAGGATCATCCAACACTGGTACACAAACATCAAAATCTCAAATGGTAAAAGAATCACTACCATCCGACCGCGTGGAACCTAAATGGCCCACTCCCACTGTGTTAAGGAGATAACAATAGACTCCACTCAGATATCAAACATAGAAATCAATCACATTAAAAACTAAGAAAGGGGTCCTAAAATCTCTCTATATCAAAAGGTACAATAGACGAAAAAACATACTTAACCAGATGAAACCAACACATGTAGGAAACCTAAGATGCATATGGGGAAGTATCATCACATGAGTCAACTCTAGAGTTATCATGTCACTCTCTCAAGACCATGATGCCCTAGTGAATCTATGTGGCATCAGTAATCCTCTCATACATATGAGGTACCAAATATGCTATATCCAAGTCCATCCAGGTGACAAGCATCATCTCACAAACCATCCTAGCCTATACTAGTGCTCAAGGCATGGGTGAGGAGCATAAACATCTTATTAATGTTTCTATCCTAATAGATTTTATTATGTTATCACTTGCAATAAGCTATCCTGAGAGCCACTTGTAGGCCTCGATGCCTATTGTAAGCCACTCCCCACCTATACACTTAGTTAACCTACCTGAGCTCGCAAACTAGATAACCAAAAAATATAATAATAATCCTCAAATCAGTTCCTTAGTACAACAATGTCAGGGATTGACAGATCCGAACAATACAAGAATAAATAGTTAAATGCAGAAACAAAAGAAGAAGAACAATCTGAACATAGATAACACTCAAATTTAACATGGTTCACCTAAAAATTGGGCTATGTCCACCTACACAGCTGTCCAACCTTTCTTATTATCCATCAAAATCGTACACCAAGATTACAATGCATTATACATCTCAACCACTTATAACATGTGTTTTAGGGCAACCTCTAAAATTAGCCATTTTAGGGTTTTACAATTTTGGTTTTCTTTTTTCCAAAAAAACATCACAGTATCAACACCCACTACATGATCAGTCACCACAATATCAACAATCTCCCACTTGGAGACTGATCAAGCTCCGCACCAAACAATCTCCCACTTGGAGACTGAACCTAGATGATAATGCAGTAAGTGAAACTCTCACTCGATAAAAGACCTTGCTATTTATTAACTCCATGATCATCAGTCAAGAAGCCTAATAGAAGATGAGCAAGAAACCAACTTCTCCTTTGGGACTACCTTTGTGAACATGTCTATAGGATTTTCACTCATGTGAATCTTCTCAAGCCGTAATTGGCCATCCTCCAAAATAGACCTTATAGAATGGTACCTAAGCTACATCTGCTTTGTCCTTGAATGAAAAGCAAAATTCTTTGCAAGATGAATGGAACTCTAGCTATCACTATACAATGGGCAATCTTCCTGCTTCTAACCCAATTCCTCCAGAAAACATTGTAACCAAATCATCTCCTTACTAGCTTCTATAGCAGCTACATACTCCACTTTAGTGGTTGAAAGTGCATTAACCTTATGCAATCTAGAAATCCAACTGACTGCAGTACCCCCTACAGTAAAAACATACTCTATAGTACTCCCCCTTGTATTAATATCTCCTGCCAAATCAAAGTCAACAAATCCACTTGGTGCAGAACTCAATCCTATGAAACATAATGCCTTTGTAGTAGTACCTCTCAAATATAGAAGAATCCATTTGACATCATTCCAATGTTCCATACCCGGATTGCTCATATACATGCTGACAACTCCCACTGCATGAGCAATATCTAGTCATGTGCATACTATTGCATACATCAGACTTCCAATAGCTGATGAATTTGGGATGTTAGAAATTTTATCTACCTCTTCTTGTGCCTTTGGGCACATTTCCTTAGTCAATTTGAAATGACTAGCCAAAGGTGTACTGACTACTTTTGCATCCTGCATATAAAATCTTTTCAATACCTTCTTTATATACTCACTTTGGGACAAATTCAAGGTTCTATTTTTCTTGTCCCGTGTAATCCTCATACCAAGGATTTTCTTAGAAGCACCCAAATCCTTCATAGCAAATGACCTTGCTAATTTATGTTTTAGTTCATTTATTTGTTGCATATTAGACCCAGCAACAAGCATGTCATCAACATAGAGTAACAGGATAATGTAACTCCCATTATCCAAACTCTAAAAATATACACAATGATCAGAATAACATCTACGGTAACCTTGTTCAGTCATGAAACTATCAAAATTTAAATACCATTTTTGAGGTGCCTGCTTTAGGCCATACAGACTCTTCCTTAACCTGCACACAAAATTCTCCTTACCCTTGACATCATATCCCTCTGGTTGCTGCATGTAAATTTCCTCCAAATCTCCATGGAGAAAAGATATTTTGACATTTAGTTGTTCAAGATGCAAGTCATCTACAGCCACAAGACTTAGTACAGTTCTAATTGAAGTCATTTTTACAATAGGGGAGAATATTTCATCAAAATATATACCCTTTTTCTGTGCAAAACCTTTTACCACAAGTCTAGCCTTATACCTTTTCTTTCCTCCATCTTCCTCCTTCAGCCTATAAACCCATTTGTTTGGAAAGGCTCTTTTTCCTTCAGGTAAAGGGACTAAGTCCCAAGTCTTATTTTTCAACAAGGAGTCCATCTCCTCTTTCATGCCCAGCTTCCACTGTTGTTTGGCATCCACCTGCATTGCTTCTTCATATTCTTTTGGTTCACCATAATCAGTCAATAAAATAGAATGCAAAGAAAGAGAAAAACTTTCAGGAGGTCTACTTGACCTTGTAGAATGTCTAACACTTACAGGAGTTTTTGGGATAACCTTTTGTTGCTGAGCATTAGGTACTAGTGGCATTTCATTTTTAGGAATCTCATCCAACACCATATATTCTTGTGTGACATGTTCATGCTTCTTTTCCTGCAACTGTTCTTTATACATGACCTTTTTGTTGAATATAAAATCTCTACTTCTAATTATTTATGATTTTCAAAATCCCATAATCGATAACCATATTCATCTACTCCATATCCAATAAAGGTACATTTTAGAGATTTAGCATCAAGCTTGGTTCTATTTTCTTTATCAACATGGACAAAGGCTTCACAACCAAAGGTTTTTAGAAATGAATAATTTACCTTTCTACCAGTCCATGCTTCCTTTGGAATACCACCATCCAAAGGGGCTAAAGGTCCTCTTTTTATCAGATAGACAATAGTGTTTACAGAATCTTCCCAGAAATGAAGGGGTAGCCCAATATGTGATCTCATGCTCCTTGCACATTCCATGATTGTCCTATTCATTCTTTCTGACACAATTTTCTTGTGGGGTTCCTAGAACTCTCTTTCGCCTTCAAATTCCATTGATAGAATAGTAATCTTCAAAGATTGTGCTGCAATACTCACCTCCATTATCAGATCTGAGACACTTCAACTTCTTTCATGTCTCATTCTCAACCAAAGCTTTCCATTTCTTAAATGTTTCAAAAACATCAGATTTTTGTTTTAGGAAATATAGCCATGTTTTCCTGGTTGAATCATGTATAAAAATAACATAATAATGAGAGCCACCAAGAGATGATACCTGAGTCGGTCCCCATACATCTGAATGCACTAGCTCTAACTTCTCACTCTTCTTTTCTTTCCCAACTCTCAGAAATCTGACTCTTTTATGTTTACCATAAACACAATTTTCACTAAAATCTAAATCAATATTTTTCAGTCCTGGCAACAGATTTTTAGAGTGAAGGATTTTCATCCCTTTCTCACTCATGTGCCCAAGCCTATGGTGCCACATTTTTTAATCTGTTCTTACAACATCTATAGTAGCTTTCCCTGGATTAACATTATCAGGAGAAGCTAAGGTAGAATAAATATTACCAGTACATAGATATAGTGTACCTACCTTCGCACCTTTAGCTTGATAAAAATACCCATCTTATTAGCAATACATTTAGTGATCTCTAGATCCCTGTAATCTAATGGAAGTGGGGGAAAGGAAATCCAGTGTGGAAAGAACCGATAGGGAAAAGATCCGGATTAAAATTCAGAGTCCAGGTCATGGTATATAAACCTACTCCCTTGAAAAACTAACCTTTGTCCTTGTGAACTGTGTCTCTAGCTACTTTAGAATGAAAGATAGCAACAAAGAATTTAGAATCTGGGTATACATGAAATATATCTTTTAAATCCACCCAGCTTTGCATCGCCCAATCCTTAATGTCTGAAAACAACATTGTATTGGAAGAGAACTTACCCATAAGATTCGTTTGACAAAGGAAGCCAATATTTGGTTGAAGCATATTCTCTGAAAGAGTGATTGTAGCCATGTTGGAATCCAATGGAGCCATATCTTGATGTTGTTTCTTTTTCCAAATAAACTTAGATTTGGGTGGGGTGAGAGGGGCACTGTTTGAGAGATCTTCCACAGGAATGAAGCCTACCGTGTCCTTACTGACCTTCAAAGTGGGTATCTTAGGCATGTCATCCCCCATAGTTAGGTTACCCCCTTTTGGGTTGTAATCATTTCGAAAGACATGGTTGATGTTTTTCAGGGACCCAGGTGGGGTTCCTTCACAAATGTCAAAGATTGGTTGTTTTCCCTTAATGAGCCTAGGCTTGTTCCTAAACCTGGTTCTATTAGCTTTATTTTTTTTAAATGTTTTTTCCCACTCATTTTGAAATTCAGATTTTTGGGATCCCTTTTTGTCAGAATTCATGTGATCAACACGCAGGGCTGCTTTGGATGAAGTTTCCCCAATTTCAAAAGTACTAAATCTTGCAGCATGTTGGGTTTTGGGGAAATGAAATCTAGGGTTGATGAAAAATGGCTTAGCAAGCTAGACAATGACTTTGTCAGAAAAAATTGACCTTGGGAATGGCCCTGTCACTAGATATGGAGGAGTTTTAGGGCCTGGTGCATTTTTTTTCTGCAAAAGAATAACTTTGAAAAACATTTTGATCCCTGCATCATGCATTGGCTGGTTGCACTATCGGGGGACCTTGAAAGATATGTGCAAAGTCATCAAAGTCCTTTGCATTAAGTCTTGCATGCCTATTGTCTTTATCCTGACCATGAGAGTTGACATTGTCCCAAACTTGCACGTTCTATTGCTTTCACAACCCGTGGACCGCAACAACTGAACTATAAATCTGCTTCTTAGGTTGAAGCTGCAGACCACTGGATATGCTTCCTTGATCCCAGGTGTCTGATCTTTGAAACCGCGATGCTGCATGTTGATCCCCTTGCCTGCTAATCCCTTGCCATCACTGTTGATCCCTTGCCATCACCTGCTTGTTTTTGTTGTGTTATTATGGTTAAGTGATTTATGGGTTTGATTATGTGAATAAATAATTAAATCTTATTAAATATAGAAATATTAATAGAAGGGTATTTAATTAATAGAAAATAATTAAATACATTATTTAATTAAAAAGACTTAATTTAAAAAGTCCAATTTTGTGAATAAAAGATTTAATTAATTATTAAATCTAAAATTGAAATTTAAAAACATAATTAATGAATTGATATTTAATTATCAATTTCATAATTATTAATATGTTGAAAAATAATAATTGTTAATAAATTATTAATATGCAATTAAAGTTGCACATTCAATTAATAAAATTGAATTAAGAATTTAAGTTAAAAGTTGAGTTAAGAGTTGATAATTGAAAAGTGCATATTTTATTATTAAAATTATAATTAATCACACAACGAAATTTGATAAAAACAAGGTTAGGGAGTTGAGTTCTAATTTATGATTGGGAGCTACATGTTGAGTTTTTTTTGTTGGGTTTTCATTATTAGGAATTCTTTTAGCCATTATTCTCAACACAAGTTGGGAGGAGATGAATTTTTGGAAAAAATTGCTTGGATTGTTTGTGAAATTATTTTCAAAGCTTAGGAGTAATTTGCAATCTTAGAGTCTTCAATTTGGCCATTGTTGTTTTAGATCTTCTCGTGAATTTTCAGGCAGGGTTTGAAAAACCCATGTTAATTTTCTTTCGAAAAGATTGTATGTGTTGCATTTGGAATGTTTGTTGAATTCTGATTTTGATATTGCTTGATCTCTCATTATTTTGGTTTGATTGGTTATGAAAACTTCATGTGAAAAATTTCTTGATAAACCCAGATCTAGAATGTTCTATGATTTAAAATTTAAGAAATTATGCTTGATGAAGCCCTAGGTTGTTCTTCACAAAAATCTACATATGTTGGTCTTAGAAAATCAATTATATTTATTATTAGTTTAATTTTGATTTTGAAAAGATATATATATATATATATATATATATATATATATATATATATATATATATATACGAGATTTGTGCAAACCCTAGGAATCTAGTTGGAAAAACAATAATGACATAGATATAATGATCCTTTAGTGACCTTCCAGCCATTGTCTATGAACATGACTATGCAACCTTCACTACCTAGTTGTCCTACAGAAATTAAATTTCTTCTTAAATTAGGAACATGCCTTACCTCCTACAGCATCCATTCATTTCCATTCGGCAACTTGATCTTTATCTTTCCCTTTCTGACAATAGGACAGGGCTCATCATCACCCAAATATACCTATCCAAAATCACCTTGAACATAATCTTGAAAATATTTTCTATGGGGTGTAGCATGGAATGAAGCCCCAGAATCTACTACCCAGGAATCATTAACATTATCCTAACATAAGATTAAAGCATCTTGTAAAGTATTACTTGCAACATTAGCTTCCTTACTATCATCTTCATTTTCATCTCGTTGTTTATTTTTTTGAGACCAACAGTCTTTCTTTAGGTGACCAGGCTTTCCATAGTACTAGCAATCTTTCTTTCCTTTAGATTGAGAGCATCCTTTCTTTGATTTCCCTCATGACTTATCATGCGAAGGGCCTTTTCCTCTTTCCCTTGCTCTTCCTCTATTCTCCACATTTAGAGCAGAACCTGATGAGGTTGAAGTTTCACCTGTGCTTTTCCATCGCATTTCCTCACTTAGGATAACACCAACAACTTCATGAAATTTCAAAGTATTAGAGCTAGAGATAGAGTTACTTACAACTATAACCAAGCTATTCTTTCTTTCTAGCAAAGAACATAAAATTAAGAGAGCCCTAACCTCTTCATCAAAGGAAATATTTACCGATGACAGTTGACTAGTAACTGTATTAAAATCATTTAAATGATTCTCTACAGATCCTCCCTCACCCATTTTTATATTAAATAAATGCTTCATAAGAAATACCTTATTCGAAGCTGGGGGTTTCTCATATAACTTAGCCAATGTCTACATCAGATCTACGGTCATTTTTTCCTTTGATATGTTGAATGTTACACACGGTGCAAGGCACAAACGAATAGATCTCAGTGCCTTTCTATCCAAAATATCCCAATCTTCCTCTGACTGTGTGACCAATTTCTTTGTATTTCCTTCTAATGGCCGCCACAGATCTTTTTGATATAGATAATCCTCCATCTACATTTTTCATAACTAAAAATTTTGGCCATTGAATTTTTCAACCTTGAATTTAGAATCCTCCATTGCTCCCACTCAAAACTAAAAGTCCTACCAATCTACAACACAAAACCTTGCTCTGATACCAATTGTTAGGGATTGATAGAACCGAACAATACAAGAATAAATAATTATATGCAAAAACAAAAGAAGAAGAACAATCTAAACATAGATAACACTCATATTTAACATGGTTCACCCAAAACCTAGGCTACGTCCACCTACACAACCTTCCAACCTTTCTTATTATCTAGAAAAATTATACACTAACACTACAATGCATTATACATCTCAGCCACTTATAACATGTGTTTTAGGGCAACCTCTAAAATCAGCCATTTTAGGGTTTTACAATTTTGGTATCAACACCTACTACATGATCAGTCACCACAATATCAACAAATAGGAACACACAGGTTCTCAAACCGCAATATCATATCAACACTCTCAAAGTGTCCACAAAACATAAACTTAGGATGAACAGATGATCCACACAATACAACAACATGAGGTATAAAAATATTCACACAACCCCCACACCTCCGGTAATGCTCCTAAAATAGGCAACGTAAAACCTCCCATAAAACCCATAATCATGGTAAAAAAATACACTTTCATAACATGCAACTCCATTAAATTCATTTCCCAGAAAAGCCCAGTTTGACCAAAAAATATAATCCCATTACTATATTTCCATTAGAAAATATATTCCATCAAAAAAAGAAAACTCATGTCCATATATTAAATAAATCATAATTAAAATTAACAAAATTTAATGCCAATTAGTATTATTAATATTTAATTATTAATAAATAATACTTAAAATATTTAATATTAATTACTATTACTTAATATAAAATTTTAATTTATAATTTAAAATTGAAATTTAAAATTTTTTTAAAAAAATTAAAATATATTGGGGAGGGCCCCCACGACACCCCTACCTTGCTTGTGGTGGTTGCAAGCCTTACGACGCAGACTGCAAGTCTTATGATGTCGCCTTGTGGGCCACAAGTGTGGTGGGGGGTGGTGGCCCCAACATAACTTAATAAAAATATATATATATATATATATATATATATCTATTTATTTATTCTATCAAAGAATTTCTCTAACGCAAACCAGAGAACCCCTTTTTTTCTTTTTTCTTTTTAAAATTCAAATTTAATCTATCTACAATTATAAAAGATTACATTTCTAAATTGTATTCGCATCCCCAATTTAATTTTTTTTCTTTTTTTTCATATAATTTTAATTTCAAGGGTTACATGCAATTCCATATCCAACCCCAACTAATTCGCTTTCAGGTTTTCTTATTGTTTTTCCAACTAGATTCCTAGGGTTTGCACAAAACCTCGTGTGTGTGTGTGTGTGTGTGTGTGTGTGTGTGTGTGTGTGTGTGTGTGTGTGTGTATTTCTTTTCAAAATCAAAATTAAACTAATAATAAATATAATTGATTTTCTAAGACCAACATATGTAGATTTTTGCGAAGAACAACCTAGGGCTTCATCAAGCATAATTTCTTAAATTTTAAATCATAGAACATTCTAGATCTCGGTTTATCAAGAATTTTTCACATGAAGTTTTCATAACCAATCAAACCAAAATAATGAGAGATCAAGCAATATCAAAATTAGAATTCAACAAACATTCCAAATGCAACACATACAATCTTTTCGAAAGAAAATTAACATGGGTTTTTCAAACCCTACCTGAAAATTCACAAGAAGATCTAAAACAACAATGGCCAAATTGAAGACTTTAAGATTGCAAATTACTCCTAAGCTTTGAAAATAATTTCACAAACAATCCAAGCAATTTTTTTCCAAAAATTCATCTCCTCCCAACTTGTGTTGAGAATAATGGCTAAAAGAATTCCTAATAATGAAAACCCAACAAACAAAACTCAACATGTAGCTCCCAATCATAAATTAGAACTCAACTCCCTAACCTTGTTTTTATCAAATTTCGTTGTGTGATTAATTATAATTTTAATAATAAAATATGCACTTTTCAATTATCAACTCTTAACTCAACTTTTAACTTAAATTCTTAATTCAATTTTATTAATTGAATGTGCAACTTTAATTGCATATTAATAATTTATTAACAATTATTATTTTTCAACATATTAATAATTATGAAATTGATAATTAAATATCAATTCATTAATTATGTTTTTAAATTTCAATTTTAGATTTAATAATTAATTAAATCTTTTATTCACAAAATTGGACTTTTTAAATTAAGTCTTTTTAATTAAATAATGTATTTAATTATTTCCTATTAATTAAATACCCTTGTATTAATATTTCTATATTTAATAAGATTTAATTATTTATTCACATAATCAAACCCATAAATCACTTAACCATAATAACACAACAAAAACAAGCATGCGATGGCAAGGGATCAGCAACGATGGCAAGGGATTAGCAGGCAAGGGGATCAATAGGCAGCACCATGGTTTCAAAGATCAGACACCTGGGATCAAGGCAGCATATCTAGTGGTCTGTAGCTTCAACCCAACAAGCAGATCTATAGTTCAGTTGTTGCAGGTCACAGTTTGCGACAGCAATAGAACGTGCAAGTTTGGGACAATGTCAACTTCCGTGGTTAGGCTAAAGACAACATGCATGCAGGACTCCGTGCAAAGGACTTTGATGAATTTGCACATATCTTTCGAGGTCCCCCAATAGTGCAACCAGCCAATGCACGATGTAGGGATCAAAATGTTTTTCAAAGTTATTCTTTTGCGAAAAAATGTACAAAGTTGTTGTCCAACCTACTAAGCCCTTTTCCATCAACCCTAGATTTCATTTTCCCAAAACCCAACATGCTACAAGATTTAGTACTTTTGAAATTGGGAAACTTCATCCAAAGTGGCCCTCTGTGTTGATCACATGAATTCGGACAAAAAGGGACCCCAAAAATTTGAATTTCAAAATGAGCAGGAAAAAACATTTTTTGAAAATAAAGCTAATAGAACCAGGTTTAGGAACAAGCATAGGTTCATTAAAGGAAAATAACCGATCCTTGACATCTATGAAGGAACCCCACCTGGGTCCCCGACAAACATCAACCATGTCTTTTGAAATGATTGCAACCCAAAAGGGGGTAACCTAAATATGGGGGATGACATGCCTAAGGTACCCACCTTGAAGGTCAGTAAGGACAAGGTAGGCTTTGTTCCTGTGGAAGATCTCTCAAACAGTGCCCCTCTCACCCCACCCAAATCTAAGTTTATTTCGCAAAAGAAATGACATCAAGATATGGCTCCACTGGATTCCAACATGGCTACAATCACTCTTCTGGAGAATATGCTTCAACCAAATATTGGCTTCCTTCATCAAACAGATCTTATCGGTAAGTTCTCTTCCAATACAGTGTTGTTTTCAGACATTAAGGATTGGGTGATGCAAAGCTGGGCGGATTTAAAAGATATATTTCATGTATACCCAGATTCTAAATTCTTTGTTGCTATCTTTCATTCTAAAGAAGCTAGAGACACAGTTCACAATCACAAAGGTTGGTTTTGAAAGGGAGTAGGTTTATATACCATGACCTAGACTCCAAATTTTAATCTGGATCTTTTCCCTATCAGTTCTTTCCACACTGGATTTCCTTTCCCCTACTTCCATTAGAATACAGGGATCTAGAGATCATTGAATGTATTGCTAATAAGATGGGTATTTTTATCAAGCATGATCTTATCTCCTTTGAGCTCCCCTCTCATGAAGTCAGAGTGTGCATCCTTATTGATAGTCATAAACCCTTCAGTCAGTAGATAAAAATCAAATCCAAATGGGGGATTGGGTTCAAAAAATTGTCATAGAAGAGCCGCCTACTATTATCAAATATCAACATATTTTGGGTCATTTTGATACTGAATGTCAGGAAATGTTTCACGGTGCAACCACAGTTTGTTCTGATCATAATACTGATCCTTCGGCCTATGCTCATGTCAAGCCTACTCAAAATCTTGATGCCTCAGCCATAATCAGAGCTTGTATGTTAAAATTTCCAATCTTCTGTATTATGTTTTCTCCTTCTTAGCCTTTTCCTCCTTTTGCTGGGAATATTCACCTCCAGTTCGAAGAATTGGTCTCGTAGATTGTTCGCTACCGGATCTACATATATCTTATGTCACTCTGACTATCAACCAATTATTGTTTCATGATTCCCCCATTACCTTACCTGACAATCAAGGGAATATACACAACCTCTCGGAGTTAGATTGTAGAGCCAAGGAAACAACAAATAAGGTGCTCACAGACCTTGCCATACATATGATAGATGAGATTGTAGTAGAAGAATGATTCCACTCTCTGGAATATGTGTCAGCAAAAGGTGTGAGAGAGGATATGCTTCTCTAGTCTGGCTTGGAAAGTGAACTTGAAATGTTCAGCCTACTTCATTCTAACATTCTAAACAGGACTGATCTTGACAATTCTCAATCTTCATGACATCAACCCATAATACAAGACTGCATAAATTCTCTAGGATCTCATTCAGGAACGGCTCCTTTAGTGATATTAAGGCAACAAAAAGAAACTTTGATGTGTGCAGATAAAAAGCATCCACTCCAATTCCAACCTGAAGATGATTTTACCTTGGAAGAAAGTATTTGCCAAGATATGTTTATGCTTGGGGATAATCTAGGCCAAGATAAGATGCTTGAAGATCAAAGTGAGATTGAGCTTCAAAAGGAAGCTCCTCTATATTGTATGGGGAATAAGGAAGAATTGGATTCCCCCTCTCTTTACCATACTCTTTCCATTGAGAAAACACCTTTTCATAGTCTGCAACCCAAGAAAACTCCAAAAACTAGAGGCAAAAAACCAAAGGGCACAATAACAAAGGAATAAATTGCAGCATGAATTCAATCCACTCTAGATGATAAATTTGGTTTTGCCAAAAGATCAACAAGGAGAACAAGAGGTTCTCCTTGTCCGCAATGAAGATAGCTTCTTGGAATGTCAGAGGCATTAATGCCTCTGACAAAAGAGGCAGAGTCAAATAGATGATTGACTCTTTCCAAGCAGATATAGCATTACTCCAAGAAACAAAAATGTCTCAACCAATGTTTGACAAAACAATTGGCAAATAGGATTCTTGGGCCTTTGCTCATAGACAAGGAATTGGTGCCTCCGAAGGCCTAGTAGTACTATGGAATCCCTAAATAGTTCAAGGGCATATGGTTGTTCATGACAACAATTGCCAACTCCTCAAGATGACTAAATTTGACTTATCCACCATGTTGATAAATGTTTATGGGCCCACATCAACACAAGACAAATTGAGTGTGTGGAATGCATTGACTCATATCATTCAATAGTATAGTGATCAGAATGTAGATCTGGGTGGAGACTTCAATGCTATTCTCAAACTAACAGAAAAAATTGGTGGAATTAGTCCTCCTCTTAATACTATTCAGGACTTCTCCTCATTCATCTTGGATAATAATCTTGAGGACATTGTGCTGGCAAATGGTTCATTTACTTAGACAAATAGGAGAGCTAAATTTGCACAAATTCCTTGTCGATTGGATAGATTCCTAATCTCTCAGGAATGGAAACTCAATAACTACACCTTCCAATCATAAATTTTGGCCATTCCAAGGTCTGATCATTTCCAAATAGTACTCTCCATAATGAGCTCTTCAGCTCTAGTGGGCCATCAACCATCCTTCAAATTTGAGAGAATGTGGCTTCGTCATCCTCATTTTATCCCTCTAATCAAGCAGTGGTGGATCAGTTCTCCATGAGTCAACGGGTCCAAAATGCACCAATTTTCTTTGAAGCTTAAACATGTCAAAACTTTGATAAAAAATTGGAATGAGTAGGTATTCAAAAACATCTTTAAGCAAAAGGACATAGTTAAATAACAGTTATTTGATATTCACGAATATACTATCCAACATGGTATGGACAATGACACATATCATAAGCAGAAAGAGCTTCAATTTGAATGGGAAGAGCTCTACGGTCGAGAGGAAGAATACTAGAGGCAAAAATTGAGAGAATTGTGGCTACGCAAGGGAGACAAGAACACAGGATATTTTCATGCTTCGGCCAAACAGAAACAAGTAGCCTCTTCAATCTTTTCAATCAAAAGCATAGAGAATGGAAAAAAAATTCTAAATAATGCACAAGAAATTCAATTGGAAGGAGTCAGGTTTTTCAAGAACCTCCTCTCTCCTAATTCTGGCCCCTTGCCAACTCAAGCACAAATCAATAATATCCTTGATGCCATTCCTTCACTGGTTTCTCAATAAGATAACAAGCTGCTTATGGCCCCATTCACCCTAGAAGAAATTTGTAGCGTGGTGTTTTCTCTTCCACCAGACAAAGCTCCTAGCCCTGATGGATTTACGGCCCTCTTCTTTCAAATATGTTGGGATTCTATTAGTGGGGAGTTTCTAGGTGTCATCAAGGAATCCAGGAAAAATAAATTTATCTCAAAGTATTTCAACACCACCAACATTGCTATTATCCCAAAAGTGAAAGATCCACAAACATTTGCTGATTTCTGTCTAATTTCCCTTTGCAATACAACATATAAGATTATCACTAAAGCAATCTACTTGAGACTCTAGCTTCTCATCCCATCCATTATCTCACAAGAGAAGGGTGGCTTTGTTCTTGGGTGAGAAACCATGGATGGGGCTCTGATAGCTCACAAAGTCCTTCATTCTATTAATAATGACCAGTCCTCTAGCTTTGTCATCAAGTTGGATATGATGAAGGCATATGATAGAGTATGTTGGGACTTTCTTTTGCAAGTTCTTCACGAATTTGGTTTCTCCAAACAATGGTGCAAATGGATCAGAGCTTGTATCTCAAGGGCATGGTTCTCTATTATCATTAATGGATATACAGCTGATGTCTTCTCTTCTTCTTAGGGGGTTAGGCAAGGAGACCCATTATCACCATTCCTATTCATTATAATGACTGAATCCCTTAGTAGGACTATTTAGAAACAACACTCTTTGGGACTTTGGAAAGGGGTTCATATCGATGGGATAGACATATCAGTCACACATTCTCTATTTGCAGATGATACCTTGTTGTTTGGTATGTTTGGAGTCAAGGAGGCCAGACAAATTAAATGCATTTTGGCATTATACTCAGCAACCTCGGGCCAGAAAATAAACTCACAAAAATTAAAGATTTTCTTGTTTAACACAAATCATATCATATCCAATAAAATTGTCCAAATTTTGAAGTTTTTGGTTGACTTTCTTCCTTCTACATACTTGGGCATCCCCTTTTTCGTTGGAGCAAACAAGTCAAGTTACTGGTCCTTAGTCATTGATAGAATCAAGAGTAGAATTGTGGCATGGAAAGCTACGTGGCTATCACTGGCTGATAGAATTTTACTAATCAAATCAGTCCTTTCAGCTATCCCCAATTATTATCTAGTAGTCCTCAAAGCTCCTTCATCAATTATTCAACAAATTTAGAAATTAATAAGAGATTTCTTATGGTCGGGAAACATGAACAATGAGAAGAAGATCCCACTCATTTCCTTAAAAGATATGGCTCATGCTCTAGGTCTAGGGGGAGTTGGTGTCCATGACTTGAGAAAATAGAACAAAGCCTTTGGGGGTAAATTAGTTTGGAAAATGATCACCAGACATCAAAATAAATGGTGCCAAATTATGCAACAGAAATATCTTAATAATCCTTATCCAATACGGGTTGTGTCAATCTCTGATCCCCCTAAAGGATCAGCAATTTGGAACTTCATGATGTCATCAAGAGAATTTGTGCTTAGACATGCCTCATGGGAGGTTAACAAAGGAACAAATATCAAATTCTAGAGAGAATCATGGAGTGGGTTACCTATCTTATCAACCCCATTGATTCCTAAAGATATAATCTCAACATCGAAAAATGCATGGGGCACTCAACTTATAAATTGTCTCTGATGTGTGTATATTTTCAGGTAAATTCATTTGGAAAGATCTAGATGAGTTAACTCTCTCAGTGCCATAGAAAGAATTATTACACAAAATATTTTCATCTAGAGTAGTTCATTTGTCAGATAAAGAAGATTGCCTACTTTGGGCTACTGCGAAGGATGGAAAATACTCGATAAAAGAGGGATACAAAAGCTTATAGCACTCAGAGTCTGATATGATTTCTTCTAATGCTTAATCCTTTTGTTGGAATCAGGTGGTCCTCCCTAAGGCAAGATGCTTTGTGTGGTTGGCACTAAAAAACATAATACTTACTAGTGACAAACTAAAGAAGTTTCGCATCACACAATCTTTTAAGTGTAAGCTTTGTGAAGATCAGTTTGAGAATGTTGATCATCTATTTTTGAGATGTACTTTTGCACAAGATTGTTGGTCCTTTGTCCTTAATAAGCTTCATTATTCTACCCCCTTTCCTAATAAAATTTGGGACCTCTTCCAATCGTGGCCAACTCTGTACTTGGACTCCTTATTTTGCAATCTTTGGAGATACATACCTACTTTAGTTATGTGGTCAATTTTGTGGGAAAGAAACAAACATATTTTTAGAAACATTTCCTCACAAATTAAGGATGTTTTGGGGGGCATTAAGAGGTTGATATCTGAAGTGATCAATGTGAGTATTTACCGATGTAAACTCAATCCAGTAGTTTCATAATGGGATAATATTGTTCTCGGAGAATGGAATATGCTTCTCATTCCATTAGGCTGGGGTCCTCCAAAAAAGGGACTATCACAAGTGGATCGATCGACAGTGAAGTGGTATCCACCTTCTCAGAATCTATTGAAACTAAACTTTGATGGAGCCTCACGTGGAAATCCAGGAAGCTCGGGCATCAGTGCTTGTAGAAGGGATTATTAGGGAAATCTAATGGCATTCACTACCTCCCCATTACTTATAGGATCTAATAACATGGCAGAAGCTCAAGCATTACTTGCAGGCCTCATTTTGGCAAAACATGGTGGATTTCCAAACATACATGTTGAAGGAGATTTGATGGTAATCATCAATGCTTGTATCAAGAGGAAATATCATAATTGGCAACTTGCATACTTTCTTAATCAAATATGGTGTATCATGGATACATTTCCTCTCATATTTATGTCTCATACATTAAGGGAAGGTAATAAGGTTGCTGAACATCTAGCTAATTTGGGGTGTGATGGAACAGAAATATTGTGCTTAGTACCAAACACATTTCTAGAAACTTGTGGTGACCTCCAAAGATTGGTGAATTCATAAAAATCTTCAGGTTTCAGATAATGATATCACACATCCTAACTAGATTTCCTCATCCCCACTATGATTTAAGGTTACCTTGAGTAATGGACTTAGAATCAGAACACATGTCAGCTACCGTCATCAAATTTAGTTCTACATCACTTGTTTACTCCTTACATCAGATGAAGGGGATATCCAATAATTGTGTTTGATGCTTAGTACAAGGAGTACATAGCTGCATTATTATGAATAGCCGCCACTCTCCCAATACTCTTCTATCGTAGAGATGGGTGGACATTTCACACACTCAAGTAGCTACTCATAGTTATGACTAGAAACTTCACACATGTCTCTAATTATTTTGTTTGGTGTGCACCCAGCTTCAATTAATGCCACCAGATCAACTTGGATTTGACAATTACCACTCACAAGGGCTATTTAGATGGCATTTTCATTAGGTTTTTTCATACCTTGCCTCTTCTAAATTCTACTAATAGTGAATCTACTGGATGTATGTGTCCAATGCGATGATTGTGCTTGCTTCCATAGTGAAATTCTTCTGAAGAATTATCAGGTGTGGATTCCGCCTGGCGAGGATGAAGAAGCATTACCATGGAATATTCCTGACCCCATGCTAGATGAGATGTTCATTCTCTCCACTTCAACTTGACCAGCCATCAAAATATTAATTGGTGAAGAAAATCTTCTCCTGTGGTCAAAGCAGTTTCTCTACCCATCACAGGTAGTGTCAATCTTCCTCTCAAACACCATGGATTTGCTGCAGTCCATGTAACTTTTGGAAATTCTTGCTTTCAAATTTTTTAAACCTCACTTCTGGGAAGGAAAGAAACTACAAAGGGCAATGCAAAGTTATGATCTATGGTCTGGCCACACACTAGTGGGTGGCCTCTTTTCTCATCACAGGCTTCTTAAAAATCATGTGTGCATGGTTACCTACGACAGTATCAAGAAATCATTGGAGAAATAGAGCTTTAGATTTGTTAAAAGTGCCCTATAGTTATATGGTTGATTGTTGGGGTTTGAAGTGGAGATGAAGACTAAAGTGGTGGTCAAGGCCCTCCTCCAACTACTTGAAGTGCCATATGTTCCTCCTCCCTCATGTATGGCATCTCGCACAACTCCTTTTCCAGGTCTCCCGTTACCAACTACGTCGAGCCCAAGTGGCAATACACTACCTGCAAGTGAAGCCAATGGCTCTCTGGTCACTCAACGAGCTCAATCACAACCTGTGGCTCTCAGATGGAATGAAATGAACCCCTCTTTTAGGGGCCCTAGAGATGATGAACATGATTCTATGCAGAATCCAAACTTAGAGATGGAGTCAATTTCATATTGGTTTGTTGAGCCCTCCGGATGGTCACCACATTCCCAAACAGATTTCATCTCATAGGCTTATGATGCCATGGAGGAGTAGTCTGTGATTTAGAGTTGCAAGGATTTTTTGGAAAATACTACATACATTTTAGCATATAGTCGAGCCAATTCCTATCATTGTTTTGGTCTTAGTCACCTTAGTTCAAAATTGAAAATGTATTGGTCCTCAACCTTCTACTTTTTTCAAAAGTTGGTCCTGGCCTCATGATGTAATTAATATGACAATACTTGAAATTTTGATCAGGTTTTACCTTATAACCCTTTGTATATATAGCGACGATTTCGAGTTTTCTTCCAGGTTCTTTCTCGATTGAGATTTTTTTGAATAATCTTTTTACAAATATATCAATATATACAGTGGTTCAACCACTTTTGCTTTAAAAAAAATAACACAAAAATCACACTAATCATATAACATGACAACATGAAAAAGAAATGACTAAACCAAAAACACCAAATTCATACTGAGGGAAAGGGTTCACGAATTCTTGTCACCTTGACAAATTCAGATAGGAAACTCAATAAGAAATGTGTCCCTTAATTTAGGACAATAAATGGCTAGGGTTGAGACTGGACCTATATGTTATCTCCTTGGACCTGTATCTTATCTACCCTCTCTTACCATTTGAGATGTTGTGATAGGGCACACTCATCCTGACAATTCAGAGAATTTGATGCCTGATACCTAAAATATTGCATAAAAGACGAGCATGTACATACATGTATAAATATATAATAGACAATGGTAGAGATCGACTGATCATGTGGATCTTGCAAGAAAGTAACTACAGCTCCATCCCTCAACCACATCAGGCACATCAAACATAAATATAAAACATACATGCCAACCATACACATGCAAGTATGGGGTTAGTAAAACTATACATGTAAATAATATCCTAACATATAGATTACATCATGAAATAACCATAACTTATACATCATCATAATAATTTAAATTGACATGAGAATAACCATACTCATCTAACTGTAAACACATGATGTAACACATTATCCAAAGGTTCATAATAAATCAAATCAATAATCCAAATATCACTGAAATAATCAACGCACACATAAAAGTGGCCTAAAAGAGTTTGGCAAAAAAATTGAAAAAAAAATATGGGTGGGCACTATATCCACCCTCCCTATAATTAGGCTTACTCCTGAAAGCCTACAAAAAAATATGGATATAAGTCCCATAAATCTCATTGCATCCTACTGAGTCAAACAAGAATCAATGCATGGGTTGATCTAGGGAAACAATAGCACACAGATGAGCTCCACAATCTGTGACAATTATCTATGACTGTCTTGGATTATGAGCATCGTTTATTGGAGCTAACAAACCTTAAAATTTTCACAGTATCTCATTCTCTTCCCATGGTATGTGATACAAAGGAAGATCAATGGCCCAATGGTTCAACAAGGAAATGTTAGAGATAAAGGTTTATCTGAAGACATCATAGGTTTTAATGCTCCTCTCCTAGGTTTGATAGGCATGAAGGTAAGTGTTAGTTCAATATCAATAAAGTCATTTTGGAAGATGTGTTTTCTTCCACTTACAACACTCTATAATACCATTAATGCATTTCAATGCTTACAATTACTAGATCTCAATTTGATGGTGATTGAAAATCATTTTAAATACATTCAACATGGACCCAAAGAAAAGAGACAATGCTTAAGACAATGCTAAGATAATTAAATTATTATTTACAACTCAGTGCAAGGTCAAAGTGTCATTCAAAATTTATGAATGTAATGATTTTCCTTGATTTTTTTCTTGTATGTGCATGTAAAAACAAAATTCAAGATAGATTCAAGTGTTGAAATGATTAAAACCCTAAAAAAAACTATGGTCACCGTGTACAATTGAAAAATATTTTAAAAATCTCTAAATACTTTATGTTGGAAAGTGATGTTTTGAGAGAACTAGGGATCACTTAAGGGTTTTCATTTATGACAACACTTATGTTGTTGTGATTGCATGAAGTGAGAATAAGTATTGGAGACACAGTCATGAAAATGACTAAGTATAGAATCAGAATAATAGTATTCTACAGTATGGTTTTGATCAGCAAAGATAATATATGATATATTATGGCTTGCAAACTTAGATGAAGACATATTTGGATATGTAGGACCTTTAGTTAAGCTCACACGTGTTTTGGTGTTGATATCAGTGAGTTACAATATTATGAAGACATGCGAAGACAAAGGAACAGTGAAACAAGGCATCTGAATAGTCACGATGATTAAGGGAAGGTGAGATGGAATGGTAACGTGCTAAGTCAAATGAAATTTGTATATTGCTGACACTTTGGTAATATAAGATAGCCAACTCAGTATTTATCATTTGTATAAATATTTATTATGTTTTGTATTGTATTTGAGAGCTGATTGGATAGAAGAATTGATATAAGTATAGAGCATTTTGTAGAAGTAAAATAGTGTGATAGAAATGTATGTGTGATGGATGCAAATTTGGGATATAAGTATAGAGCGTTTTGTAGAAGTAAAATAGTGTGATAGAAATGTATGTGTGATGGAAGCAAATTTGGGATATTAGCAAAGACATATAGCAGATGTGAGATCAAAGATTGATACAGTTATAACTTGAACTATGAAAGCATAGAAGATGATTGTGCAGTTCACTTATTGAGGAACACTTTTGTATCACAGTTTTGATTGTAAGAGTTGTAAGCTCACCACACCTTTAACAAGGTTTTTGTATACACCTAACATGGTTTTCTATTCCTCTAACAAGGAAATGTACTATGTAATACTCATCTCCTAAAAAGGCTAGATCTCCTAACAAGGATTATATATTTTAGTACATAGTTGTGGGTACCATCCCCACCAAGGTTTTCTCTTGGCTAGGGTTTCCTCGAGAACAAATAATGGTGTTATGAGTTATGTGTTATGTGTTTATGTTCTATTCATTTTAGAATTGATATGGTTTATTTGCAATTGGTTTAAGTTTCAGTTGAAGTGTTGTAATATTGATTCACCCCCCTCTCAGTATACTTAATCCTAACAATTGGTATCAGACCTTTTGGCCCTTGGAGAGAAAGCCTAACAGCTTAAGGGAGATCATAATGAATTCAAAAAGCTCACAAGAGAACTTTGAAGCAGCACTTGATGTCATGCCCCGCAAGGGAACCGAGAAAGAGAACAAAGATTCTCTTTGTAAAAGAAAACCTAAGTAATGATTTATGAAAATTTTTGAAACTTTTAAAAGAATTGCATAAAAAAACAAAGTAAAACTTAGATTCCTCCAAGGTTCCCTTCTTATTTAATGCACAATTCATTTAAGTCCCTTTAGTGTACTAGCAACATGATTTCATTCTTAAGAAAACTACATCATAACATTTGTAGAATCTTTATTAAATGAATACAAAGTTCTTTCATTTCAATTTTCCATTAAAATCCATCTATATTCCTAAGTATCCTTTATGAAAAATATAACACTTAAAGCATTAATAATAGAATCATTTAAACATTTGATACTAGCTTTTCCCTTAATCAGCAATAATGAGAAGCATACTACTTTACTTGAAATGTTACAAAATCCTTTTCTTTCTCAACATACATCATATGCATAAAGTTCAGGCTTTCCCTTTTCCTTTTTCCTAAGTCTACCTATTCCAAATACATCATTTTGAAATACCTTAATGATTACATTACATTCATCTCCTCTTGGGAGGTAACAATAATTTTACATCATGAAAGGTAAATACATGTCTTCATTCTTCAAAAACTTGAACATAAGAAAGCACGAATCCTTAAGCACTGCATCTGCAAAAGATAACTTGATAAAAATATTTACCACCCAACCATGTGGATACCAAAAGGCCCACTCCCCCGTGCTAGGAGATAAATACCAAGGTCCACAAAGAAGGGATAGCTAGGCCATACCTAGGGTTGGGTAACCTTTTCCCAAATACCAAATAAAAAGAAGATCAAAGTATAAATCTTTTCCCAAAGGTTCTAAGGCTTGGTAGAAACTCTAAGCAACAACCTAAGTGAGTGTCATCACATAGCCCTCACCCCTTAGGTTGTCCTAGTACTAGCCACTTTGGGCCCCGGGCCCCAAGTAGGCACATGTGGAACTGAATGCCTCTTTTGTACAAACAAGCGCCATTCAATCGTACCTACACATAGGCACCTTCTCCCACTCCCATCCATAGCCTTTACTAGCACTAATGGAATGGGTGGGGCACATATTAATATTTTTAGTGTTTGAACCCATTCCCATAAGTTTTAATTAAGTTATCACTTTGTTAAAACAACTCTTCAGTCGGTTATCCTGGTACTAGCCACTTAGGGCCCCGGCCCCACACTGAGAGCCACTCATTTAGTGTTCTTAGGTTTTCTACCCATAACCCACACATCACAAGTACATCATATAAGAAATAAAACACATCATAAAAACTTTGAGAACTTACATCAAAGAACAGAAAAGAATAGGAGAGTTTAGGGATGTTTAGGAACATTAGGAACGTTTAGGGAGGCCTTGGATAGTCTTGATCCTCTAGAAAATCCTAAACTCTAACCCTGCTTCCTACACACATCCTAACCCTATTAAAGCATCTAAATGCACCATATAACCTCTACCCAACAAGAAATGAACATATATAAAGTTTACACAAAATTTCATATGTCAAGACATTATACTTCGTAAAATCTCACGTGCCTGAAATTTGGCTAAGTCTTATTTTTTTTAAATTCTAAAATCTAGAAGTTGTGTCTTATCTCCTATGAAGTTAAAATCTATCTCAAACATCCTGATAGGTACCTAATTTCTTTATAAAATTATAACTTAAAGTATAAGAAATTAAAGTATAATTTCTTATACTTAAATGTTATACTTGTATAAATCTTGTCTTCCTTGGTTCACACTAACACCAGTCTTCCTCGGTTGACACTAACACCAGTCTTCCTCAGTTGATGCTGGCACCAGTCTTCCTTGGTTGACACTAACACTGGTCTTCCTCGGTTGGCACTAACACTGGTCTTCCTCGGTTGACACTAACATTACTCGGTTGATGCTAACATTGCTCGGTTCACACTAACTAATCAGTTGACACTAACTGCTCAGTTGACACTAACATATCAATTGTACTAATCACCAAAAACTACAAAAAATGATTGTCAAGTCTGACTTGCTGTTAAAACTGGGCATTATGGGGACTGCTGTTGCCTAATCTAGGCACGACCCATTTGAGATTTCCCAGTTTCTCTTCAGAAATGGCCATCAACCCATCCTATATATCCAACAAATCTGTCCTAGATTTGGATGAAGAAAGGTGGTGCAAAAATAGATATGGAACTGAAGGGTTGAAATAGAATTTCTAAAGCCTGGAAGCACTCATGAACATTCTGGATAAGAAAGGAGATAAAAAGGAGAATACTAAGGAGTCTACAGACTCTTACAAATGCAGAAATATTCATATACATACAATATAGGACATAATTCCGTTTAAACATGATCCTAATCTCTGAATCCCTAATACAGGCACAATTATTTTTATATACAACATAAACATTTTGAAGTCTACATAAACAACAAGAATACAGAAGAAAACATTCAACCATACCTTCATCATTTCATATTACAAAGGAGAGTTAACTCTCAGGATGAATTCCAACCTGGAGTCCTGTGGGGATTCGGTTGATGAAGAAAGATCTGATCCTCTCCAACTCTTCCAGCACTCCTCCAAATCCTTTTGGATGAAATCTCCAGCCTCTACTCGAAACAACCAAATGCCAATCTTAGAGAATAATGAATCCTCTCCTCACAAATATAATTTTCCTACAAACATAATACTCATCTTCTCAAATCAACTCCTATCCAACACACCTCTAAAACAAACTATCCTATCCACTTTTCTCAAAGATCCATCTTCCTTCCAACTCCCTCAAACACAAGAAATATCTCTTGTATATAGATTAGAGGAGGTGGTTGCACAGGTAATCCAACTGATGCAACCATCCCAACTATATTAGTTATTTGTTAATAATATGGTTTGTAACACCATTCCCATGAAGAGATAGACAAATATTATTTAATAAGATTATAGTCTTTGTCTCCTAAATTTAAGGTTGGCAAAGTAGATAATATTATTTTTATGAATAATTTACTAATGACCATGGTAAAATAATTTACCAAACACATTTCCATAAATAAAGTAGCATAGATTTATTATTATCTAAAAATAATAATTTCTTTCACACAATCAATTAACAATAATATATGTTTATATATATGTATTCATAGGCATATGTGTGCACCCATATGCTTATGTGTACATATACCATAAGTAAGGCACAATATTATTAATATTACAATTATTTAAATATTATGAAACATATTATTTATTTATACACTAATCCATATTCTTTAGAAAATATTATATATATATATATATATATATATATATATATATATATATATATATATATATATATATATATATATATATATATATATATATATATATATATATATAAGGTAACTATTGTGTGATGATATTATTCACCTTCATGAAATTAAGATCAAGTAGCAACAATTTAAGCTAAATACAAAAGAAATTTACTCTAAAATGCAACTACAATCTATAACATCTCATGGATCTCTAGAAAGAAGTGGTAAGTGAGCTCTCAGCTGTAAATCCTCACTAGTGACACCTCTAAAATGAGAATAATGCTGCTATGATGCTTCTAAATGCTTATTCTATGATGAATTCATGCTTAATCTAGCTCCATTTTGATAACAATGCAATGATAAAATGCTAAAATGATAAACTCTAAATGCTCAAATGCTTCAATTGACTATAGTAACAATGCTTTTCAATTGAAATTCTAAGATGGAAATGCTCTCCAAAATGCCTCATACTTATAGTAATTTCCCAAGGGTAGGGGGTAGAGTGAGTTGATCATGGTTATGCTTGGGTAAGGTCAATTGGCTTTGCTTTGTCCATAAATGGGGGGACAAGGAGGGGACAATCATTTAAATGGTTTCAAAAGGCTGGACCATTTCAACAAAAGTGAGTGATTTGTGTCCATTTTGTCTCCAATTTGCTTTGTTGAGGGAAATTATGATTTATTAATTAATTAAAGTAATTAAATTTAGCCATGAAGGGTAAGAGGTTCATTTTGATTTTTGCTTTCAACAACTATGTCATTAATTGAATTTAATCAATTTCGTAGTGTTTTTCCCCTTTTCGAGCTTTATTTAATCATTTAATCATTTAATTGAATTTTCCTTTGATTTGAATTGTCTTTGTTCCATTTATTGATTTTTCATGCTATTTTGATGATTTGATGCACCTTCTGATTGATTTAAGCCTTTGGCCAATTTTCCATGTCTACAAATGCTCCTCTTTGAGTCGATGTGCGAAGAACACCGATTCAAAGATTCCCTTGGTATGATGATCTGATTCTGTTCTGGTTCTTTGATTCCTTGATACCTTTGATAGTTGGTACGATGATATGATACTATCTCTGATAGTGATATGTTGCCTGATATGATATGATAAATTGATCTGATACTGATTTGCCTCCTGATATGATACCGATATGATAACCTGATATGAAACTAATATGATATGATACTGATATGATAACCTGATATGATATGCCCCATTGATTTCATGATGTATCATTGTGACTTCGATTTGATACCCTTATGCCCCCTCAAAAATTAAAACATATTAATTTCTTGATTCGAAAAAGATTGTTGACGTTTGATATAGCAAATATGTTTTAGTTTCTGACTATTGATGATATCCCACAATGTATGATTATGCCCCGGTTTAATTTGATATGTTAAGATAAGTCAATGGCCAATTTCACCTCCAAAATTAGGTCAAAAATACCTTAAATAGGTTAAGAAACCTTCTTTTACCATTCATTTTTACTTTTTACCCTTGGTGATTTTGCTCTGATCCTCTAGCGATTTCGAGATGATTGTGTCGATTTGGGACCATAGATTTGAGAGATGTCAGAGATATGTGAGACCGCCTGATTATGTGCCTCCAATAAGTCATTACAAACCTTGATTTGCATTTATTGAGCATTTATTGCAATTTTATGTTTCATCGTTGCGTTGTATTTGAGAAATCACGCGTAGGAAAGAATTGATTGTCGCCTAAATTATTTTACTGTCGCTTCCACAGTTTTTATTGTCACTTCCATGTAATTTGTTATCGCTTATGAAACATTTGAATCTCACCTAGCAAGATAAAAACTATCATGTCAAACTAGATCAAAATACATATTTTTGAATAGGTTATCGCCTATACAAAACCTAACGAGTTAACTCTCGCCTAGGGCACTATTATCTATCGCTTTGCCCAATTAACTATTGCGTAGCACAAATTCTATCACCTGGCTGAATAATATCATCGCTTAGGGAAATAAAAAGTCACGCCTGAGATAAAATGTCGCCTGGTATGATAAAAATCATGCCTGATGTCTTTTTTGCAAAATTTTTGTACTTTTCACACGTGTTGATCGTATATGATGAAAAATTTGATAACCCCCTAATGAGAAAGTCAGATAATTAGTGTAGGTCCATGATTGTCAACAAAACAATTGGTTTAGATATCAGGATAGTAGTACTTTAAAATATGATTTGTCAATCTGATTTGAATATTAACTGATAGGATAAATCAATCAGTGTGAAAACCGATATGATTTGATACTGTCACTTCATTCTCAGGATACAGAGAAATGAACAATGGTACTTGGTGTGATTACTTAATACTTTTGATTGACTTGAGATAATTCCTTAATACAATGTACTAATATTATTCCTTTACCTTGCCAAGAGGATCACTATCCAACTTTATATGTTTGTTCAGTTGCATCATGGGTTATTGACTTAGGTCAGAGACTCATAGTAGCTGAGTTTTGAGTCATTGAGAGATGTGGTTTGAGTTTCCTCCTTGATCTCCCACGGTTCTAGCTGAACCATGGATTATTGACTGTAGTGGCAGAGCGATGGCACTCCAACCACAACACATTCCACTTACCATATGGAGAGATGATGATCATGCCAGAGGACGTGTATCGATTATTGCGGATTCCTTGTAGGGGTGAGTTGGTCTACTATGATTCTACATATGATTCCTCTGTCTGCCAATGAGTATTCAGAGACAACACTATTGGAGATGGGCATACTATTACATGGCCTCAATTTGCCTCTTTTCCCACATTACCAGCAGTTTTGGGTGCATTGATTGGCGGTCTACTTCTTCCCGACTGACAAGGTCATAGTTTTTCAGTTGGTTGGGGCCAGATTATAGAGGATTTACTTGCTCATCCTCGATAGTTTGATTGGGGTTCCTGCGTCTTGGCACAGTTGTATCATGATTTACATGAGGTAGTCTATCGGGGTAGTGCATCATTGTCAGCGGGTGTTATTGTTCTACAGTTGTGGATATGGGAGCATCTTCCCATTACTAGGCCTATTTCTAATAGGGTTCAACCTTGGGGATATCCTTATGCTTTCTTATATACAAGCATGGTCATATAGCATCATATGGGTCATTTGGATTACTAGTGATGTCAGATTGATGATCTGGATCAAGTTATATGGCGTCCTTATCTCAGTTGCGATCATTGGAGAGAGGATGGTGACGAGTTACCATATATGTTTTCCCCTCGCTAGATGATTGGGCGCACTCCTACCACTATTGAATGCTTTTGCTTTGGTAGAGTTTTGAGATAGTATGGGTGGATTTAGGATATGCCTCAGGGAAACACATTATATGCTCAGGTACAGGCAGAGATCTCTCTATGGGGTCCATGTATTGATTACAAGTTTGTATTAGATCAGATTGTGAGTATGACTATTTGTAGATGGGAGATACTTCCTGGTATGGCTAATGTCAGGATGTCACATGAGTATGTAGATTGGTGGTCTCACCATAGGTTTCCTCAGTTTACTGATCCAGCTAAGCCTATTCTTGGACATCATGATTGTGAGAGGGGTGGTAGACATCGGAGAGGATGAGGACATAGACATCCTTGGGTTGCTACAGGGGGAGGTCGGGTGAGATGAGATCAGGGTCACTAATACATTTGGGGTGAAATTGCGACGGCCATTTGCGACGGCAGGCAAATGTCATGTGGTTTTGCTCTTTTTTTTTCAAATATAGCCCGACACCGTCGCAATTTGCGACGACAATACATTTTTCACTGTCGCAATTGCGACGTTGTCAGGATATAAGCGCAAAATTTAAAAGGAACATTGTCATGTGTGTTTTGAACAGCGTCGTAACCCTCCGCGAAATCACATCAGGATATAACGGCAAACAAAATAAGAACATTGTCATTTGTGTTTTCAACAGCGCCGTAACCCTCCGCGAAATCACATCGGGATATAAGGGCAAAAAAAACAAGAACGTTGTCATTTGTGTTTTCAACAGCGTCGTAACCCTCCGTGAAATCACAGCTACAATTTCTGAGTATGTTGGGTTTATTTTTCTTTTGTCATTATTATGTAATCTGGTATTCAGCTGTTAGAGAGCTAAAATACCCAGAAATGAGGACATATCTATGTTGAATTTATTGTTAGCGGCTTTGGTTATTTAGAAGTTTAATTTTATTTGTTCATCTTTCAAGCACAAACATTTTGTGGACCGTAACATCTTCATTGTTTCGGGTATGCAGTGAAACAGCCCTAACTTGCAATTGCGATGTTGTTGAGATATAAGGGCCAAAAAAAAAAGGAACGTTGTCATTTGTGTTTTCAACAGCACCGTAACCCTCCGCGAAATCACATCAGGATATAAGGGCAAAAAAAACAAGAACGTTGTCATTTGTGTTTTCAACAGCGCCGAGAGAGATTCCCTCCGCGAAATCACAGCTACAATTTCTGAGTACGTTGGGTTTATTTTTCTTTTGTCATTATTATGTAATCTGGTATTCAGCTGTTAGAGAGCTAAAATACCCAGAAATGAGGACATATCTGTGTTGAATTTATTGTTAGCGGCTTTGGTTATTTAGAAGTTTAATTTTATTTGTTCATCTTTCAAGCACAAACGTTTTGTGGACTGTAATGTCTTCATTGTTTCGGGTATGCAATGAAACAGCCCTAACTTGCGACTACCTTCACGGTACTTGTGTACATTATCATGTTGTCTTTACAGTGACTGTCCTCATTCAAGTGGCAATTACACAAGGGACAGTCACTGTGAGATGTCCTCATTTGTGACAAGGACAGTCACACTTAGGACATCTCATAGTGATATTCCCTTGTGTAATTTCCACTTGAATGTATTGCTATTGAACCACATTAATGCTTTTCTTCTTCAACAAATGAGGATGGTCACTGTAAAGACAACATGATAATGTACACAATTACCAAAAAATGATCTTGTTAATTGATGTAACACTTTGTCTTGCTCACTCCCTATCCTTCACTAGGGTCTCTTTAGGCCAATGTTTTGACTTGATAGGGTACTTAACTATCCCTACACTCTTTAGGTATCTCTACCCAAGATCCCACTCCTTCAACTAGTGCACACCAACAAGAAATACAACGAACTCTGCTCAATACCAATCTAGCTACTAGGACACTCCTAGTCTTGTCTTCACAAATTGAAACACATTCAACTAGAACTTTACTCCATGGAGAGGCTGGCCACTAGGACCTCTATTGGTTTCAATATTACTCCTTCACCTATACTTTTCATCAGTACTTCAATCCGGTTCATCAAACCATGCATGCCAATTGCACCCAAAAATAGGCTGCTAGCAATTAGGCCTTTGTCAAGCCTTTTTGTTTATATTAAGCCACCTAAAGGGCTTAGGATTCAGATGCCCTTTATTGAGAACTCCAAGATATCTAAGGTCTTCTCCTCCTAGATTTTTTGTACACCAATTGCTACAGCCATGCCTGAAAACAAGTATTTTGACACAACTTGGATAGTCTGACTAAGAGTTTGTTTTCTTAGCAGCCAAAGAAACTCACCCAATCTTCTAATTTGACTTGGGGCTTCTTTAGATGTGTGTCTACCTCTCCATGAGATTTTAGTTGAAGCAACCAATGCATTCAACTTGTTGTAATCTTCTTGTAATGATTTGTCATCCCTAACTGTGCTCAACTGACTCACCTAGGACATCATTGCAAACATAGAAAATGAGCTTCCCAGGGCCCCTCCTTCCAAACATATAGTACATGGAGTCTCCTCACCCATTCCAAGAGCCCGTACAAAATTGACAATGGAATGATGAGCTAAGACTCCATTTGTTCAACCTGCCTGGTTCAAACCAATGATAGGGTACTTAACAAAAGAATTAACAAACTAGTTGGAATGCTTCAAAACTCAAAAAAAACACAACACAGAATAAAAAAACAACTTGTACTAACTTTTCCAATAGACACTGTGAGCTATCTAATCCATTAATCAACTGAAAACAAAGAAACAAAAAAACTCAAGAATTCACTAAAACCGTGTTACTCTACAAATCTTCTTAATTCCAAATGTTTTTCCCCCCAACCTTTTGCACAGATCGATGGAGGCCTCTTATAGTTGATCTGATGCCTAATTCAATGGTTTCATATAGTTACATAACCATCTTACTCGAAAATGTTCCCTTGCACAATGTTGTGAATGACAACATTGACAACTTGTTACAACCTTTGGGATTTTGGTTCAAAACTTATTGTTCAAACACCATAAGACCCTAACCATGACTTAGTTAGGCTATTTAGACCTCACATAGGCCACTTCTACACTTCTTTGCCCAATTTGACCCCTAAATGCTTCATTCCCACTTTTGCCACAATATTGGTAACTTGGGTACAAATTGGCACTTGCCTTCACAAAGGTCACACATGAGGACATCTCACAGTGATCGATTGTCCCTTGTGTAATTGCCACTTGAATGTATTGCTATTGAACCACATTAATGCTTTTCTTCTTCAACAAATGAGGACAGTCACTCTAAAGACAACATGATAATGTACACTCACTGTAAGGACAGTCACAAATGAGGACATCTCACAGTGACTGTCCCTTGTGTAATTGCTGCTTGAATGTATTGCTATTGAACCACATTAATGCTTTTCTTCTTCAACAAATGAGGACAGTCACTCTAAAGACAACATGATAATGTACACTCACTGTAAGGATAGTCACAAATGAGGACATCTCACAGTGACTGTCCCTTGTGTAATTGCTGCTTGAATTACACAAGGGACAGTCATTGTGAGATGTCCTCATTTGTGACAAGGATAGTCACACATGAGGACATCTCACAGTGATTGTCCCTTGTGTAATTGCCACTTGAATGTATTGCTATTGAACCACATTAATGCTTTTCTTCTTCAACAAATGAGGACAGTCACTCTAAAGACAACATGATAATGTACACTCACTGTAAGGACAGTCACAAATGAGGACATCTCACAGTGACTGTCCCTTGTGTAATTTCCGCTTGAATTACATAAGGGATAGTCATTGTGAGATGTCCTCATTTGTGACAAGGATAGTCACACATGAGGACATCTCACAGTGATTGTCCCTTGTGTAATTGTCACTTGAATGTATTGCTATTGAACCACATTAATGCTTTTCTTCTTCAACAAATGAGGACAGTCACTCTAAAGACAACATGATAATGTACACTCACTGTAAGGATAGTCACAAATGAGGACATGTCACAGTGACTGTCCCTTGTGTAATTGCCGCTTGAATTACACAAGGGACAGTCATTGTGAGATGTCCTCATTTGTGACAAGGACAGTCACACATGAGGACATCTCACAGTGATTGTCTGTAATGTCCCCTTTTTGGCTAACTTGGAAAACAGGAACAATTACTCCACTTCTCAGACTTACTCTATCAGATACTTACAATTAAACTAAGTAATGGAGGTTACTTAAGATGTCAACCGCTATTTCAGATTCAATCACAATATGTGTGCAAGATGATATTGATACCAATATGTTTAATAGCACTGTCGGATATAATGATATGAAATATGCTATGAATATGATGTTTCCTATCACTTATAGTGATAGTATAATGATGGTATGTCTGATATAAACAATATCGATATACAATCAATAAGTATTGCTTACAGCAATGTATTTGCTGTGTCTGATATGATGATGTAATTATGCAAATGTGTAATATCGCTATGAGTGATATGTTGCTATTTCAGATTCTGAATTATATGCTTGCAACTTCAAATATTGATGTTGTTTCTGACTATCCTTTCTATCTGTGCAATCATGGTGTTGTCTCTGATCTGCAATGATAAACTTGAAACCAAACTGCCAAAGGCAGATGCTCTATTGAGTATATCCAAATATGGATAAGTAAATAAAGTTCTAATGATGCCTTGAGTGACTGACGAGAATGCATTCTTATATTGTCTTTAACAAATGAAGAGATGCTATGAATGAGACCTGTCTTGTTTCTTCCTCCATGTCCCTTTGTTAAGCACACCTTTCCATAATCCAACAGTTCACATAATATTATTTCATTATTTTCTGATCATAGATAACTCCCAGATTGACTCAATATCAAATCTTTTTATGAAGGTAATCTTCCCTAATTGGTAGTGCAACCAGTAGTTAACATCCATTGTGTTTGTATTAGTTTGGTCTAACTATCATTAGTATTTAGTCAATCGATATTAACTCTTGCCTTATCCCATATTGTTATGATGATATCCAATCTTTCTACTCTGATATAAGTCGATATCATTTTCTGATAATTGTCCATTTATTGGTTGATTGCTGGTAATGGAGTTTGATCTTCAAATTGACTTCCATTCCTGTTAATACTTAAGGATACATTGTACTTATTATCCATGACTGATGCCTCATTCATCAATAGCTTGTGATATAATCACTGATGCTTTTGTGTTTCTACAAGATGTGGTTTATCTCAGACAATCGATAATCTTTCAATCCTTTAGTCGATATCCTCCTATGTGGTGTCTATTGATATAGATAGTAGAATTCAATCTAGTTTATGTTATTGTCATGATAACATAGGAAGTGATGGTGCATATTTGCTAGCGGGTCTTCATGTTTGATATTGCTTTATCGGATATGTCATTGTCTAAACTTGTGCAATTAATGATTATTTATAATATATGAATGGTTATCCTTCTTGCTTATCAATACATCTTCTGAAACACATAGCGACCTATCCCTTATTCATATCATGTTGATCTTGACTTCATAGTATTTGGTTCATTAATCATCCTCTCATGGTATCGATGTGTAATGACTAGTGATTGTTGTATCACTTCTTCGTTCCTCATCGTGATAGATAATGCAGATGTTTAATGTAGATGTATATCGATTACAGATATTCGATATTGCTTTAAACGTTATTATTATTATTATTATTATTAATGTTATTTTTATTATTAAATATTATAATTAATGATGTTAGTAATATTAATAATATTATAATAAATATTATTATAGTGATAACATATTGTTTTATATTGAGAGGTTTATTAATATTATTTATATATTAAAATTATTATATCAATAATTGATTTAATATTATTACTTAATATATTATTATAATATAATATATATAATTTATTAATAATTATTTATTATTAATTTATATTATAATTATAATCATAATTATATTATTTATTAATATTTTAATATTATTTAATTAACATATTACTTATTATGCTAACTATATATTATTATTATCTTTTGATAATAATTATATATTATTGTTATATACCGTTAATAATAGATTATTATATATCATCTAATCATTTTATTATTATACTAAGTTCAATATGTCACGGCTCATGACATTGTCCCTTGTGTAATTGCCACTTGAATGTATTGCTATTGAACCACATTAATGCTTTTCTTCTTCAACAAATGAGGACAGTCACTCTAAAGACAACATGATAATGTACACTCATTGTAAGGACAGTCACAAATGAGGACATCTCACAGTGACTGTCCCTTGTGTAATTGCCACTTGAATTACACAAGGGACAGTCATTGTGAGATGTCCTCATTTGTGACAAGGACAGTCACACATGAGGACATCTCACAGTGATTGTCCCTTGTGTAATTGCCACTTGAATGTATTGCTATTCAACCACATTAATGCTTTTCTTCTTCAACAAATGAGGACAATCACTCTAAAGACACCATGATAATGTACACTCACTGTAAGGACAGTCACAAATGAGGACATCTCATAGTGACTGTCCCTTGTGTAATTGCCACTTGAATGTATTGCTATTCAGCCACATTAATGCTTTTCTTCTTCAACAAATGAGGATAGTCACTCTAAGGACAACATGATAATGTACACTCACTGTAAGTGTACATTATCATGTTGTATTACAAATGGACCTTATGTTGGTCGGGATATAAGTGCAAAAAATAAAAGGAACGTTGTCATTTGTGTTTTCAACAGCGCCGAGAGAGATTCCCTCCGCGAAATCAAGCGGGTTATCATTTGTGTTTTGAACAAAGCGGGTTGTCATTTGTGTTTTGAACAGCACCGAGAGAGATTCCCTCCACGAAATCAAGCAGGTTGTCATTTGTGTTTTCAACAGCGCCGAGAGAGATTCCCTCCGCAAAATCACAGCTACAATTTCTGAGTACGTTGGGTTTATTTTTCTTTTGTCATTATTATTTAATCTGGTATTCAGCTGTTAGAGAGCTAAAATACCCAGAAATGAGGACATATCTATGTTGAATTTATTGTTAGCGGCTTTGGTTATTTAGAATGCTTCCCCACAATACTTAATTACACAAGGGACAGTCACTGTGAGATGTCCTCATTTGTGACAAGGACAGTCACACATGAGGACATCTCACAGTGACTGTCCCTTGTGTAATTGCCACTTGAATGTATTGCTATTCAACCACATTTATGGGCCTGTTTGGACCACGACACACAGTAGCCTCTACAGAGAAGAATATCCCAGGTGTAACAAGTTGTAAGAATATACCAACAGTTCTAAGAAGTTCCCTAGCACGTAGTAGCATCTACAGAGAAGAATATACAACATGAGGGCAGCCACTGTAAAGACAACATGATAATGTACACTCATTGTATGTGTACATTATCATGTTGTCTTTACAGTGACTGACCTCATTCAAGTGGAAATTACACAAGGGACAGTCACTGTGAGATGTCCTCATTTGTGACAAGGACAGTCACACATGAGGATATCTCACAGTGACTGTCCCTTGTGTAAGCCACTTGAATGTATTGCTATTCAACCACATTTATGGGCCCGTTTGGACCACGGCACACAGTAGCATCTACAGAGAAGAATATCCTAGGTGTAACAAGTTGTAAGAATATACCAACAGTTCTAAGAAGTTCCCTAGCACATAGTAGCATCTTCTAATTGTCTATACCACTTCACAAGGTATTGTTTGCACACATTGTTTTTGGTTCTTTTGATGACCCTTGTTTTGAAATTGCTATTAGGCCTTGTAGCTTATATGTTTTGATTGCTGGAGAGCTTCTAAAGCTAAGCAAGAAGACCATTGCACGAGTTATAGCCACGCGCTCAGGTTTGAAAATTGTATATTTTTTAATCTAATTTATATTTTAATCCTTTTACCATGTCATGTAATATGTCTTGCCTTGTAGCTTATATGTTTTGAAATTGCTGTTAGGCCTTGTAGCTTATATGTTTTGATTGCTAGAGAGCTTCTAGAGCTAAGCAAGAAGGCCTTGTAGCTTATATGTTTTGTGTACTTTTGACAATTTTGCTTAGTCACTAAAAGTTGTAGACCGAAGTTTTCATAGCCCAATTTTTGCTTCCTGCGAAGAACGATCATGTCAGATAATATAAGTGAAGAACAAAATAGGGAGACAATCGCTAGATTATGGTCTAACTTGAAAAGAAAAGGTGATGGAAAATGTTATTGTCCCTGCAAAATTTGTAAGGGCTTAAACCGTAGAAGATTGCTAATCAAAACAGTTAAGAGACATTGTAGGGAGAATGGTCACATTGAAGGGGGGCATGACTATCATCCACTGGTAAGTTGTTCATTATATCATTTTAACAATTTATATACATATGAAATCACTTGATGATGAGTTGAAGATCATGGTTTATTTATGTTAATCAATTTTATATAGGTTGATCTCCCCAGGGAAGTACATGATATGGAGGAACATGGGGGTGCGAATATCCAAGGTGAAGATAATGATCCCATGGAAGATGACGATCATGCGCCAGAAAACACAATTGAAGATGATGGTATAAATACATTGATCCATGACACATTTAGTCCAAGCGGATCTGATCATGATGATGATGATAGCCTTGATGTACCTCTACTTGAGAAGGCATACGAGCCCCTATACAAAGACTCCCAAACAACTCTTCTCTCTGCTGTATTGTTGTTGTTGAACTTGAAGGTTATGAATGGTTTATCCAACATAACAATGTCACGTATGTTAAGGTATGTCATATATGTCTTTATAGTTAACAAAGGGTGAATAATGTACCACTAATATTGTTTATATTAACAACTTATATTTTTTGCTGTAGATTGATAGGCGAGTTTTTGTTACCACCATCAAATATTCTACCTCGCTCATATCGAGAATTATCTGCTATTATGAAAGATATTGGAATGGAGTATCAAGCAATACATGCTTGTCCCAATGATCATATTATATATTATAAAGAACATGAATTTGCAACACAATGCCCTGTATGTCATACGAGTAGATATCGAACAGATCGAATAACAAAAAAGGTGCCTCACAAGGTTCTTCGTTACATCCCCATTATTCCACGGATGCGACAATTATTCAGGTGTACTAGCTTGGCACAATTTATGGATTACCATGCACGCAATAGAAGTCGAGATGACATTATTCGAATCCCTGCGGATGGTTCGGCATTTATGCACATAGAGGAAAAGTGGCAACACTTCAAAGAAGAACCTCATAATCTCAGGCTTTCATTGGCAGCGGATGGTGTCAATCCATTTGGAGAGATGAGATCTTTTTGCTCGGTGTGGCCTGTTTTTGTTATCAACAATAACATTCCTCCGTGGATGTCAATAAAGAGGGAGCACATTATGTTGGCAATGATTGTTCCAGGTATTTTATCATTTGATAGTTATTAATTTACATGTACTTACAAATCTTACAGTAAAATGGTCACAATAATTATGTAATGTTACTGTTCATTCAAGTAGGTAAATATCAAGTTAAAGATATGAATGTATATATTGAGCCTCTTATTGACAAGTTGGTGGAGTTATGGAACGGTGTCACTATGTATGACGTGTCTAGACCAATAGGACAAAGACAATTTCAATTCCATGCAATACTTGTATGGACAATACATGATGCCCCAGGGCTAACACATTTTTGTGGTATGTTATAGTGAATTCAAGTTGCGCATGATAATTCTAATTATAAAAGTCAACATATTTAATAATCCAATTATATCATTATCTTGTAGGTCTTCAAACAAAGGGAAAATTTGCATGTCCAGTTTGTGGTCCAAAGATGAAATCTCGTCATTCAAAAAGTTTAGGAAAGCATGTGTTTGATGAGTACAGACACTTCCTCCACAGGAATCATAAGTATCGAAGTATGGAAAAACATCTTTTCAATGGGAAAGAAGAGACTACATCAAAGTCACGAAGAATGACACCTCGTCTATGGAAGTTGGAATATAATAGAATTAATCGTCGAGGTAATGTCGTTCCACTTAATGGTTTATGTTTGTAATTTATATATTTCTATTGTGATTTTTGTTTACTAATTATGTAATTGATGATCGTGAAGGTCGTCAAGGCACTACTGACAACCTTCCAAAGGGACTAAAAAGCTATCCCAGACAATTTAGTAGGTTGCCCTACTACGAGGACCTACAAATTGTGCATTTGTTTGATCTTATGCATGTTGGAAAGAATATAACAGAGACATTGTGGAAAATACTGGATGGAAGGCGTGACAAAGAAAAAATTGTCAAAATTTGTAATGACATTCATGAATCCAATCATGCACTGAAGAATTTCATTCACTCAAATAGCAATAGAGATCAGATTAATATAAGTGCCCTTCCTTGGTTATTAACGGAGCAGCAAAGTGCTGCCATAAAAGAAGTCATACGAAAAATTCGATTTCCCACAGGATTTGCTGGGAACATAAGCAATCTCATATCAAAGAAAAGTGAATTTGGGCCAGGGCTCAAAACGCATGATTGGCATACTTTCATCAAGGTAAGTTATGTTCTTCTGTATTTACAATATATTCATAAACTACGTGTACTATTCATTATGTTATGTTAGAAAATAATGAAATGATTGGTTTATAATTACTGCAGTACGTGCTACCTCTATCTCTCCCAGAGCACTTCAACAATAACATCAAACAAGTGATATATGATCTTGGAAAATACATGAGGTAAGCAGTAATATCTGTTCAATTTGTTGTATATATTTATTATATTCGCGATTTGTTTTTCTTGCTATGTAATCTATTGTATATTATTTTGTAAAGTCTCGTATTTATATATTTTTTGTGACTTGAATCTCTTAATGTAGGTGGTTGTCATCTAAAGAAATCCATAAAGAAGATATAAACTATTGGAAGAGAAGAATTCCTCATTTATTGTGTGAAATGCAAAAGTGTCTACCTCCAACTTTTTTCAATGCACAAGAACACTACCTCATACACCAAGTTGAGGAGATTGAATTGTGTGGACCTGCACACACTAGGTCAATGTGGATGGTTGAGAGGCACTTGAAATCTTTGAAGGCTTTGGTTTGACAAAGAGCACATCCTGAGGGTTCTATGGTAGAGGGATACATGGTATACCAGACTTTGGTGTACATTACTGAATATCTTCCTAAGTTTGCTTCAAATATCCATGTAGATCGCATTTGGGATCTCGACCCTTTTAAAAAATTCAAAGGGGAGTACTTGATGGGGAAAGGTAGATTGAGGAAAGTGACAGGTAATAAATTATAAGATGTTATTGTAATAAATTATTTCTTAATCTTCAAAATAAATCGGTTGTAAGTCGTCTATTTTTTTTTTGTACAGTTGCTCGAGAGTGGGATGCACTACATTTGTATATTGCAAACAATCTTGATTGGATGACGGTATGGATTGAACGATGTCAACATTCTGGTCACACATTAACATGGGAAGGTGTATCTTCATTGGTTAAAGAAGCTCATCGTAATGGAGATTCTAATGTTACGCAAAGGGAAATAGATTTAGCATATGGTTTAAGAGATTTCCAGGTACGTACAAAATTATTAATCACCCGTATGTTTATCAACTCACGATATAATAATTTTGACATGTTTCACATATTATTGCAGGTTAAACACCACAAGGGTATGTTCTGTAATGGTCAAAAATTTTGCGTCAAAGTGTTGGATGACACGAAGAAAACTTGTGATTCTGGAATAACTGCAGTCTTTCAAGTGACTAATATTTCATCTAGAAATGACTTAGATCCTCAAGAGTCTAAAAATCAATACTATGGCATTTTGGATGATATATTTGAGTGCGACTTTAGTTCCTTCAAATTAGTACTCTTCGTTGTCAAATGGTACAAGCTACGACTTAATCCAAATGATCCTAATAGAACTGTTATTGAACATGATAATGGATTTACAATGGTTAATACAAGGTCGTTTGAGCCAGTTGGGGATGAGCCCTATGTTCTTCCAAGCCAATGTGAACAGGTATTTTACTCAGAGGTTTCACATAAACCGGGTTGGTCATTTGTTGTTAGACATGAACCGAGAGGAAGGCCGATAAAGTATAATGTGATGGAAGAAGAAGATACCGAAGAAGTAGAAGATGATGTAGATGATGATCACGATCGACAATTATTGGATGATGTTCCTGAGACAAATTTTCATGAAGAAGAAGAAGAAGATGATGCTGCTACTGATGATGATGATGAAGATGATGTTGATGTTGATGATGATGATGTTGATGATGACGACAATGACGACGATGACGAGGACGATGATGATGACGACGATGACGAGGATGATGATGATGATGATGATGATGATGATGATGATGAGGATGATGATGATGATGAGGATGATGATGATGAAATTTAAAGGTATGCCATCAATCCTTAATGTATTTAATATTCATTTCTTGATAGAAATATATTTGTCTTAAATGGTTACATAGTTTATTCATTATCTATTTAAAAGCTATAAGTGTTATAATGTGTACGTTTTAATGTTTTTAATTTTTATGTGATGCTTATGATGGATGTGATTATGATTATGATGTGATTATGCTCACGATAATTGAATTACATTTGCAGGAAATTGAACCCCTTTCAAGAGCATCCCGCACAGTCTCATGGATCGACAGGTATAAGTCAATACACCTTATAGAAAGTCTATTTAATACACTTATCAATAGTAAGATTGATGTCTTCTAAGATCTCTCCCATTTGCAGGTACCAGCAAATAGGTATTTGTCAGAAGTGTCTTCCTCAAGTGAGGGAAATATAGGAATAGAAGAGGAAAGTGAGACATGCAGTTTATCTAGAATAGGGAGATTAACTAGAGGTCAAAGGACTAGAAGGAAATTCAATAAACACATGAAATTTTTCCTTGCTCAAGGGGGGTCATGTTCTTATGATGATGAGACGAAAGGCAACATCGAGGTGCCCTTGAGGTACCAACATCTACAGAAACATTGGGTACCCAAGGAACTTCCTCCAATAAACATTGATTTTTGTGTTAATGACAGGATATATCGCATAGCACCATCATCATTACATGGTTTGGGCCTATTTTCTATGGATGGCATAAAGGTGTCTTACAACAAAGTTTCTGAATTGATGGAGTATGTTGGACCATGTTACGATTACAAAAGTTGGATGCATATTGTTCAATATAAAAAAAGTATGCGTAGGTATGCACTCTCGGCAAATTATATACAATAGCAAGACAATAATCAAAGTAAAAGTGTGGCTATATACATTGATGGAAGGCCAAAAGCAACAGGGAATATTGCAGGTTTTATAAATAGTACACGACCTGGGTCAACTATAAAGCAACCCAATTGCATATTTGAGGCGCGCGAGGGAAATCGTGTATTCATCTGTGCGATAAAATCAATACGTGCAGGGGAAGAGCTGCTTATTGATTACAATTTGAACCGCATAGATACAAACGAGGCTACTATCATGGGGGTGGTACATACTATTAAACCAACTTCTAATCAATGACTCCAACATACCATTTAGTTATTAAATTTTTGGCTAACATTTTTATACTTGATCTTTGACACAGGGGCACAATATGGAGCAACCGCCCGAAGGTGATGGTGACGATATTCCTAGCTCATCTACACATGAGCAGGTAAAATTCTTTGTAATTGTGCAAACTAGATAGAAGCAAAATGTTATTTTTTTTAATGTTATTTTCTTCATTGTTTTGGAGTAATTTTGATAATACTAATACTATTGTTGTCACAGAGGGCCGGTGGTCGGAGAGAGGGAAAGCAACCTACAGTCCCTCAGGAGTCCCCCCTTGTGGACCCTTTTTTTATTGATTTAGCAGAGACCGATGACCCGATCGGTTCCATTAAAAAGCTGCTAAAGAAAATTGGGAAAGAACTTCTACGTTTGGTATCCATACATCCTCAGACTCAGGAAATAAAAGACAGGGCAGCTGAGTTGTTGCGCACTTCTGAAAACTTTAAAGTAAGTATTAATGAAATTTTTAATTATTACAAGAGTTCAATAATGGTTTTTATGTTATGCTCTTTTATGACATTAATTAAAATATGGATGCATTGTCTTTACAGAGTTATTTGCGTAATTTTGAACCCCATTCCCATGATGAGGCCGGTATTGCAAGTGGTTCAGGTAGATCACATGTTCCATTCCCCACTTGTGTTTTCCACTAAATATATATAGGAATGATCATAATCATTGACAATACATGCTCGAACAATCTTTTTTTTTAATGCTCTAACAATCTTGTCCATGCTAGTCCACGCGTTCTATATTTATGCATGCTCTAACAATTTTATTCTTCAGCTCCTTTCCATGATGATATGACAACGCTGCCTCCATCCAGGACAGCCACAAATGTCTTGCCGACTGCCATGTCAACAACACACAGCCTAAATGCACGAACTGTTGCACCATGTACTGGTACACAAATCCCTCTTTTTCTCTCTTTTGTTATGTGTTTAAGTGCTATGTGTTTACGATGTAGATCCCTTGATTGTGTTTGTGCCATGGGTGCTCTGCACCAATTTATTTCCCTTGAAGTATTATTTCTTGGAGGCATTTGATAATGGTTTTCATTTTTTGCAATAGGAGATGCAACAAGTCCCGATGCAACATCATTTCCTGGATGTTCCCGTGTTCCTAGTACGGGAACGATGAAGGATTGCGTATTGATCATCAGCGACGATGAAGGCGTTCTCTTAAAAGTATCCAAACTTCCAGGTACTTTAAAGTTATTATTATTCTATAGTGATATAATAGTAATTTAGTTTTTGATCACTCTTCATCGACTAATGATCCCATGATTATTTTGTAGGGAATGATATTTTTTGGTGAAAACTTGGTGACGAGTGTTTGCGGATATTCAGGCCCACCATACGTACATGGTGGAACATCATATCCTAACTAAAACCCCAAACCACTATTTTGATTTCATATCATTGCTAGAATAGTTTTCCTTTTCATCAATTTCTTGAACTATATTAAAGGTAGCTTCTCTTCATTTATGAGTCTAACATGTTTTTTTTTACTTAAAAGGTGGAATAACCAAGATAAAAAGTTGAAGGATGATCTTGTACATAGTATGACCCAGCTTTTTGGACCTCGTGCATTCGAGAGAAACAAGCTCCTTGAAAGAGCTGGTTTATGTTTGAAGTATATTAGGGACCAGTACAGGAAATATTTAGAGGTTAACCCAAGGCACGAGCATCCACCCTGTGTTCTTGAGGCTGAGTGGCAGGGTTTGATTTTGGATGGAAAGTATAAAGCCGACATGAAAAAAGGAATTACGCCAGTAGAGAGTAGAGCAAGGTATGTGATACTTTTGAGAATGTAATTATGTACTAATTAACCTCTAAATTTTTCCTATACTGGTCTCTAACATATTTCAAACTTTTCATAGATTGCCTGACACATCAAAGGCAACAAAGGCAAGATTAGAAAAGCACGGGACACACAAGCTCGGCTCTGGTGGTTTTTCCAAACTTCAAGCACGAGTTGTAAGTATTAGTAAATGAAAACTTGTATCAATTTTTTTATATATTGCAAGGAAATTTTTTTTGATCAAACAATGCAAGTAAAATTCACCATACCAAGAAAAAATGTAGGGGTCAGAGTTCAATAGATGCCTCACAGAAGAGGACAAGAGAATTGGCTTCCAACAAGGCTATAGAGCCGTGGCTGAACGGCTATGAGCTGAAATCAGTGTGCAAGGTTCAAATAATGATGCATCTGAGCCACAGGTAAATAAGCTAAATGAAATTTATTTCAAATTGAATACTTTACCAATTAGTCTATTTGATGTTAAGTTCTAATATCAAGTGAGTATATCTATTTTAAGAAAGCAATGATAACAATGTGTAGGATATTGGAATGCAGCCTGACAATCCTTCTACACAATCTATGCATAATGAAGGTTCGCATGATGTGCATCCTAGTGGTGGAGGTATACATTTGCTATTAAAAATTTTATATGTAATTACAATTGGTGTTTGGATTAATGTAACATTTTGTATAGCAACTGTAGAGGATCGAGGGGTCGGTGCTCATGAGCATGTTGAGGTTGAGTCTAGACAAAATGATGTGTCCAGATCAGGTAATTAAAGAGTGCCACAGTTATGTTCTTTAAAATAATTAAATACTTGTAACAATTATAATTAAATATTTTAAATTTAACTCTTTTATTTGTTATTGTAGAGGACCCCCCTTTGCAGCAGCATAGGAATTTGAGATCATCAAGAACAAAGAACAAAACAACTGATGAGGGGGGTATTGATGATAACACTGATGCTCCTCTTAGAGCTTACATAGAAAAAAAAATTAGAAAGAGAAAAAAGAAATGATTGTCATCTAAATACCTTAATTGATAATGACTGAATTTTATGTCTCAATGAATTTAATTATGTGCTAATGAATGTTCATGAATTATGTGTTTATTTTCATATTGATGAATGTTGTGTGTTAATGAATCTAATGTGTTAATGAATGTTATCATGTGATATTGATTGAATGTTACATTTTATTAATAATTGAAAGAATGAATGAATGTTAGATGTTAACGGGGAATGTAGAGTGATGTTAGGGGGAGGGGGGTGGGGCCAAATGAGCTTCCACCTTCACGTGGTTGGCCCTGTTTAGTAGAGAATATTAAACTATATTCTCGAAACAAAGTGAAGCTCAATAAGATACTAAATGAGTCAAAATGGTTATCAAGGTCCTCTATCCATAAGATACTTGTAGTCAAAATGGTTATTAATAAGATACTTGTAGTCAAAATGGTTATCTAGGTCCTCTATCCATTCCATAAGTTCTTCACCATTCAAACTTCCTCCATAACAAGGAATGTGCTCTAGGTTAGTCATGAAGCCTAGCATGGACTCTCTGTCAGATAGAGCCACTATTTCAGAGCCTTTTTTGTGCATTTCCTTCAAGCACTGTACAGTGTACGGATGTGAAAGGGAGGGCAGACCAGTGTGGAAGTTAGAGTATTTATATCTTATGCTTTGAGAGTTTATTTGGTAGATTCAAGACACCTTATATCAAAGTTATTCCTTTTTCTTATCTGTTGTTCTGTCAAACCCTCATTTTTTGGGTTATTGCATTCAAATGGCCTTAACTTGCAAATAAACCATAGGATATCCTCTGTTCTTTGTAAAATGCAAGTTAAGGGGGTTTATTTTCATATTTTAAAAGCTTTGGAACAGGATACTAAGCCAGAGAATTTCAAGAGCAAGCCCTAGGTCAAGAATCTCAATGTTCTTGACTAGGAGTTGATGGATTATGCAAGATCAGAGGGTAGCGGCAAGTAAAGGACCTCAAACCTTGTTGAATCTAGATCTTTAGAGCATGGTGGACATCTTCAAACTCTGATCTTGGTTTCATGCACCCATTTTCAATGCCTTGTTTTGGAACCCACACCCAAAGGCATGCATTAGGTCTGCGGACTCAATAAGGACATTGATATGCTGGAGTGGAGTCAAGGTCTGGGAGTTGGAGGATTGTTAGAACATCAAAAAGGGTACTCAAAAAACATATAAGTTCATAAGGTCCTTTGTCAAATTGAAGAGTTATTGCTGCAGAACAGGTTTTGGAGACCTACTAGAGTCACTAGGTCTATTTGGACCCGTTTGGACCACGACACACAGTAGCATCTACAGAGAAGAAGTTTGGTATGCAATGGTCTTGAAACCTCCTGAGAAATTCTTGGTATGCATTTGTGTGGTGCAAAAGCTTCGTTGAAAGAGAAAAAGAAGAAAAGAATAGAAATGATTTTTTTTCTTTTTATGTCATATACTGTAACCAGCTACTTATAACTTGCAAAAATTATTATAACCATTTGAAATTGAAACTTAGTTTAATGTGAAACTGAGAACTGCTTTATTAGAGCTTTCTGTGATTTAGATTCAGACATCAAGAACATTGTTTGCCTAATATTGTGATTAATGTTTATTTATTAATATCTCATACTGACAAACAATTGATAATTGTAGGGAAAACGTCATTGGGGGTCTTTGAGGATCCACCAGAAGCCAAGGAGAAAATGTATTCAAATGCTAAAGATGGTGTAACAGTCCTTACAGCTGTTGAACCTTGCTGTGTAGATCATCTCCGATTCTCCAAGTTCAACAGTACTGTGGTATTCCTTTGGATACTTCTAATGGTAAATTTCAGACATCAAGTTCTTTTCGTATGAAACTACTACATTTGTAATCTGTAGTTTTAAACTTTTAGTTTATAAATGTTCATCAGCTTTAGTTCGTATGCTGCCATTTCAAGTATGATTAATGAAGTTACCTTTATCACAGGATGAAAGTGAGCAGTCAGCATACTGGTACGGAGCTGGCAGCATTGATACGGTGACTAGGGCATCGTTTAATGGTGGTATTGTGTTTTCCCGTATTTAGGGCATCGGCCTTTTGAAGCATTGCCTTCATCTTTCTTAAGTCTGAGTTTTAAGTTTGTTTATCTCTCTCGGCACTGTTGAAAATACAAATGACAACGTTCTTGTTTGTTTTGCCCTTATATCCCGATGTGATTTCGCGGAGGGTTACGGCGCTGTTGAAAACACAAATGAAAACACAAATCCCTTGTGTAATTGCCACTTGAAGGAGGACAGTCACTGTAAAGACAACATGATAATGTACACTTACAGCCCGTGTACATTATCATTGTGTCTTTAGAGTGACTATCCTCATTTGTTGAAGAAGAAAAGCATTAATGTGGCTGAATAGCAATACATTCAAGTGGCAATCACACAAGGGACAGTCACTGTGAGATGTCCTCATTTGTGACTGTGCTTACAATGAGTGTACATTATCATGTTGTCTTTAGAGTGACTGTCCTCATTTGTTGAAGAAGAAAAGCATTAATGTGGTTCAATAGCAATACATTCAAGTGGCAATTACACAAGGCACAATCGATCACTGTGAGATGTCCTCATGTGTGACTATCCTTGTCACAAATGACTATCCTTGTAAAGACAACATGATAATGTACACATACAATGAGTGTACATTATCATGTTGTCTTTATAGTGGCTGCCCTCATGTTGTATATTCTTCTCTGTAGATGCTACTATGTGCTAGGGAACTTCTTAGAACTGTTGGTATATTCTTACAACTTGTTACACCTGGGATATTCTTCTCTGTAGATGCTATTGTGTGCCGTGGTCCAAACAAGCCCATAAATGTGGTTGAATAGCAATACATTCAAGTGGCAATTACACAAGGGACAGTCACTGTGAGATGTCCTCATGTGTGACTGTCCTTGTCACAAATGAGGACATCTCACAGTGACTGTCCCTTGTGTAATTGCCACTTGAAGGAAAAAAGCATTAATGTGGTTCAATAGCAATGTATTCAAGTGGAAATTACACAAGGGATAATCACTCTGAGATTTCCTCATTTGTGACTATCCTTACAGTGAGTGTACATTATCATGTTGTCTTTACAGTGACTGTCCTCATTTGTTGAAGGAAAAAAGCATTAATGTGGTTCAATAGTGATGCAGAGTAGTCAGGGCTTTTAGAATATACAAATATACATCCTTAACTCTCATTCCACCAAGGAAGAAGGAATTCCAATGGTTGAAACGTGAGTTAAGGTCTTTACATCAGTCAAACCCTGAAAATGAGGGTTTGTAAACAATGCACAGAAAATTTGAAATAACTTAGATATAAAACAAAGAGAATCAATCAAACCAACTTCCAAAGCATCAGATGTCACTATTACAACTTCCAGGAAAATTTTATCATCCAACCACCATCCGTACAGCCGTACAGAGTTCGTTTTTCACCAGAAATGCACTAAAACAGGGTTATTTTTATTTTTTATGAAAGCAAAATGATTACAATACTGGTTCTCTGTCTGTCTTCGACCATTTGAAGCCTAAAATAGGCTCTCCAAATGTTGGTTCAACCATCTAGGTGGTTAGAACAGTTTATCCAACAAATGTCAACTTTGCTAAGCAACTTTTAAAGTTGCATTACAACTTTGCAAACAACTTTGCCGAGAAGGTTAAAAATGTGTTGTGAAACTTTAGGAACCTTATTAAAGTTATTTTGGACCTTCAAACTTCTTAACAACATCTAAAAGACACCTAATAAACACTTACTATGCTCATTTCATCCAAGGACTCAAAAGATGCCCAAGGTTTATAAGTCACCAAGGGGTCTTGTGTCCAACAAGTGGATGTTTATAAGGAGATAAAATCAATCCTTAATATTTATTACAAACCAAGAAAACATCTAAAACTCCTATTCTAATTTATTGTCATTCAAAAAGACTCTGATTTGTCATTCAAAAAGACTCTGATTTGTCAATCAAAAGGACCTTTCACCAGTCAATCCTTCAAAGCTCCAAGGTGAAAATCTTATGTTCCAATTGATAGGATTTGACTCCTTGGCTTCATGGAAACTTCCTTCAATCATGGTGTCTTTGGCTTGCATTAGGGATGCCCCTGCATCAAATAGCAATGCATTCAAGTGGCAATTACACAAGGGACAGTACATGCCCATTAAAGTTGGTGTTTTGTTATCCAGCATGACAATGGAGACAACATACTCTGTGTCAATTTTACTGATCAAATTTCCCTCCGCCAGGCAAAGCAACAATCTGGGTATGATAAGGTGAAATTTTGTAGTCCTTTTGGGTATGATAACAGTTCCAGTTTCCAATAAGATGGTTCATTTTTATAATCTAGCTTCAATTTCTCTTGTGAAAATCTTTTTTTCATTTTATGGGTGGTAAAATATAATTATTATGCTAGAGGTGTGTACTTATGGATGATAATGAAACAAAATGATAAGATTTAAGACTCTTGTTTTTTTTTAAATAGCAATTTAAGTTTCCTTCTATTATAAATTACTGTTTTTCTATTTTTTAATGTATCTTTCCAAATCTTTTATATCAATTTTATTTATGAAATATAAATATATTAATAATGTTTTAGTGTTTTTAGGATTAGTTTATATCAATTCTATGTATCATCATTCGTCATTCAATTGTCAGTATTATTAATTTAGACTGTGCAATTGTAGAACTACTCGAATATGGGTTGGATGGATACTCAAGCAGGGGAACCCTCCTCAAATATCCCAAGCAGTGAACTTGGAAAAATGTGTCCTGAAGGAACCCTTTCCATCAGAGAGATAAAAGTACAAACAAGTAAAAGAAGCAAGCTCTGCAAATATGTTTTTGAGAAGAAAAATGATAGATTATTCGAGTATGGTTCATGAGGTATATCTAAAAAGACATTTTTTTTCTTATTATAATAAAAGAGGAAGTTGTGAATGTCAAAGTTGAGTGAAACAAAAATTATTTTCATCAAATTTTATTAGGCTTGCTTTTGGGAATAGTTTCTTACAATATTGCTATTAAGATTTTTATTGTGTAGTTTTTAGATTAGGTTTATAAAATTATATTTCATGAGTAGTGATTCATATTAATCAATTAACGATACTTTTGGAAGGTATTTTCAATGTGTCAAATTTTGATATTTTTACAAGAATTAGATTGTGTAATTTTTTTAATTAAAGTCATTGACTCATATTTCATAAATAATAGTTCTCATGAATCCATCTCTTATAAGATTGAATAGTCTATTTAGGAAGTATTTCTGATAGTATGTCAAATTATGATATTACTATTACCATTAGATTGCATGGCTTTGAAGTCAACCTTGTTGACCCATATTCTTCTCTATAGATGCTACTATGTGCTAGGGAACTTCTTAGAACTGTTGGTATATTCTTACAACTTGTTACACCTGGGATATTCTTCTCTGTAGATGCTACTATGTGCCGCGGTCCAAACGGGCCCATAAATGTGGTTGAATAGCAATACATTCAAGTGGCAATTACACAAGGGACAGTCACTGTGAGATGTCCTCATGTGTGATTGTCCTTGTCACAAATGAGGACATCTCACAGTGACTGTCCCTTGTGTAATTGCCACTTGAATGAGGACAGTCACTGTAAAGACAACATGATAATGTACACATACAATGAGTGTACATTATCATGTTGTCTTTACAGTGGCTGCCCTCATGTTGTATATTCTTCTCTATAGATGCTACTATGTGCTAGGGAACTTCTTAGAACTGTTGGTATATTCTTACAACTTGTTACACCTGGGATATTCTTCTCTGTAGATGCTACTGTGTGCTGGGGTCCAAACGGGCCCATAAATGTGGTTGAATAGCAATACATTCAAGTGGCAATTACACAAGGGACAGTCACTGTGAGATGTCCTCATGTGTGACTGTCCTTGTCACAAATGAGGACATCTCACAGTGACTGTCCCTTGTGTAATTGCCACTTGAATGAGGACAGTCACTGTAAAGACAACATGATAATGTACACAAGTACCGTGAAGGTAGTTGCAAGTTACGGCTGTTTCATTGCATACCCAAAACAATGAAGATGTTACGGTCCACAAAACGTTTGTGCTTGAAAGATGAACAAATAAAATTAAACTTCTAAATAACCAGAGCCGCTAACAATAAATTCAACACAGATATGTCCTCATTTCTGGGTATTTTAGCTCTGTAACAGCTGAATACCAGATTACATAATAATGACAATAGAAAAATAAACCCAACGTACTCAGAAATTGTAGCTGTGATTTTGCGGAGGGAATCTCTCTCAGCATTGTTGAAAATACAAATGACAACGTTTCTCTACATTATCATGTTGCCTTTACAGTGACTGTCCCTTGTGTAATTGCCACTTGAAGGAGGACAGTCACTATAAAGACAACATGATAATGTACACTTACAGCCTGTGTACATTATCATGTTGTCTTTAGAGTGACTATCCTCATTTGTTGAAGAAGAAAAGCATTAATGTGGCTAAATAGCAATACATTCAAGTGGCAATCACACAAGGGACAGTCACTGTGAGATGTCCTCATTTGTGACTGTCCTTACAGTGAGTGTACATTATCATGTTGTCTTTAGAGTGACTGTCCTCATTTGTTGAAGAAGAAAAGCATTAATGTGGTTCAATAGCAATACATTCAAGTGGCAATTACACAAGGGACAATCGATCACTGTGAGATGTCCTCATGTGTGACTATCCTTGTCACAAATGAGGACATCTCACAATGACTGTCCCTTGTGTAATTCAAGTGGCAATTACACAAGGGACAGTCACTGTGAGATGTCCTCATTTGTGACTGTCCTTACAATGAGTGTAGATTATCATGTTGTCTTTAGAGTGACTGTCCTCATTTGTTGAAGAAGAAAAGCATTAATGTGGTTCAATAGCAATACATTCAAGTGGCAATTACACAAGGGACAATCGATCACTGTGAGATGTCCTCATGTGTGACTATCCTTGTCACAAATGAGGACATCTCACAATGACTGTCCCTTCTGTAATTGCCACTTGAATGAGGACAGTCACTGTAAAGACAACATGATAATGTACACATACAATGAGTGTACATTATCATGTTGTCTTTATAGTGGCTGCCCTCATGTTGTATATTCTTCTCTATAGATGCTACTATGTGCTAGGGAACTTCTTAGAACTGTTGGTATATTCTTACAACTTGTAACACCTGGGATATTCTTCTCTGTAGATGCTACTGTGTGCTGGGGTCCAAACGGGCCCATAAATGTGGTTGAATAGCAATACATTCAAGTGGCAATTACACAAGGGACAGTCACTGTGAGATGTCCTCATGTGTGACTATCCTTGTCACAAATGAGGACATCTCACAGTGACTATCCCTTGTGTAATTGCCACTTGAATGAGGACAGTCACTGTAAAGACAACATGATAATGTACACAAGTACCGTGAAGGTAGTTGCAAGTTACGGCTATTTCATTGCATACCCAAAACAATGAAGATGTTACGGTCCACAAAACGTTTGTGCTTGAAAGATGAACAAATAAAATTAAACTTCTAAATAACCAGAGCCGCTAACAATAAATTCAACATAGATATGTCCTCATTTCTGGGTATTTTAGCTCTGTAACAGCTGAATACCAAATTACATAATAATGACAAAAGAAAAATAAACCCAACGTACTCAGAAATTGTAGCTGTGATTTCGCGGAGGGAATCTCTCTCGGCACTGTTGAAAATACAAATGACAACGTTTCTCTACATTATCATGTTGCCTTTACAGTGACTGTCCCTTGTGTAATTGCCACTTGAAGGAGGACAGTCACTGTAAAGACAACATGATAATGTACACTTACAGCCCGTGTACATTATCATGTTGTCTTTAGAGTGACTATCCTCATTTGTTGAAGAAGAAAAGCATTAATGTGGCTGAATAGCAATACATTCAAGTGGCAATCACACAAGGGATAGTCACTGTGAGATGTCCTCATTTGTGACTGTCCTTACAGTGAGTGTACATTATCATGTTGTCTTTAGAGTGACTGTCCTCATTTGTTGAAGAAGAAAAGCATTAATGTGGTTCAATAGCAATACATTCAAGTGGCAATTACACAAGGGACAATCGATCACTGTGAGATGTCCTCATGTGTGACTATCCTTGTCACAAATGAGGACATCTCACAATGACTGTCCCTTGTGTAATTCAAGTGGTAATTACACAAGGGACAGTCACTGTGAGATGTCCTCATTTGTGACTGTCCTTACAATGAGTGTACATTATCATGTTGTCTTTAGAGTGACTGTCCTCATTTGTTGAAGAAGAAAAGCATTAATGTGGTTCAATAGCAATACATTCAAGTGGCAATTACACAAGGGACAATCGATCACTGTGAGATGTCCTCATGTGTGACTATCCTTGTCACAAATGAGGACATCTCACAATGACTGTCCCTTCTGTAATTGCCACTTGAATGAGGACAGTCACTGTAAAGACAACATGATAATGTACACATACAATGAGTGTACATTATCATGTTGTCTTTACAGTGGCTGCCCTCATGTTGTATATTCTTCTCTGTAGATGCTACTATGTGCTAGGGAACTTCTTAGAACTGTTGGTATATTCTTACAACTTGTTACACCTAGGATATTCTTCTCTGTAGATGCTACTGTGTGCTGGGGTCCAAACGGGCCCATAAATGTGGTTGAATAGCAATACATTCAAGTGGAAATTACACAAGGGACAGTCACTGTGAGATGTCCTCATGTGTGACTGTCCTTGTCACAAATGAGGACATCTCACAGTGACTGTCCCTTGTGTAATTGCCACTTGAATGAGGACAGTCACTGTAAAGACAACATGATAATATACACAAGTACCGTGAAGGTAGTTGCAAGTTACGGCTATTTCATTGCATACCCGAAACAATGAAGATGTTACGGTCCATAAAACATTTGTGCTTGAAAGATGAACAAATAAAATTAAACTTCTAAATAACCAGAGCCGCTAACAATAAATTCAACACAGATATGTCCTCATTTCTGGGTATTTTAGCTCTGTAACAGCTGAATACCAGATTACATAATAATGGAAAAAGAAAAATAAACCCAACGTACTCAGAAATTGTAGCTGTGATTTCACGGAGGGAATCTCTCTCGGCACTCTTGAAAATACAAATGACAACGTTTCTCTACATTATCATGTTGCCTTTACAGTGACTGTCCCTTGTGTAATTGCCACTTGAAGGAGGACAGTCACTGTAAAGACAACATGATAATGTACACTTACAGCCCGTGTACATTTTCATGTTGTCTTTAGAGTGACTATCCTCATTTGTTGAAGAAGAAAAGCATTAATGTGGCTGAATAGCAATACATTCAAGTGGCAATTACACAAGGGACAGTCACTGTGAGATGTCGTCATTTGTGACTATCCTTACAGTGAGTGTACATTATCATGTTGTCTTTAAAGTGACTGTCCTCATTTGTTGAAGGAAAAAAGCATTAATGTGGTTCATTAGCAATGTATTCCCAGCATCTGTACCTGCATCTCTCTTATATACTACAAGTTACTTGCCATCAGAAATTGCAGTTCCCTCACGTGACATTGATGGTGAAGTGTTCTTTTCAAAACCATCATGTGTGGTTACCAATGCTCCTGTTTTAGGCAATAAGTTTGTTGCATTCCATGAGCCATTGGTCAAGTTTCTTCTACGAGCTTCTGATGCCTCAAAATCTAAGCAGCGCCTACGCATGCCTCGTTGTGGTTGATTATCATTCTGTACATGAATTATAATGAGTAATCAGTTTTGGGCCTTGGAATCTTGTATGTAACATGCACAGGCATTTCATGGCTAAATGAATCTATTTAAAAGCATCAACTTTTCTTACATGATGCTGGATACATAAGTAGAACAAGCGTATATCAAATTGGAAGCAATCAGAACTCCACAATGACATATTATTTAGAGTACTCTTCAGTTTAAGTAATAATGCATATATTGACACTGTAAAGACAACATGATAATGTACACTCACTGTAAAGACAACATGATAATGTACACTCACTGTAAGGACAGTCACAAATGAGGACATCTCACAGTGACTGTCCCTAGTGTAATTGCCACTTGAATGTATTGCTATTCAGCCACATTAATGCTTTTCTTCTTCAACAAATGAGGATAGTCACTGTAAAGACAACATGATAATGTACACTCACTGTGAGTGTACATTATCATGTTGTCTTTACAGTGACTATCCTCATTTGTTGAAGAAGAAAAACATTAATGTGGCTGAATAGCAATACATTCAAGTGGCAATTACACTAGGGACAGTCACTGTGAGATGTCCTCATTTGTGACTGTCCTTACAGTGAGTGTACATTATCATGTTGTCTTTACAGTGGCTGTCCTCATTTGTTGAAAGAAAAAAGCATTAATGTGGTTCATTAGCAATGTATTAAATTAAATATTTTTTTTAATCCACCCACGGGCGTCGCAATTGCGACGGCAACCCGTCGCAATGCGATGCAGGCACCCGTCGCAATTGCTTGGGAGGTCCGTCGCGATTGCGACAGCCCTCTAAAGCCATGCGACGGGGGGGCGACGGCCATGCCGCTTCTTAAATCTTAGTCACATTGCGACGGGATATGTGTCACAATTGCGACGGCTACCCATAGACGTCGCAATTTGCGACTAAAAAATAGCGACGTCTATGGGTGTTGCTATTGCGACACATAGCTGTCACAATTGTGACACATAGCCGTCGCAAAATGACCCCAAATGTATTAGTGAGAGGAGAAACGTTGATTAATAGAAGAGTCCTACTGAGTGGTGAGAATGAACCTGAACAAAGGAGGAACCTGTTCACACTAGATGCAAGTGTGAGGGCAAATGATGTGATGTGATTATTGATAGTGGAAGCACTGACAATTTGGTGTCAAAAGAGATGGTGACAAAGTTGAAGCTCAAGAGACAGAAACACCCACATCCATATCGAATTGCCTGGGTGCAGGATGACCACAAGGTCATAGTCAGTGAACAATGCCTGGTAAAGTTCAAGATCAGTGGGTACCAAGATAAGGTACTATGCGATATCATATCTATGGATGCATGTCATATGTTGTTGGGTAGACCGTAGCAGTTTGACAGATGTGTTGTACATGATGGTCGTGCGAATACCTATTCCCTGACAAAGGATGGAGTGTGACATAAGCTAAAGCCATTGAAGGAGACCGAAGAAAAGGTATGTGGTAATGTAAAAATAACTTTTGTTGATGGAAGAAAATTCCTAGATTGTATGAGGCATGAGCATGTGTGTTTTGCTTTAATTCCAAAAGCTAGTAAAGAGGAAGTAGAGGATGTACCTATAGAGGTTGCAGATTTGTTGAATGAGTTTCAAGATATTGTATCTGATAATGTACCTGATGAATTACCACCAGTAAGGAAGATAAGTTATCAGATGGATTTGATTCCAAGAGCCAGTTTTCCAAACAAGGCAGCACACAGAATGACACCAGCAGAAAGTGAAGAGTTAAACAGACAAGTATGTGAGTTATTGCAGAAGGGGTTGATTCGAGAGAGTTTGAGTCCATGTGCTATACCAACGGTACTAGCACCAAAGAAGAATAGAGAATGGAGGATGTGTATAGATTCCAGAGCAATAAACAAGATCATAATCAAGTATAGGTTTCCATTGCCACGAATGGATGATATTATGGATTGTTTGAGTGGAGCTATGTATTTTTCAAAGATAGATCTGAAGAGTGGATATCACCAGATTCAAATCAAAGAAGGAGATGAATGGAAGACTACCTTCAAGACAAAGAAAGGACTGTATGAGTGGTTAGTCATGCCTTTTGGGCTAACCAATGCACAAAGCACTTTCATGCGGCTCATGAACGAGGTTCTGAAAGAATTTCTAGGTAAGTTTGTCATTTTTTACCTAGATGATATTTTGATCTTTAGCAAGACATTGGAGGAACATATGATGCATATTCGTATGATGTTTGAGAAGCTGAGAGATGAGAAATTGTTGATTAATTTGAAGAAGTGCAGTTTTGTGAAGAAAGAGTTAGTGTATTTGGGATTTGTAGTTTCAATAGGTCTAAAAATGGACCCAGAGAAGGTACAAGCTATCCTTGAATGGTCTACTCCAAGGAGTGCTACCAAGGTAAGATATTTTCATGGTCTAGCTAGTTTTTACAGAAAGTTTATCAAAAATTTTAGCAGTATTTGTGGACCCTTGACTGAAATAATGAGAGGGGATAGAAAAGAGTTCAAGTGGACTAATAGGGTAGATAAGAGTTTTAAACTATTGAAACAGAAAGTTACAGAACAACCTATTTTAGCACTTCCAGATTTTAATAAGGTGTTTCAAGTAGACTGTGATGTTAGTGGTACTGCAATAGGAGCTGTTATGAGCCAAGAAGGTAAACCTATTGCTTATTTTAGTGAGAAGTTAAATGATGCCAAGAGAAAGTATTCTATTTATGATCAGGAATTTTATGCTATAGTTCAGGCATTAAAGAAGTGGAGATACTATCTGCTTCCTAAAGAGTTTGTTTTGTATACTGATCATCAAGCTTTGCAATATTTGAATAGTCAAGGAAAGTTGAATCAAAGGCATTTGAAATGGGTTGAGTTTTTGCAGAGTTACACATTTGTTTTGAAACATAAGAGTGGAAAGTCTAACAGGGTTGTAGATGCTCTTAGCAGAAGGCAACTATTACTGACAGAAATGTAGATTGAAGTGGTTGGGTTCAAGGAACTCAAGAATTTGTATCCAGAGGATCCTGATTTTGGTGAAGCTTAGAAAGCTTGTAAAGAACCTATTACTCTAGACAAAACAAAGTGGCTAGATTTCATCATTCAGGATGATATGCTATTCAGAGGGAGTCAGTTGTGCATTCCAAGAAGTTCTATGAGGGAGAATCTCATCAAGGAGAAGCATAGCGAAGGATTGGCTAGACATTTTGGTCGAGATAAAACCCTTGCTTTGGTTAGTGAGAATTATTATTAGCCACAGTTGCAGTAAGATGTCAAAAAGTTTGTACAAAGTTGCAGAGTATGTCAGATGGTGAAAGGAGTGAAGTAGAATACAGGGTTGTATCAGCCATTACCTGTACCAGAGAAGCCTTGGAAGGATATCAGTATGGACTTTGTTCTTGGTTTACCAAGGACACAGCGGGGACATGATTCAATTTTTGTAGTAGTTGACAAATTTTCAAAGATGGCACATTTTGTTCCCTGCAAGAAGACTAATGATGTTGTTCATGTAGCAGAATTATTTTTCAAAGAAGTGGTGAGACTACATGGTTTACCAAAGAGTATAGTTTCAGATAGGGACACTAAGTTTGTTGGATATTTTTGGCATACATTGTGGAAGAAGTTGAAGATAGATTTGAAGTTCAGTTCATCACATCATCTACAGACTAATGGACAAACAGAGGTGGTGAATAGGAATTTGGAAAATTTGCTGAGATGTTTGGTTCGAGATAAGACAATAGGATGGGATTTGATTTTACCACAAACAGAATTTGCATACAATAATTCTATCAACAGGAGCACCAGTAAATCACCATTCCAAATTGTATATGGGAGTAGTCCCAGAAATGCATCTAAGTTGAGAAAGATGGATAAAGGAGAAATAAGTAGTGCTGAAGCTGAGGATTTTGTAGAACATTTGAAGAACATCCATGAGGAGGTGAGGAAGCATATTACCAAGATGAATGTGCAGTATAAGGCTAAGGCAGATGAGAAAAGGAGGCATAAGGAATTTCAAGTTGGAGATGAAGTCATGGTTCATTTGCGGAAGGAGCAATTTCTGGTTGGTACATATAACAAGTTGAAAATGAAGAAATTTGGGCCATGTAAGATACTGAAGAAGCATGATTCAAGAAATGCATATGAGGTAGAATTGCCTATGGAGCTAAATATTTCACCAGTGTTTAACATTTCAGATTTGATAGAGTATCATGAAGGAGGTGTTGAAGATGAGGTTACAGTAGCACAGTGGAGTATTCTAGCAACCAGTTTAGATATCAAGGAGATTGAAGACATACTGGATAGTCATGTTGGCAGAAGCACAAGTAACAAGACATATGAAGAGTATTTGGTCAAATGGAAAGGATGACCTATTGAAGATTCATCATGGCTAACAAAGGAGGAGGTTAACCATCTTGGTTTTCCTCTGCACACCTAAGTCGTGACAGGGTCACTTCTCAAATTACCCTAAGTGTCTGATGCAGGAGCATCCTGGGTGTAAGAGCAATCTTGCATCACCCAAAAATATTTATGTTTTTGTATTCAATAAGGGCTATCTTGTGCAAAGCTGTTATTTATGGGAACTTGCTATTTTTAGTAAGTTGGTCATAAATCTCAAAATGTTCTAATTTTACATGTGGAGGTTCATCTCAGTCATATCAGCCTGCCAAGAAAGTTTCATGGCTAGATTAGGTCTAGTTTTGAAGATATTGAAGATTTTTTATATTGGCAGCAGGGTACAGAAACTTTGAACTCAATTTTGAAGGCTTTAGAGGCCCCAGATGAGGTCAAAAATTTGGGTGACAGGCACTTGCACCAATCAAGCCTGTAGAGCGCTTTGTGGTGTTTCTGAAATGGGGTTATAATAGTCAATCAGGTCAACTGGTGATGACTTGTGGTCTCCAGAAGTTGGGTCACCTGAAATGGTCGAAAATAATTTTCCTTCAAAATTTTTGTTCGGGTTTCAAAAGTTATTTTGAGCCGACTTTGATGTAATAAATTGAAAAATAAAATACTTCTAAGTTTGGTCGGCCCTAAGGGCTAAATTTTTGGAACCTTCTCGGGCGGTGGAAAATGCCTATATAAAGAAGGCCCATAGTGTTGTCTAGGATAGTTCTGGGTAGTAGATCTAGGTATTGATTCGAGGCTTTGTCCTATAGAATATTGTAAGGGAATGCCCATGTGGCTTTGCATATTGTAATTCTGAAAGTTTGTAATCCCACATTTGTGGAGATAATAAGAAGCCAATTTTTTGTTCTTGCATATTGTTGTTGTTGTTTCTCTGTTTCTGTTATGTGTTTGTGGTATTAAGGGGAGCACCCTTCATCAATGTTCTTTTCATTTCAGCATTGATATGGTTTATTTGCAATTGGTTTAAGTTTAATTTGAAGTGTTGTAATACTGATTCACACCCCTCTCAGTATTACTTAATCCTAACACTTTGTGCAATTATGCAAGTTTTTCCATCGTACTCGACCTATAGAAGGATATGTGCAAATTGATTTTCATTTTTTTAGGATGACATTCTTTGTGCTAGAGAGTGAAATTTAAAAAAAAAATTATCACAATAAAACTAGAGGGTTAGTAGTTCTAGGGTATTGCATTTTGATACTTTGTTTAAGTGTCTCCTTACATGCATGGTGTACATTTTTTAGATATATTTTTTATTTGTTAGCTAGTCAAATATATTTTAAAAAATCATTACAAAGCTTTGTAGGGCATCTTCTTTTAACAATAAATGAAATATATGCTATGTTCATGGATTATTAAGTAGACTCATTTAATAGTCTACAACTATCAATTATTTTTCTAAATTTATGTGTTCATCCTAGCTTTCCTATTCATGTTGAAAATATGATATTTTTTCATAACCTAATCAAAGTATCACCTTGGCTTTAGTTATTGTATGTTTGAGTGAATTCAAAGATATCATCATCCAACTAGATATAAGCATTGGTTTGTTACTGCATCTTTCTTCTTGTCATCCTCTACACACTCTGAAAAAACATATTTAAACAACTTTCAATTCTATTAATTTTAGTGTGTTCCAACTACTATGTTTGAACATCCACAACATAAAAGTACTTACCTTAAAATACATTTATTTAGGTTTTGTGATAAATAATCTATTTTAACAAGGTGTTTAGCACTGAGTCTACCAAACTAGCGTATAGGCATGAAATGACATCCACAATATAGGGGTGTGCTATGCAATGGGTATAGTTTGTGTCAATCTAAGTTTCATGTCCCTGTGAAAATATCTACTACACCACATAAGGAAAAACCCCTTGGTTTATAGATCCATAAATGAATAAGGTCTTACCCATATCAACAAGTGGACTTCTCTTTCTAAAACTAAATGTAGCTTTTGTGATATTCTTCCCAATTCTAACACTCCTAGCACTTGGGAGACTATCTCGCCTTTAGGATTTGCAATTTACAACTAATATCACCAACAAACTAGTGTCCTTGTCCTAGATAAATGTATTTTAACTATTTTCTATGGAGTGTGAGACTAATAATAATTTGAAACACCTTTGCAATTCATTTTCTAGTTTTAGCCAATATAATTATGTTTGAGTGAGTTTGATAGCCCATCAACTCATGCTAACAAATTAGAATCATTTTTATGACCTAATTAAATTAATTATTCCCATGTATTAGGTGATTGAAAATATCTCAAAGACCTCAATAACAAATCATACCTTCCATATATTCTTGCATGTTTTTGGCATCCATCAAGTCCTCCAACAAATTAGTGTCATTGTTAGGGATGAAGTTCGTGTTTTTATTTTGAAAACCTTGACAACTCAAAATAGGAAAGTATTCATGTTTGGTATTTGAATTGTTATTTTTTGGAAAATATTTTCTCTTCTAAGTGAAGAGTAGTGACTTTGTTTTAGTTAACGAGCATAAATAAAAAAGGAAACAATAGAATTGTGATGGAGAAAAGAAGGCAAACCAAGTACCACTAAGAAGATGAACCAAATTAACTAGTACATAAAGACATCCATTACAAGAATATATTCATGTATCAATCTTAAAAATAAACACCTATACACCTATGAGTATTTGGGTAGTAGCAAAATACAAAAATATATATGAAAAGGTCTATGTTTGATTATATTGCATATCCTATTTTTAAGTATTCCTCTTCTCCTAGCACATCATATGATTATAGTGATGAACAATTGAATTTATTGATCAAATTAGAATGGACGCACATCAGACTACAATTGTTGAACAAGAATAAGATCAATTAAAGAGAATTTGTATAGTTCTTGGTACGAGGAATATAGAAAAATACTAATGTATTGTTATACGTCATTAAGTTAATTATTCCCAAATTTTAGGTGATTGAAAATACCTCAAAAACCCCTAGTAACAGATCATACCTTTCATACATTTTTCAGTGTATTTGGCATCCCATCAAGTCACTCCAAAAAATTAGTGCCATTGGCAAGGAAAATATTCCTATTTTTTTTATGAATAGTGCCTTTTCTATTAATTGAATCAAGAGGAACCTGAGAAACCATGCAAGGAGTGTTGCCCCAATGATTGAGCAAATCCTGAAGGTGAGCCACCTCCAGAGATACTTTAGTAGCTTTCACTTGAATCTGCATCATTACATTGGTACATATACAAGCTTTATTATACAAAACAACATTAATATCAAGAGAGCTGTGAGAAAAGAGAACAACATTCCTATCTTTCCACAAAGTGAACAAAATCTCCATCCTGAAAGTATGCCAAATCTAGGTAAACTTGGAGGGAAGCTTCAGAGAATCTCCCAGAATAATCATATGCCAAGAGAAAGGCTCAAGCCTGAAAGGCTTGAAGAAATCATGAATCCACTGCCAATACTATTGAGATCTCTTACAGAACCAGAAGATGCGCAAAAAGGTTTTAGGGTGACCACAAAAAGGACACTGAGGGTCATGAACACCTAGGTGTTTGAGTCTAAGACCCACAGGAATCCCTTGGAAGAGCAGACACCAAGAAAAAAGAGCCATCTTGGGCTCTGTAATGGTAGACCAAATGGTTTGGAAATAAGAGCTCCACTAATAAGTAGAAGAGAGCAAATGCCATCTCTTCTTGAGAATGTCCACCATGGGAAGATGGGGAGACAACCACCGGTAGCCCAACCTTGGCTTGTAATTACTGAAAGGAGTGGAAGGATACCATTTCCAATCCTTCCACCAAGGTCGGATAGATTGAACACCAATCGTATGAAGCAAATGATCTGGAATGGCAGAAACCAACAAATCAAAATTTTGACGATCTGGGCGAGCCAGGTGATACTGAACCTAGATGTCCTCCTAAGAATGGAGGCTCATAGTGACCCTAGAGAAGAGGTCCTTGGGAGTCTGGATGCCACATTTGAAAAAATGCAGAGCACTGGCTCCTTGAGTCTTAGCAAGAGGAATGCCTTGAATGGAAAAAAGCAGAGACCACCAGAGGTTCTGTTGATTAAAAGAAATACCACTGTGAAAGTCATCAGCATCCCACCAAAGCCAAGGTTTGATTGCTTCCCAAGCCTTCCATATGCTCTTAATAATGGAGGTTCCCTAGATCTGAACAGGTTCCCTCATAATAAGAAGATTTTGAAGGCCAATTCCTTTCCAGGAAGGCTTGTGAACAAGGAAGCCTAAACAAATATAATGCCTAACAAGGATTTTCCAGGCCTCATTGCCAGTGAGAGCATGAATAATCCACTTGGAACAAAGAGCATGCCCTTGTTTCTAAGAGGCAAGAAGACCAAGGCCACCAGATTCTCTAGGAAGACAACAATATTCCTATTTTTATTTTTAAGACCTTGAAAATTCAAAATAGGAAAGTATTATTGTTTGGGGATTTCTTAATTGTTGGAAAATATTTTCTCCTCTAAGTGAAGAATAGTGACTCTTTCTTAGTCCATGAGCATAAATCAACAAGTAAATCAATAGAATTGTGATGGAGAAAAGAAGACCAACCAAGTATCACTTAGGATAAGAACCAGATCAAATAGTACACAAAAACATCCATCACATGGGAATGCATTGATGTATCAATTTTAAAAATCAACACTTGCACACCTATGTGTATTTCGATAGTAGCATAATAAAAAAAAAAGGCAAAGGTTTATGTTTGATTATATTTCATATCCTATTTTTAAGTCTCCCTCTTCTCCTAGCACATCATATGATTATAGTGATGAACTATTGAATTTCTTGATCAACTTAGAATGGAGACACATCAAATGACAATTATTTAGCAATAATAGGATTAATTAACGATAATTTGTATAGTTCTTGATAGGAGGAATATAGAAAATACTAATGTGTATAAAATTTTGGCATGACTTATTTATGCAAAGAAACATATGATACTAGTCAATATCCTCTTCTTCTTGAGAGGTCATCCAATGAAGAGGTTGAACACAATAAGGTTTTATATTAACTTAAACAAGAACAATAACAACTTTTTAAAAACATTAGGTTATCCATGAAGCTCAACTTGTGGTTATGAACAATCCATATGCCATCTTAGTGAGTGAGGAGAGAGATCTTATTTATGAGGAGGATTGTTCTCAATACTATAAAGAAAATGATGATTAGTATGATAAATAATAATATCATATTCCTACTGACAACATAAAACACTTTAAAGGACTCACATATTTATCCTTGTACTCCAATATACCATTTGAAGATATGAAATCCTAATGGGATTTAGTAGTGGTGTATGTTATTTTATTGATAGAAGAAACATACAAAAGATGTGTATTGTCAAAGTAGTAGTCATACCTGACTCTTCTACCACCCACATCAAAGGTCACACAAGGCCATTGGATTTCTCACCCCACATAAAGAGGTGCAAAAAACATTACTCTATCAAATTATCTTCCCCTATGACAAAGACCTTAATCTTCACAACAACCCATTTGGTTGTGCTAATGTAATTCTATATTGATCCTGTTCTTGGAGGAGCTCAAGATCATTTGATATTGTATGTTGTGTTTCCTCCTCTTAACTTCTATCCAAACTTGTTCTTTTGGACAACCATTCTCTCCTTCTTCACTATCTTCTCTATATGTCAGCACCCATGCATCCTACATCACAAGAGTATTTGTATGATCTTTACTTTTTAGTGTTGAAGCTTCCTCCAAAGGTAGATATTCCAATTGAGTAACTTTATTTGAGTGGATGCGAGGAAATTCCAAAGGACATGTGTGAGGATAAGGCAAGGAAGAATTCATGTTGTCCTTTAAATAAGCATGAAGGTTCTCAAAATCCTAGAGGGAATTCGGTGGAATAATATAGCATTGGGATTCAACACCAATCCACCTTGTTGGTTTTCTCATGGTCTGACTCCCCAAAATCTTGTTGCTTATGATATTGGTAAGAGAAATGTTTTATTGAGAAACATTTCTCTGAAAGTGTTTTTTCATAGTAAATAGGTTGCCTCCTACACTCGTTTCCCACCTTCAAAAAAATCTAGACAAGAAGGCCATTAGCTGAATCCATCTCAACATAGTTTTGAGCATATGTAGAATTTTGATAATAGTTGATCATTTCCTAGGAGGAACAATGATATCTTTCAAGGCATTCCCCATGGCCCACAAGCAATCAAGTTCCCAAAATTGAATGGGAAGATATGACAACCTCACCCACAAAATTGTAGTGATGAAAATTTATGTATGCAAGTCAAAATCAAGAAATTAGGGTTTCATGCACAAAAAATCTCCTTAAAAAATACAAGGACCAATTTCCAACACCAACTGCTTATCTTCTTGAGGATGAAACTTTGGGATGAAAAACCCCTTAGCATAGGGGTAGATATTTATTCCACCTTCAATATATTCTTTCCATTTCTCCATGACCCATGTATGCAAATCATATAACTTTAGCAATGTATTTGTAAATAAACATATCAAGGCATGATCTTTTAGAAACTCCTCCCGATCCATGTCCAAACCACCCAAACATACTTTTGGAGTTGTTGAGGAAAGGTGAAGAGGAAAATGTAAGTTCTGCTTGATGATGATGACACTATTAGGGTCTACATTTGAAAAGCCCTCAAAAATCCTCCTCCACTACTTTACTCCTCAAACCCAGAGCCTCCTTGAAATTATTTATTGGGCATTGGCTAGGGTTTGATACAACTAGAAAATTAGGGTGCCAAAAACCTTAATGTGCCCCTAGAATTTTGTCCTTTCATAAGGGCATAAAAAACTCCAATCTATAGTGCCCCCATGAAGACACCTTCCCCCTAAACAATCATGTACATAAAAGCCATGAATGCTACACATATTGTCCATCATTATTGTATCATCTTAAAATGGAAGCACTTCCATGTTAAAAGTGTTTATCCCTCAGAGTGAGTAGTTTAGGTCATGTCAAGCACCTGGAATCAACTCTTTTCTCAAATCATACTTGTCCTCCTCATTCTGCTTCTATATGCCCCTGATTTTCACTCCAATCTGCATTTCCTAGCATTCTGGGTCTGGATCTTGAGGTTTTTGACCATAAGGTCAAAGTCAACCTTATGGGGTCAATGTTGACCTTGACCTTGACCTGGTCAGGATCGACCTCGACCTTGACTTGGTCAGTTCCAACCTTGTCCTTGACCCCCTGTCCAGATTTCAAGTTTCCTTGATTTCTGGGTGTCGGGTTTCGGGGATATTTGTTTTCCCGCCTCCGGGTCGGTCATTTCGGGTTTTAGAATGGTAAATCCTCAAATTGCATTTAATCTAGGTATATTTTCTAAAGGTTAGGACCTAATTGGGATTTAATTCTCCAAGGTGGCCGCTCTAGAGGATTGTGCCCTAGTTCACTATAAAAGGAGGCTTTCCTCTCTCATTTTACCCATCTCATTCTATCATGCTCAAGAACTCTCAAGCAAGGTGATCAAGCAAGCATTCATTCAAGCATTTCATTCAAGTCCTCTTCTCTATACAAGTTCTCCATTGAAGATCAAGGATTCAAGCATTCAAGCCATTGAAGGGATTTGGTTCAAGCATTCAAGATTCATCATTCAAACCCTAGATCTATCCATCATGATGTTGTGATCTTCCTTCAAGATCCTTTTGTTCATCTTCAAGATCCATTCATTCTTTTATCAAGGTGGATTCCAAGCATACAAGCATGGAGGTTTTGTATTTACTTTCATGGTTTTGATTTGCATTTACCATTGTTGTGTTCAAGCTTTCATATCAATATACTTGTTTACATTCTAAATACAATTACATATCTATCGAATTGCATAGCTTCATTGTTAGATCCATTTCTACTACTTGCTAGCATTCTTATTTCAATTTCAATATCAAGGTTGATTCCAAACTAGGGTTTGACCAAGGCAAACCCCTCAAACAAACAACAAAAACTTTATTTTTCTTATAGTTACAAGTGCAGAATTTCAGATCTGAGAGTAGATTTGGATAGCCTTTTCAGCGAACTTCCGGGAACTATGAACAAAGTTAGAATCGACCTTCAAATAAATAATGTAGCCTTTGACCTTTTATGAGGGTCAAAGACTACCTATTGTCGGAAAGACAAAAGATTTCTGGGTTTTCTTCGTCTCATCATTTCCAACTTGAAATAGGTTGCAGAATTGCTCGAAAGTACACAGACATAAAAATTTGACATTCTAGATTTGCCCTAATTTGAGGTTAGTATTTGTATTTCAATTATTTCAGATTTCAACTCTACAAATCCATCATAGGGAAATATAGGGTTTTTCTCTCTCTTTCATATTCTCCATAGATTGATTCGATTGTGTATTAACCTTTTGGTTGATCAAATTAGATCTCTCCTTTGGAAATTTGGATTTAGGAGTGGATCTCATATTTCCCCCTTATATTACACATTTAAATAGAGGTGATTCAATTTTACCACTATTCAATTACTAACAAAGCCAACAAAGGAGAAGAGTAGGGTAGAAAAAAAGAGAACCGTCACAATCATATTTTTATTGTATGTTTCTTTTTTTAACTAGTAAAATTATATGTGTTTATTAATAGAAAAATATCAGAATTACAAAGATCATACCATCCATGGAAAAATGAGCTCATAATAGACTATCCCAACCAAAGCTGGTACATCCTCAAAACACAACATTTCAAAAAAAAAAACACAATATAGCCCCTACCCAAAATTGGAATCCAACAACCCAAAATACAACTAGAAGCATCTAAACATGCAAATATGGCATTACATAAACGAAAAACCAAAGGAGCAAACATAGCCAACAAGACCTAGAGTACAAACTATTAGTTATATGTTGTCATTAGTGTCACACATACAGTCAGTAAAGGAAGCAAATAGGCTAGTCGATCAACACACCAAGAATGTGTTAGAATTATTTAGAATAACAAAGAGGGGTGAATTAGTTGTTATCAGGTCCAGATGTACCAATTGAATTTTCTAGCACTTCAACAATCTCATATCTAATCACCATCACAACTCGGTCTCTAAAGTATATATCAAAAACATATAACATTCAGTCTAGTATCCAAAAGTAATTAACTTGTAAAATATAACAACATTCACATCAAACCATTCACACAAGTATAACACCAGGATTTATAGTGGAAACCCAACTTGGGAAAAAACACTTTGTAACATGTTACTGATATTTCACTCTTCTAAAGAGAGCTCTGTGAAAAGCCAACCCTGTTAAAGGTTTACAAATACACTGCTAGGTGTGACCCTATTAAAGGATTTAAACACTCTATCAAAAGTGACCCAGTTAAAGGATTTAAGTACATTCCATTAGAATGTCACCTTGATTAAAGGATTTAGACTGATACACTGGTTAGAAAGTAATAGTAGTCTCTGATCTAAAAAAAATACAAATCACTTTGAAAATAATAAATCCACTTCGCACATATATGTTGATTTACTGACTGAGCTTCATTTCCATCTCCATCATTGATCTACTCAAAATTCACTTCAAGCAATCACAACTCTGTTCAGCTCCTTCACAATTTCACCTTCATCCTTCTGCTTAGACTTATCAGTCAATAACATCAACAACTTCAGCCCATACTGTAACCTCACACTTAGGTTTCCCTTTATACCTCTTCAATTAGGTAGATCCATCTTTTTCCACTTAATCTCCTTCGTAGATCTTAGGTTTAGGTCAGATCCGTCAAATCCTTCCATCATTTATGTTCTTCATCCTTCCTTCTAGATACATCTTCAAACTTCTCTTTGAATTCATAATAAAATGATTTACCATGCAATCAATTAATGAAGTCAACACGATTTACATATCCCAAGAATTCAACCATGTTGGCTAGGAATCTCAATTCTTTCTCCAAATGTAAATTACTGACACTTGATCAATATTGTGTTCTTCTCCTCGGTCATCACTACATATCTCAATCATCTCTACAAATTGTCTCCCTCAGCAAATACTGTCACTCAGAAATTTCCTATCACTCGGCATAAACTAATGTTCGGTCAACACTATAATTACTCGGCATACACTGGTGCTCGATCAACACTAACTCACTCAGCTTAAACTAGATTTCTACACTTTTGCTCGATTAAGCCTACCTCTTCAATCTTTTTTCTTACTTAGATAACAATAAAATATCTTATCAATGTGCCAGCTAATCAAGTTCCCATTGAAGTATCAAATAACTCAACCTTTCCTTAGGTTCTCTTGTTATCTCCTTTTTCCAAATCCTCTTCATCAATCAATAGATATGGTACTATCCTAGATAGCAACTGTCACACCAGTTAAGGTTTGACATCAATGAAAATACAGCAATTGTTTCAATTACAATTTCCAACAATCTCCCTCTTTGGCATTGATGGCAACACCACATGAATAACACATGATTTACCAAACAATCCAAAATTTTGTCTATGCATCATATTTGTATAATTTCCTTAGCTTCATTCTGATTCATAAAAAAATTTCCTTGCCTGATCGTATATACAGTTACTCCCTTTGAATCTCTCCCTCAGATTCAATGAATCCTCTGTGTTTTCTTCCGAATCTCTCCCTCTTTGACAACAATGCCAAAGCAGTATCTATTACTTACATCTTCCACATGTAGATGTCTTCTTGTCAGTTCAGTATGCTGTATTTCTCCCTCTTTCATCTTACTTATGACTGATTATCATCTTTTCTGTACTACTCACAACTCTAGGCAACTCCTAAAGTGTGACCTTTTTTGCATCAATTTGTCAAATATTCTGTGTAGCATGTTTGATGCAGTGTTCCTAGTTGACTAGGCAGCCTTAGTTAGGGGAATCACCCCTAGTTTACCTCTAAGATATTCATGAGCATCCTTAGGTAAATCTTTTTTGAATGTCTGCTAGTTGTTCTTTTGTACTCACATATTCCATTTTCACTTCTTTATCTTGTACTAGCTCTCTCCAGTAATGATACTTGATAGAACTATGCTTATAAGTCTTTGTGTGCATCACTGGATTCTTTGATATATTGATAGCACTTGTGTTATCATAGAAAATAAAAACCGGCTCAGTGATTTCCTCTTTCATTCCTTTCAACAATTGCTTGATCCATACCAAATTTGAACAATTCACTGCAACTGCTACATACTCAACTTTTGTTGTAGATTGGGAAATGTAGTTATGTTTCTTGCTTGTCCATGAGACTAATCTCTTTCCTAGAAAGAATGCTCCACCACTTGTACTTTTCCTATCATCAACATTTCTAGCCCAATTTGCATCAATGTAGACTCTCAGTTCAAATTTCTCATTCTTCTTGTAGTACAATCCATAATCCTATATCCCTTTCAGATATCTCAGTATTCTCTTCACTGCCATCATATTATTTTCCTTAGGATTGGCAGAGAAACTTTCCACAATCCCAACTTCTAGGGCTATATCTGGTATGTTGTGGACAACATATTGTAGCTTTCCAATCATGGATTTATACAAGGTTTGATTTACTTCAGCAATATTATCAGTTTTAGATAGTTTTTGTCCAATAGCCATAGGAGTACTTATTGGTCTAGAATCCTCTATTCCAAAAGTTTTTAATATCTCTTTGACATATTTAGATTGTGTGATAAAAATACCTTTCTCCATCTGATAAACTTGTAATCCAACAAAGACTTTTATCTCACCAAACATAGACATTTCAAACTCAATTTGCATCTCATTTGAAAATTTCTGACATAGGGCATCTTGTCCTCCAAATATGATATCATCAACAAAAATTTCAGCTAACAAAATCCCTTTACCTTCTTCAGTTTTCATATACAGATTGTGTTGTCATTTTTTCTTGCAAATCCAATCTTTATCAAATAATTGCACAGTCTCTCATACCATGCTCTTGGAGCTTGTTTCAATCCATACCGTGCCTTGTTCAGTTTGCAAAATATTTTTTTCTTGCTTGGGTCAACAAATCCTTCAAGTTGTTCAATGTATACTTCTTCTTCTAATATACCATTTAGAAATGTAGATTTGACATCCATTTGATATACTTTGAAATCTTTATATGCAACATATGCAAGTAAATTCCTTACTCCTTCTAATCTTGCTACATGGGAGAATGTTTCCCCGTAGTCTATTCCTTCTTCTTGTGCATAACCCTTGCATACCAATCTTGCCTTATTTCTTGTGACTTGTCCATGTTTATTTAGCTTATTTCTGAATACCCATGTTGTTCCAATAACATTCTTATCTTCGGGTCTCGACACTAGAGTCTAGGTATCATTCTTTTTTATCTGATCAATCTCTTCATTCATAGCTTGAATCCAGTCATCATTATCTAAAGCATCTTTTATTGTTTTAGGCTCAAACTCACATAGTAAACATGTAGGGTCTTTCAACTTACTTCTTGTCAAGACTCCAGATTCTTTATCTCCAATGATTTTCTTAGGCTTATGATGTCTTCTTACATACTGTGCCAATGTAGTTTCAAATTTATTTTCTTCTTGATCTTCAAGTTCATCATGCAAATTATCAACTTTAGCTTCTAATTGCTCGACATCATCCTCTTAATGCTCGGTAGCACCCTCATGATGCTCTCCATTGCTTATTCGTGACTCTGCATCTAGTTCAAATGTGTTACTTGCCTCTCCTTCTTCCATGTACACAAAAAATTTGTAATCTTTAGGTTCTTTTTTGCCTTTCAATTCATTCTTTTCTACATATTCATCAACTTTAACATTTGCACTTTCCACAACTTTGTTAGTGTTAGAATTAAAACACTTATAAGCTTTTCTTTTAGTGGAATAGACTAGGAATATGCCTTCATCACTTTTTGTATCAAATTTTCCATTCCTATTTTCTTTCAAAATATAGCATTTACTCCAAAAAATTCTAAAATACTTCACATTAGGTGCATAACCATGCCATAAATCATAAGGTGTAGCATTTATACCTTTCTTGATTTGTACTCAATTTAGGGTATAAACAGTTGTACTTACAGCTTCTCTCCAATACTTTTGTGCAACATTCTTCTCAATCATCAATGTTCTTGCACAATCCATAATTGGCATGTTTCTTCTCTCAGCTATGCCATTCTGTGGAGGTGTTCTCAGTGCAGACATATGTCTCTTGATTCCTCTATCATTACAGAACAAATTAAACTCATTTGATATAAACTCTCCACCTCAGTCAGATCTCAAACATTTTAGGCTTCTACCTGTTTCTTTTTCAACTTTTGCCAAATACCACTTAAACAACTGAAATGCATCAGATTTTTCTTTCAAAAACATTACAATCATCATCCTAGTGTAGTCATCAACAAACAAAATAAAGTACTTATCACCACAATAACTTTGTGCACCCATAGGTACACAAAGGTCAGTATGAACCAATTCTAAAATATTTTCAGAAGTATATGTCTTGCTCTTAAAACTAGACTTTGTCATTTTTCTCAATTGACACTGTTTACACATCACATTATCAGGTTTCTTTAATCTTGGAAAACCTCTAACTTTCTTCTTTTTACTAATGTTTACCAAATTGTCAAAATTCACATGACACGACCTCTTATGCCATAACCATACATCATCAAATTGTGCAAACAAGCATGTCTCTTCAGATAGGTCTAGATAGAACAAGTTACCTCTTGTCTATTCTCCACTTCCAATTAGTTCACCAGTGGCATCAAATATTGTAGCCTTCCTGTGATGAAACTCCACTTGGTAACTAGTGTTGTTCAACTATGCAACACTCAGCAAATTATAGTTAAGACCTTCAACCCAATAATCATTTTCACATGTGATCTTATCAGTCAGCTTAATTGATCCTTTACCTCTCACAGGACATGGTGCATCATTACCAAACTTAACACTTCTACCTTTGTAATGATCTAGTGTTTCAAATTTACCTTTATCACCAGTCATGTGATGTGAGCAACCACTATCAATAATCCATTTATCACCTTTACTCACATAAGAAATAAGTGCAGTTTTCTCATCTTCATCAGAATCGTATTTCATAGCAGCATAAACTACTTTAACATCACATTCACTAGTGTCACTGTCAGTTTCCTCTTCAACAATATAGTAGGATTTCTTACCTTTGTCCATGTAGTCTCTGTACCTTCGGTGATCTCTGTCATTGTTCTTATCCTTGTACTTGCTTTACCTTCTCTCATCCTTGTCAATCCTGTTAGGACATCTTGCTGCAATATGGCCAACTTTGTTACATGAAAAAAAAATTATAGGAAGTTTACCTTTATATTTCCCTTTTCCTCTTTTTAGTCTTCTAGCCATAAGTGCCTCAATATCATCTAGTTCCTCATCAAAAGTATTACTATCACTATCACTGTCACTATCACTTTTCACACATTTTTATTTTTCCTTCTTAGACTTATGCAAAACCATTTGTGACTTGAAAGTAGATTCAACATTAGGAACAATGTAGTTATCATAGTTAGACAGCTCAAAAGCAGTAAGCTTACCAACAAGACTTTCCAGAGTTAGAACATTACCAGGGTTACATCTTGATTCTTGAATTGTAGAAATTCTGATAGCATATATAGGAAGCAGAGTTCTCAATACCTTACCAATAATAGTCTCATCATCAATAATTCCATTAGCTCCTCTTATAGAATTCACTATCTCCTTAATTCTTCCACAGTAGTGAGCAATATTTTCACCAACTTGCATTTTCATTTCATCAAACTTACCTCTCAAACTTTCAACTTTTGCTCTTAGTACATTTGTATCACCACCATAGATAGTTGAAAGAGTATCCCACATTTTCTTTTCTGTAGTGCAATCTTTGATATCTTCAAATTCATGATAGCTTAAGGCAGATGCAATCTCCAACATTGCTTGATTGTGTTCTTGTTTTTCTTTTATCTCCTCAGCAGTCAAAGGTGAGACAAGTATAACATAGTCATGTTCCACATAGTACTTTGTCAAATCACCAATACCAACTAAATGCAATTTCATCAGACTTTTCCATGCAGGGAAGTTCTTTTTGTTCAACTTCAGTACCTCCTTTTTATACATCTTGATCATTAGCTTAAGTACCTTTAAAATTTTCTCTATAAGCACCAATAGCTCTGATACCAATTGTTAGAATTATTTAGAACAATAGAGAGGGGGGTGAATTAGTTTTTATCAGGTCTAGATGTACCAATTGAACTTTCTAGCACTTCAACAATCTCATATCTAATCACCATCAGAACTCGGTCTTTAAAGTATATATCAAAAACATATAACATGCAGTCTACTGTCCAAAAGTAATTAAATTGTAGAATATAACAACATTCACATTAAAACATTCACACAAGTATAACACCAGGATTTATAGTGGAAACCCAACTTGGGAAAAACCACTTTGTAACATGTTATTGATATTTCACTCTTCTGAAGTGAGCTCTATGAAAAGCCAACCCTGTTAAAAGTTTACAAACACACTGCTAGGTGTGACCCTATTAAAGGATTTAAATACTCTGTCAAAAGTGACCTAGTTAAAGGATTTAAGTACATTCCATTAGAATGCCACCTTGATTAAAGGATTTATATAATGACTGTTAGGTCAACCTTGATTAAAGGATTTAGACTGATATAGTGGTTAGAAAGTAACAGTAGTATCTGATCTAAAAAACATACAACTCACTTTGCAAATAACAAATCCACTTCGCACATATATGTTGATTTACTGACTGAGCTTCATTTCCATCTCCATCACTGATCTGCTTGAAATTTGCTTCAAGAAATCACAACTCTGTTCAGCTCCTTCACAGTTTCACCTTCAGCCTTCTGCTTAGACTTATCAGTCAATAAAATCAACAACTTCAGCGCATGATGTAACCTCACACTTAGGTTTCCATTTATACCTCTTCAATTAGGTAGATCCATCTTTTACCGCTTAATCTCCTCCTTGCTTCTAGATACATCTTCAAACTTCTCTTTGAATCCATAATAAAATGATTTACCATGCATTAAATTCTCCATAAGATCAATTAATAAAGTCAACATGATTTGCATATCCCAATAATTCAACCATGTTGGCTTTGAATCTCAATTCTTTCTCCAAATGTAAATTACTGACACTTGGTTAATATTGTGTTCTTCTCCTTGGTCATCACTACATATCTCGGTCATCTCTACAAACTATCTTCCTTGGCAAATAATGTCACTCGGTAATTTCCTGTCACTCAGCATAAACTGATTTCAGTCAACACTAAATTTACTCGGCATACACTAGCGCTCGATTGACACTAACATCACTCAGCTTAAACTAGATTTTTACACTTTTTCTCGGTGAAGCCTACCTCTTTAGTCTTTCTTCTTACTTAGATAAACAATACAATATCTTATCAATGTGCCAGTTAATCAAGTACCCATTGAAGTATCAAATAACTTAACCTTTCCTTAGGTTCTCTTGTTATCTCCTTTTTCCAAATCCTCTTCATCAATCAATAGATATGGTACTATCCTAGATAGTAACTGTCTCACCAGTTAAGGTTTGACATCAATGACAATGCAACAATTGTTTCAGTTGTAGTTTCCAATAGAATGGATACCGAGCAAAGCACAAGGCAAAGTATCATAATAGCCGAACACAGTTTTGACCGAGCACTCATATCGAGCCACATGATTACCAAGCATCGAGCACAGTTTAACCGAGCATTTATATACCAAGCGTTAGTTAATGTTGAGTGATGAATGTAGTGTATACTGAGTAAACCAAGAAATGACATAGCAGTTTGTAATGGCACAAACTACAATGTAAACCGTTTACACCAATCCAAAAAATGTTTTACCAAGATCAAGGTGAAGATTAAATGTAGATGTAATCACTTAATGATTCATGATCCCTATGTAATGATGTTTAGGTTATTCATTAGGATCGTTGATTCTAGGTTTTCTAAGATATTGTCATAACCCTAATTAGGTCAAAATCCTTTGTTATAAGAATTGTAAAGATGTCATTTTGACAAGTATCACACATGAAACTGCCACACATACAGACATTTGAAGATTAGACATGGTTGTGAAGTTGAAGCATGGACAAAGTATTCAAGGACTTAATCATATATTAGATCAAAAGGTTACCGAGCAGAATCCAGAGAAGAAGATCTACCACAACAAGGTGATAACAACTAAGTACTTATCAGATCTTAAATCAGGAAAAGTTAGTTGCTATCTACAGATCAATTTCACTATTGCATTCTAACCATTACTATAGACTTAAATCTCTTAACATAGTAGACTTACTAGTCTTATGTAAAATCTCTTAACCGAGTGCACACTTAATTGTATTGCTAAAATCCTCTAACCAGGTAGATCTAGCTAATATTTTTGTTACTCCTAATAGGGTAAGATCATCATAAGTGATCAATCTTTGTAGCCTTAACCAACAACTTTATTTACTGCACTAGTGAAGCTTTGCACAAGTTCCATCCCCACCACAGTTTTTACCTTCTAACAAGGGTTTCTGCAATACCAAAATACAAGTGTTATGTGTATGAAGTTTCATGTATGCATATTTGATTAGATTAGAAGTATTTACATTTCAGTTATGTTATTAAATGTATGGAGACAGTAAATGCTATAGTCGGTTAATGTATTACATTGTTACAAGGATTAAGTTAAAAAAATTTAGGGTTGTTGATTCACCCCTCCCCTCTCAGTAACTCACATTTCCATAATCCCAACACAAACATCCCAAAAAAGAGACACAACAGATCCAACGAGATCACATTGCCTAAGAAGAAGAGCCTCTTGGAGGTGTCCTCCGAGGTGATCTTGTGGAGGAATTATGCATCCTCAAAGGCGAAGGTGAAGATGTTCTTCAATCAATCATGAGAAACCTTGCCTCAAAACACAATCACTACTTTACTTATATGCAAAGAGAAGTTCAGCCACATCATTACCAAAAGTTGCAGATTCAACACTAACTCTGAAATTACAAGACTAGCTTTGGAGACGAGAAATAATGTGGCCAGCCTTGGTTTCATACCACCCCCTACGTGTGAACCATCAAATGCTACAAAGATCATACAATGACATTAAAGACTGAGTATAACTTGAGGATCAATTTACAATGTATTAATTGACTTGCCTTTGAAAAGAGGTAGCGACTATCCAGCCATAAAAATAGATATCATACTAAGGGGTACTTTTCCAAAAGAAACTAAGTGTACTAAGTGCCCCCTTGGTATGATATCTATTTTCGTGGCTACATACCCGCTGCCCTGAAAAGACAATTTTGTCCACCTCTTCCTTTGACAACACTGCCTCATTGGATAACCTATCTACTTCTTTGTTTCCTTCTCGCCTTACGTGGGAGACTTTGAAATTCTTGAAGGTTGAGAGAAAAATTAAAATCATCTTCACCATTTTATCAGTTCACTAGTCGTCTGCCTTACCTTTGATAATTGCATTAGTAATGATACGAGAATTGTCTTCAAGGTACACATGAAAGATATCCAATCTCTTTAGCCAAGGTGACCCCCAACCAAGTTGTTTTAGCCTCAACAATATTATTAGTCCTTATAGCCATTTTGTGTGCACCAAGCCCAAACCCTACCCTTCCAGTCCTTGGTCACAAACTCTGTGTTGGAAGGTCTCGGATTACCTTTAGAAGCACCATCAAAATTCACTTTGATCCACCCTTCTTCTGGGACACTCCAATCTGTGTGTATTTCCTCGGTCTGAGATGGATTAACCCATCTAGACCTATTAACGAGTTCGCTGTATGTTTTTACCCATCTCTATGTATCCAAATATTTTCAATAAAAATACAAAAATTACACCTACGTGTTATAGACACCTACAAGATGTTGAATCCAAATCTTCTTCAATACAAAAATGAAAAGATGCACCTCCAAATCTAAAGTTTAAACTTACTCATCATATTATAGACATTAAGTTTCCACAATCTATGAGAATGTAACCTAATTGCTTCTAGATTCAATCGCGCAATATTTTTTGCATTAACATTTCAAATCACACTTCATGATCCATTATCTCAATAATTGCTTCTAGATTTGGTTGTGTGAATTTTTTTTGCATCGATGTTTCATATCAAACTCTATTTTCTCTCTAACATTCTAATGATAGATCACGTAGTGTGGTCCCAAACATTGATATAAAAAATATCAAAAATAGTTGATTGTGTAGCAAATTCTATGTAGATTTACAATACAGAAGATATCATAAAGAATAAATACTGAATTTATTGTAAAATTCCATAATGTTTTCCACATTTTCAATAGTATATTTTATATAGAAAGTAGCCACGTCCATTTAAAAGGCACTTATTAGTACTTGCCGATAGGCTAAGCAAGTACTATTGCATCCGTTTTTGGATTTCTTCCATTAACTAGTGATTAAAATTGATTTTTTCCACCAATTATAATTTAGTTTAATTTTATTTTGTTAAAAATAAAACATTTTCTATAGTCTATATGTAATTTTTTTAAGTTTATAAATTGTAAAAAATATTTTTTGATAAAATGATTGGCTAAAACATTTAAGGTCTTATAGACCTATTTTTTAGGCATGAATAGATTTTATAGAAGTTTTTTAGAATTTATAAGAGTTTTTTAGAATTTATTTTTTTTTAATTATTTTGTTAAGTTCTTGTGAATTTTTTTTAATTTTTTATTAATATATTTTTAAATTATGTTATTTAAATTTATTCTAGTTTATACTATTAATTTTTACAATATATTATAATTTAAATAAAAACCTATGATATTATAATATTTATTTATTTTTATTCATATTTTTAAAGTTTTTTAATTTTTATTTTTATTATATATTAATTATACATTAACAATTATTTATGTAAAAAAATTATGTGATTTTATTTGCTTATAATTTTTATTTTTTGTTTACAAAATATTAATATTTAAATTAATATTTAATATTATTGTAATAGTTTTATTTTTAAAAACTTATTACATTTAATTCAAAATATCAATTTATTTAAATTTATTTATTTATAATAATTTTAATAAAAATTCTTCATTATTATAATTATAATTATAATTATATAAATTTATATTAAATAGAATTATATTTAATAAAATATAATAAATTTATTAAAATTGTAATTATATTTCACAATATGATTACAATAAGTACTAGCCATTACGTGGCACTTGTTCCAATATGCACCTATAGTATGAATTTTATTTTTTTTTTAAATAGAATTAGAACGGGCAAATCTCCGAAGGGCTCATCGACCGCAAACATTTAATGTGATATTTAAATAATTACTTTGACAACTCTTTACAGAACAGGGACGGCATGCACGACAGCGGAACTTTGGGCATAAGCGAGCATTTATCACAGTTTTGGCTCTGCATCCATCTATACTTTTGTTCTCTTCCCTTACGCCTCACCTCGTTTTTCTTCTGCAGATTTGGTATCATTCGTTCCTTGAAGCTTTCTGTACTGCTTTCGGTAAACCCTCCGAATTTCTCTAGTCCTTCGCCTTGTTGATATTAGCCCAGCAAGTTTCAGATCTAAAATAAGAAAATTCTTTCAATCATCTGCAAAGTTCGATCTATTCATTTGCCTGAAATCGGGGTATAGAGCTACTTGCGTGTCGTTAAATTGCTCTTACAGGTAAATTTTCCTTTTCCTAAGCTTTCAACTGTATTTTGTTTTTCCTTTCATGAGTAGAATTTGCAATGTAGGAGATGTTCAGTCCTGTTAGTTCTGTGATTTGCCCCTCCTTTTCCGTGTCGGAAGGATAAACTTTAATTTCTCACTGGAGATTGAATTTTAATGTCGAACATACAGTACTTCAAATTGAGGCTTCCACGGCTTTACTTTTACAGCTTTGTTGAACAGGGGAAGGGTTTCAAAAGGATCGAGCTCAGTTGAAATTTATCAGAAATTTTATTCCAGATCTTGGATTTTCTTCCTTCTCAGCGCTTGTTACTTTTTGATGTAGAGGCAGAGGAATCTGAAATAACTTCTCAATGGCGGCAACGGCTCCGATTCTTCCTGTGTCTCAGATGCCTTTGCTTTCAAATCCGGAAGCCCAAGTATTTTTCTCCAAGATCTCTGAGAGCGCTAAAATTGCAGTGTATAATCGTCGGCCGTGGGCGGAACTTGTAGATCACAACACCTTCTCCAAACCAGAGACCTTGGCGGAGGCAGCCGCCAGAATTCGCAAGAACTGGAGCTATTTTCGCATAAATTATGCGATTCTGCTATGCGTGGCCGTGGCCTTCAGCCTGGTGTCGCATCCATTTTCGCTCATTTTGCTGATGGTGCTACTGGGGGGATGGCTTTTTCTCTACTTCTTCCGCAACGGGCCCCTGGTGCTGTATAACAGGCACTTCAGCGACACAGAGATTTTGGGGTTATTGACCATAATGAGCTTTGCCGTTGTCTTCTTCACTGATGTGATGTCTGTTGTGATTTCTGCAACTATGGTTGGATTGGCTATTGTTTGTGTGCATGGGGCGTTCAGGGCGCCTGAGGATCTCTTTCTGCCTGAACACACTGTAGGAGGAGTGGCAGGGCGCATGCCTTTTGCTCCTACTGTGGCCACATATGTTTGAGCAGGGGATTTCTGAAAAATGTGCACTTACTGTTTCTAGATCCATATAATTTTACTTAACATTCCTGAATCGAGTTTTGAGTATCATTAATACCTTTCCTCCTCAAATTGGGCACTTTTGCACTGTCAACGGTGATTTTCATTTCAAAAAATATTCTGTGGCATATTTTGTAAAATTCTTTTCAAGGCCAATTTGCTTCTTCAAGTGGAGAACGCTGGTTCCTGTTCACTCATTTAGACAGAGGAGGTATCAAATATTCTGTAGCTTGGTAAGCAAGCAAATGAATAAGTTCTGATAATTTTCTCAGATCGACCGCCATTCAACAAAAGAGCTCAAAAATTCGATCTCAGCATTTTTTATGATGTTAAATTCATTTGAATTTTATTTTAAATATAATAATTAATATTTTAAAAATATATTTGTATGTCAGAGTTGACATCCACTTCATACAATATCATATTTTAAGTCTTTATTTTCTAGTATTCTAATCCAACCTTTATTGGAGTTGTTAGTTCAAAACTGGAAATGTGGTTTAAATCTAGTTTAAGATCACAAGTGAATAACAACATTATTTGTGTTATTAGAACTACACGACACTAGAATTGCTTGCAAGTTAGTATGTGTTAATTAAAAGCAAGAATATAATGTTAATTTTATTGATAATCATGAACAAATAGTTTAGAGTGCTTTCTACATGAAGTTTGTAATTTCTTGAAATACAAATAACTTTGATTGAAATATAAATAACTTTGATTGTTGTTATCTCTATTTTTTACTAGTCTGATTTCAAATTTTTATATCAAATTTATTATTTGGCTAATTGATAATGTGTATTCTCAAGTGTCTTTAGGATTGGTGAACATATGTGCATAGTTGAATGTTGTCATTTAGAAACTTCATTATGAGTAGGTTGATTTGGCCCATTTTCATAATTCATCGAATTCATCCTATACCACCCAAGTCTATTTAGTTAGTGCAATTGATGATGTCAAATCCCATGTCAAGGGTCAAATTGAAAATATCTTATGTATCTTTTCGTTTGTATTTTGACAAATGCAACCAATTTTTGCATCAACCCACTTCCTAAATTTCAAGATTTTAAAGCTTCATTTTTTTTATGGGCCAAATTACAAAATCTATTAAATAAAGGATTTATTTACACTTGAAATGAAATTATCTTTCTTGGATTTTGATCATAATGACATCTTTGTTAACTTAGAAAAATATTGTGATGATTTGTTTTACCATTTAAAAATTATGGATATTTTCTTTATTACCACTTCAAAGGTTTATTGAGAAGTAATAGATAACATGATAAAATAAATGAAATTATTTCACTTTTCTCCAAATAAATACTTTCCCCAAACAAATTAATGAATTCATGAATCATGTTACAATAGGATTTGGCCTTAAGCAAGCATTTACTGCTTTATAAATTCATTATGACAAATCTTAACTTCCTAAACTCCTTAAATCTCCCTTGCTCTTAGAAACATTCCAACCTTCTTTTTCACTTGGTTGCTCCTAATTTCAACTTCCTAACCTAACACTTGCTACATTGCTCCTAATTTCGACTTCCTAACCTCACACTTGCTACCTTGCTCCCAATTTCGAACTTCCTAGTCTCATTATTCAGAAGCATTTTATAGCATGAATACAGCATAAAAGCATCGTTTCACAATCATTGTCAACATCCTCCTTGTTCACACCATTTTGGAAGCTTTGAAAAGGCATCCGAGCTATTTGTGTAGGATGCCTCAATGCCATGTCATCTTTGAAAGGTAAAATGAAGTAAAATAATTATAGCGTAATAACAAAATAGATAAATTTATTGAAAAGTCATTTTTATTTCTTAACTCTCATTTTAATAATAGATCATGAAGTGTAATTCAAAACATTAATTAAATAATAAATCAAGCAATACTACCCAAATCTTCAAGCTTTGAGAGAAATGCAAATGACAAGTGTAAAGCCAAATTCCTGTCTTTGCCAATATCTTCTCAACCACGCCAATATGGGAGCTTGTGAACAGAGTATGGTTATTCACCAAAGTGTGAACGGCTAAAGATTTTTGTGAGAGGTTTTAATCGCAATTACCCTGCTGGACACGCATTCAAAATGGGAAGAATAGGCAAAGCATGTGAATTTAAATACAAGAATGACATGCTTGTTGATATGCACGAATTTGTTGAAAAAGCCTTCAGAAACTCCCAAACAAATGCATTTGGTAATGCCAATATCCTACCACCTGCGCTAAAAACGGATGCATTAAAACAACAATGGACATTGATTAGAGTTTAAGGAATATAGGTTTTTTTTCACATGTTGTAGTTGTGGATACGCTGGTAAACAACAAGTAGAGCCCAACGAACTGAGAACATTAGTGTTTAAGCAGGTGTCGAAGCATAACGAACACAACAATTTTAACAGGTATTATAATGGGAAAAGTTGTTACACGCATGCAAAATGTGGAACCATATACAAAGTAGATGAATTGTTTGACAGAATGTCTCCAAAGATATTTCATGATTGCTGGATTAGCACAAAATGGAACGTTGAAATGGTTTTTGAAAACATAAAGAAGGCGATGATTGCAGGATATACGCAAAATGATTCGTTGAAGAGGCTTTAGTAACTTCCAAGCAAAGTAGTTAGTTGGTGTGTAGCCTATGGCGGAGTTGAAACAGAGCATGTGAACCGTTTTACGAAATGCCTCAGAGCGTTCCCATCTCATGGGGTGCGCAAGAATGAATTTGTTGAAAAGTCTTAAGAACTCTAAAGAAATGGATTTGGTAATGCAAAAAATGTTCAACGTCTGCACCAAAATGAGAGCTTGTAAATAGGGTGGGAGCATCCATTAAAACACCAAAGGATGAAGAATTCTTGTCAGATGTTTTAGTCACAATTCCCCTGTTGGGTTCGTAAGCAAAACGTGAAACCATAGAACAAACCCCTGAATCGTTTTACGCAATGCCTCAAAGACATATCATTTCAATGGAATCCAATGATTGCACAGTTATGCACGAAATGAACTTGTCGAAAACGCTTTGGAAATTGCCAAGTAAATGTTATTGGTTGGAGTAAGGCCGAAATTCTACATCTGCGGCATATGGCAGAGAATACACAATGCATACGAAATGTTTGACAATATGACTAAGGGATGTCATCACATGGCGCATAGATTGCAGCCAAGGCGGGGCATTTAACTGCTACACAGAGTGCTCTAAAGAAAGATCACCGAATGAAATTGAATGATTGCAAGATGTGTAGAAGGGGAAATTGTTGAGCAGCTTTAGAAACTTTCAAGCAAATGCATATGACAGGTGCCTTTATTCTTTGTACCTCTGCAGTGTAAAATTGAAGTTTGCGTGACAAATATAGGCGAACAGGGTTTTCAAGATTAAAGCCATTTACTTAATGCAGTAGAAGGGCACGAAAAAGAATCGTTTACTGGTCATTTAGCAATTTCATTTGGCTGATCTAATAAGAACAATGTCATTACGAAGATTAATGGTGAAGCTGAAATGAAGCAATTTTAAATTGCGTTGTGCTAAAACTGCTGGTGATAAATAGGTGGTAAAACTTGATGTCATTTCTCTTAGGATTATTTTCAGGTTGCCGGTAAGAGACCAATTTAGTGATATAAATAAAGAGAATGTTGCACAATATTTTGCTAAAAATAGAGATCAATTCCTCGCTACTATAGAAAAACATTAGTTGATAGCACCTAAAAATGGGAAATCTTAATTGCCAAAGGTACTTCAGAGTTCTCCTTTTGTTAGTTCCTGCCAAGGCAGGAAACTATTGCGTAGGTTAAAACAGTAAACATTGATTAATCCTTTCGTGTTCAACCAATCTAATTGCCAGAATTTGTTGCATAAATATGGCTTTTCAATATGTGCAAGATAAGTTGCATACTTTTTACCCATATTTTGAATAAAAAATGTTCTAATTGTGTGTTATTGGTCACTCTTTGCGGTTGCAGAAGGAAAGGTTTTGAAATTTCCAATGCAAGAGAAGGCGTGTTCTTCTGGGCTCTAACCTGAAGGTGTCTGCATAATGTCAGATGCTCGTAGTTTTCCCTGTCACTGTTTATAATATGGGAGGACAATCTGACAAGGGTTTTTAAAAATCTACATCTGCATGCAGAGATGGTGTGGACATGCCATATATGGACAAGTGTTACTACACGTGAGATGTTTCTCCTGCACACCTGTGTTGAATATGGGAGCTTCAAACTGGCATAAGGGAATCCTTCAAAACATAAAGAACATCATATTTTTGTCATATATAAATCTGAGAATGTTTTGGTCGACCTGAATGCAAATTGTGTGAGCTTTCACAAAGCACATGATTGTTTGGCTTCCTTAAAATACAATGGATCTAGAGGTGGGTATTTTGCTTTAGCTGCTTTCGTAGGTCATCTCTCAGACTAGAGGACCCGGGGTACATGGTATGCTATTTTTTGAATGGTGCTCAAGGTTGTATCTGGGGAGATTCCCTAATCATTACTTCCAATGTATCAGAAATATAGTTTAGATATCCATGTCATTTTGTTACATGCAATAGTTCAATTTTATCTTCGCATTATTTTCTTTGTGGGATTTTGCAACGTGGGTCACTCTGTATCTCACTAAATTAATTTGCAATCAATTTTGCAGAATTTGCAATATACGATGGGACTGGGTGTGCCAAATTGGATGCCACTTACTATGGTTGTAATGTTTGTGTCAACATGCTCCACCACGGAGGATATAATTTTGATTACGTAAGAGAGACTATGTCTCTTTATACTTCTGATTATTGCGAGGGTGAAGCAGATACACAACTTGATTTCAGTACACAGGACTGCAATGGTGTTGCGTGGAGTAGCTTCATGATTGACTGTTGATAATGTGTGCTTTCTCCGAAATATAGGCTTAAAAACTACTGCTATCCAACGATGGCTATTAGGATAAATAGAGGCACTGCTTTGTGTGCCTCTCGTTGTGTTTAATATAGGAGGAGTTGAGTCTAGAATTTAATTTGGTGTGGTTTGTTAAATTTAGTAAGATTTGTATCTGGACTTTATTTCTTACAATATAACTCTAGTAGGAAATCATTTTTAAGTTGAACGTGTGGAATTTATAATAGAGCGTTGATATGTTAGTAAATGACTATATAGTTTTGCCAATATCTATGCAGCCATTAGAAACTCAACTTTTACAAAGGAAAGTTTTTAGTTTCTACGATGCATATGTGGAGATCAAGGAGCAGTAAGGTTATTTTACTGTGTGTTGCATTAATATCACTCACTTGTGTCATTCTATCCTACACAACAAAGCCAAAGCGGCTGATTAAATGGCTTCTGGGGAAAGATTTTCTGTTGGAACTTCATTGGCCAAAGGTATCAACCTGGCCAACAAATTCTCACTGCAATTATTGGATCTTCTTGTTTGGAACCCTTTAAATTTGAATATGTGATGGATTTCTTGATTTTTTATGGAAGATTCATAACTTTGTTTATAATTTTATTTTTGCAATGTGTATTAGAATGCAAATTTATATTATTTGGGTATATAATATTGAATCATGAAGCTATTGTGAATTGGGTTGTGTACATTTTATATCTCACAGAGGAAATTTCAGAGACATCTTTGGAAGGTTATCATAAAATTGAAAACAATTACATTTTGTCTGCCATTTATGAAATGTTTTAGAGCTACGATTTTCAAAAAATTAGAGAGATTTTTGGATCACCCAAATAACAGACATTTTTTGAAATTTCCCTGCCAGCATTTGGCAGGAACTACGTTGCACTGCAGCTCTTGTTGAAGATGTTTCCAATATGATGGTGCTCCTTTTGTTGAAGATGTTTCTAATATGATGGTACTTCTAAATAGGTTGACGAGGAAAAAAAATTAGATAATTTTGAAAAATGGATGTATCTGTTTATTACCGTCATATGTGTAGATGACTAGTTCATCGAATGGGGAGGTATCGTTAACTATGATAACCAAATGATCGGTTAACTCAATTTGAGATGAAATGTCCTCTTACCTCTTGTACATCATTGCAACTAGAAAACTTGGTCAAGAATCAACACGTATGGGATATTTGATACCATAACTCAAAGTTATGATTTTTATCCACAATTGCAACTAGAGCAAAGTTACAAGTATTTTTTGAGGGTGGACAATGCTTTCATATTGGGCTTAGGATCAAAGTTACAAGTATTTTTTGAGGGTGGACAATGCTTTCATAGTGGGCTCAAGATATCTCTAGAGGCAATGATTCTAATCACACAATTTATGGGAGTTATTTTATCTAGCTTTCAAATTCACATATATAAGGGTTGGATGCTTCAATAGATACCCTTATGGGCTGTCGAGATATCTAAATGACAAGCTTCTTTTGTTGAAGTATGTAGGTGAACTTGTTAAATTAATAAGAGATGAAAGATAGGCAAAAAAAATGTCATTGCTTTTCCTACAAGTCTTGATCACTACAACTGCAAATCTTCTTTTGACACACAAAACATTGAAAGATAAACTGTTAAACTGAGTTCTTATACCATGAGGTTTCCCTTTGATGCAAAAGGGTATATCAATGATAATTTGAACATTGATGCAAGTTATCAACATTTCCTAAAGATTGAGGACTTTTGGGAAGCTTGTGAGGATGATTTTGTAGTTCAAAGGAGAGATTGGACGAGGCTTGCTATTGAGCATATCACAAAATTCAAGCTAAGTTGAGATGCAACTAACATTGAAGACGAGGGTTCAAATTTAATTTATCCCCTTTATTTTGAAAAGATTGAAATGCTACCCTTGTCATCCATTCATTTGACAAATTAGTAGTTGAAGGATTTAGGTGAGAGGACAACTCATGTTATCAAAAGAATAGAATAGACAAGGAATAAAGTCTTTGAAATATTTTGAGAAGATTGAAATGCTACTCTTTCCATCCATTCATTTGACAAATTAGTAGTTGAAGGATTTAGGTGAGGGAAAAACTCATGTTATCAAAAGAATAGAATGGGTGAGGAATAAAGTCTTTGAAGATACAAAAACAAGAGTTGCAACTAAGGATAGTTCTTCCAAGTAGAGAAATGACACTCAAGAAGGTTCATCTTCTGCTACCATCTCCCAATTCTCTATTCCAATTTCCAATTCATAGCGAAATGTTCAGAGAGGTGGTGATGACAAAGACTTGAACAAGAGGAGCAACATTACAGACACATGGGGTGATCCAAAAATAAGAAAGAAGATATGAAAGATGAAAGACAAATCAATGAATCCAGTTTAGAATGTACCAAAGGAAAGATAATACTTAGACCCTCAAGATTATCCTAATGATAAGGAGCCAGTTCTCTCTATCACACCTTCTATTCTTATCCTATTGCCTCCTAATGATGGTCTTCTTTCTCCCCCTAAAATGTCAATTGGTGATACCCCTCTTGATGAAGCTTGTTGCCATTTGTTCCTAATCTTCTTGTATCATTGGAACCGTCGCCTGCAAACATTCCAAGTTATTCACAAGTGCCTTCTTTTCCATGGTTGTAACAGAGTTGCTAAAGAAGAAGAGAGATATGCAGGCAATTGCTCTTGAATTTGATATGGTTACTAATTTGATACAATAGATTATGAAGCCTATACTGTCCTAAAAAGTTAGCACCCATGATTGGATGTTCTATTAGGCCCCATTTTGGTGATTTTGAGATCTGATATCCATTATGCTTGATCCTAGCAACCTGATTTCTCTTTTCCCACATCTTTTCCACCATCCGGACACCCAATTCAAATCTAGGATCAATATCCTAGGTATAGAATGTTTCAAACATTCTATACCTACACTTTTTGACCCACGAAGCCCTATGTTGGGGTGTAAGTGGGAAATTAGATCATGTGGTCAACCTAGCTTGTTTTTTAATCCTAAAATGATGGATGAAGTATATAAACACCCTATCTCTCCTCCTTTTGCATATCACAACTACACTCAAGCTATCGAGAAGGCATTCAAGCAATCAAGAGCAATTGAGCAATTGGATTCAAGATTTGAAGGCAAGCATCCAAGATCTAGTTTCTCCAATTCCAAGGCAATATTCTCTATTGAAGCAAGTTTCTCTCCTATGCTGGCCAAGTAGAGGAATTCTCAATCAAGCAAGAAGATTCTTCCTTCCATCCACATTCATCTCTCCTTCATTGCAAGTGGTTTATCAAGCATATCTACATTGAAGATCTAGGAGTGGTGTTCATAGATCCTTGCATTTGTGAGGGCATCCTTGATTCATATTGTACATTTCAAGCTCAACGCCTTGATTCCAAGCACATTCAAACATCTTCATGAGTATGAGTGATTCCTACATCCATCAATGAGGGTTTAAGCAAGGTGAATTAAACATTTACCTTTTTACATACTTTCCTTTATGAAAATTCCTTTTATTTTCAAGGTTGATTCCTAAACAAGGATTTAACCAAGGTAAATCCCTTTTACCTAAGCTTTTCCCCTTTTTGTGTGTAGGAATAGATTACAGAGCTATCTGATCTTGTATGGGTAGATCAAAAATAGTCAAATGACTCTTGGAAGTTTTAGTCAAAAGTGCTAGGTACAAAATGCTTAAGACATTTTATACCTAGGTACAAAACCCCTGGAACATTATGTTCCTAGGTACACAATGCCTAAGACGTTCTATAGCCTGCATATCCAACCCAAACTGAAATCACACATTGGTACAACAGTATGGACCCTGATTCAACTCAGATATGGTTTATGGTAGTTAATTATTAGTTTGTTATTTCTAATTTTGTCTCTATTCGTCTATTCTACCATCTACATTGCATCTTTCCTCTTTTCCATTTTCAAATTACATATTTAGCGAAGGATCACTACCCCATTCAACTCTTAGGTCATTACTTGAGCCTATTGGAACATCTTCCTTCCAAGTGTGCAATTTGGAAAAGGGGGAGTAATCAACCCCTTTGCATTGCTTCACTTTTCCACATGCACATATTTGGTGAATCCAACTTATGGCATTTCCGTTATAATTTGGTGTCTAGATCTCTCTTGTATGCATTGCATTGGTCAATATTTACTACATTGTATGCATTAAATATTCATGTTTGATTTGATGGTTTTCATTAATATACTATTCAAAATTATAAGGAATTGAAAAAAATCAATTTAGAATAGTCATTTTGGCAGGGGATTCTCATTTTGGCAGGGGATTCAAAGAGACCTCTAGGAAAAGACCAAAATGGATATTAATGTCTCAATTACCAGGAAATTTTTTTCGAGTGCAAAATAAAATCAATCTAATATTTGGTTCCAAAGTACATCCTAAAATCTCATAAATATCAATCATCTTTTGATAGAACAAGATAAATTGTTAGAAACTTGTGAACAAGTAAAAATGAAGATTCAAGATGATATCCTGTCAATCATCATAGATACAACAATAAAGTATGAGATTCAAATATGAATATCTTAGTCATACAAGGTAGCTTTGAGAATATGATTAATGCATAATTATTCAACAAACATGTTTTCAATTTGGATGTAATGAAAAAATTGAACACTATTTCTATCACTCTTGATGTATGTAGTGGTCACCTACCCAACTTTTATCAAAGTTTGGAGGATATTCAAAAAATTATGGCATTAGGGAGTTGAGGATGATTAATGTAACTATTCCTAGAAATAAAGTCATGGCTCCAGTTATTAGGTCATTAGAACATTCAAGGAAAAATATTCTCTTCAAAAAAGACAAGCGATAGTGCAAAGGTGATATGATAGAAGTAGTAAAAATAACTTGATGTTTTACTAATTTAATCTATGTGCCTTGAACAGGCACTACAATAGTAGTTGTAAAACCAATAGATAATTTATAACTATAAAAGTTTATTATTCTAAACTAAAAACCTTAAAACTAATGTAATACGCCAACATTATCCCCCTTATTATATTTTCTAACAAGAGTGGAACATTGCAAGTGTTTTGAACCCAACACTTCTAGAGACTTTGATGATGCAAGTTCGCTAATCCTCATCGCTCACCCAAGAAACACTAAATTGATTATGTCAATGGGTCTCTTTGTTGCTAGTATGGATAATTGTTGTTGTCATCGATGTCAAACATGTTGTAGATCAACGATCGAGAAAGGTAGCTTACAAGTATAATTTCCCTTTTCCACCCCTCCAAAAGACAATAACACTTGAACCACTGCTTGAGAAGATTGAAACAATAACTTCAAATGCAACTAGTATCTTTTCCAAACTACAAAAAGAAAACTATGATCTCTCATTCACTTTTCAAATGTTCTTAGATGGAATTGACATGGATGAAGGTGAATATATTACAACTTTGAGATCAACTGTGCATAGACCCACACTCTTCCTATGAAGGAAGCCATCACAAATTTGGAACAACAACTTTGCAAAGAAAATTCTACTATTTTGGAAAGCCAATATTGATGCACAATTTTTACTTAATTTATATGTTGCAGCAATGTATTGTAGCTCATACATGACAAAAGTAGACAAATCAATGACATGTGCATTTAAAAGAATACACAATGATCACCAATGAGACAATATTGATGCAATAAGGATGATAATTAAATTGGAAAATTCTCTACTCAACTTGTAACAAATGTCATGACAAAAATAAACTCACATTGTTTTATAACTTCCACTAAACCACACTCAAGAAAATACATGTTCATAGATACAAGAGCTGACAATGATCATACATTTATACTAAAACTTGCTAAACAATTAAGCAAAGAACTTGATGAGTTAGAAATGTGCTTTCCAAATCTTTGGTGGAGTATTATTTAAGAGGCCCTCCAAGTATTACAAGCATATGCCTTACAAAATTGGTTTCTAAATATTCCAAAAAGGTGGAAAAATCACGCCAAAATCAAAACCAAATGTAATACAATTTATCAATTTCAACAAACATATCAACTTAGAAAATTATTATAGAGAGCAACTGCTACTCTATTTACCATTTACAATAAATGAGAGTACATTGAAACATTGTTTCACATCATGGGAAGAATCATATTTGAACCATGAAAAAAAAAATCAATATGAATCACGCAAATTTTAATCATAACACAAATTGTGAATGGGATGACACTAACAAGGCCATCAATGATATAAAATTACATGATGGCATAGATAACCAATCCTTCACAACCAAAAAACATAAACAAATTGAACAATATGACATACAAAAAGATCTACAAGATAAAGAACACAATAAACAAAGTAACACAACTTGTAATACATTCAAAATCAACCAACATCGATAGATAATAGACAACAACGAGTACTAAAAATTGATGCAGGAGCATCTCGGGTCCTTGGCAATCCTGTGTCACCAAAAACAATGTGGAGTTTGTCTGTGTTGCTCAGTTCCTAATTTGAATGATTTGGTCAGTAGTTGGTCGGTTTCCTTTGTTTACCGAGTGTGGTTGGTTATCTCCTGGGCGGTCGGTTGCATCACTGGCGCTTGGCATTGCCTGTCTGCTACTTGGTTATCTTGCTCACCGACGGGTTTAGTTTTAGTTTCTGTTGTGGCCGACTTGTGCATTTATATTGGATCATAGATTTAATGTTGGAATCCATCATTGGGAAGTGTGTGGTCCTAGATCTGACCGTTCCTTTCGTTGATTGTGGATCTGAAGGCCGACTGAGTTCAGTAACTTCTTTTATAAATGTAGTTGTTGGTTTAGAGTTTAAGGTAAGGGAGATAGGATTTTTGGCATAGGAGTTGGTAGAAGATAGAGTTAGAGATTTTGACAGATCCTCGCATGTTTGAGGACTTCTGTATTTCATTGTAATATCTGGCCCTAACCGGGAAGGCCTTACAACCCGGCATGTATATTTCTATATGATGAAAATATATGAAAGATCCTGCATTCTCTCTCTCTCACTGTTGTGTTTGTTTGCTTCCGCATGTTTTGAGCAGGCTTGGATCATTAGGGTGTGCCATTGTTTGGCCCCTCTTGTTCCTTGCCCTTGTGTCAAGTGGTATCAGAGTGAGGTGAGATCTTGATCTAGGTCTGCGGATCTACGTTTGTAGGTTCCTCTTGAATCTCTAGTTGATTATTGTGGGGTAGCAGATTGCGATCTGACTTGCAATTGTAGAGGGTTGTCAAGATGGTTCGTGGGAGGTGAGATGCAGATCTAGGATTGGCAAATATGCTAAGGCAGATTGTTGCTAGGTTATAAGTTGTTGAAACAGCCCAAAGAAGAGGCAGACATCTTAAAGATGTTAGTGATGATGAAGTTGAAGAAGAACAGGCGAATGCAGAACCTACACCTGTTATGGATCAAGGTGAAGAAAGATTTTTGAAGGCCTTGAAAAGTCTGAAGTCAACACCACATTTCAATCCTCCTGAGTATGGTGGAAAGCTAGATTCTGATGAATTGGTGGACTGGATCACAAAGATGGAAAATTATTTTGAGTATGAAAACATCCCTAAAGACAAGAAGGTGAATATTGTAAGCACAAAGTAGAAAAGTCATGCATCCTTATGGTGGGAACATCTGCAATTGGATAGGAAGAGGAAAGGAAAAGACAAAATCAAGGTATGGAGTAAAATGGTGAACAAATTGAAAGGAAAGTTCTTACCTTTTGATTATCAGATTAACCTAGTTCAGCGAATGCAAAGTTTGAGAAAGAAAGATAGCTCGGTAAAGGAATATACTAAGGAATTCTATAGATTAGATATCAGATCTAGACATGATGAAGATGATGTGGAAAGAATCAGTAGATACCTTAATGGTTTGAGAGTTTCCATCCAAGAGGAAATTAGTATGGTCAAGTTGGAGAATATTGAAGAGGCTTATCAATTTTCTTTGAAGGCCGAGGAGAAATTAAACAAGAGACATGAACAAAGACAAAGAGGTCGAGGTGATAGATTCCCTAGATGATAGATTCCCTAGAGGAAGAGGTAGATCCAATGGTGAAAATGGTAGATCTGAACCAAAAAAGACAAATCTGGACAAAGGCAAGACCGAGTGGAAAGGTGAAATTTCATCTAGAGGTAGAGGCAGTAACTACTAAGGTGGTTATAGAAGAGGAAGTTTCTGAGGAACTTGTTACAATTGTGGAGAAGGACATAGATCTTTTGAATGTACGCGGGCTAGTAAGAAGGTTGGTAGCAGTAAAAATGCTTTGGTACAAGAAGAGTCACCGAATGAACCTGAGAAAGAAAATAACTTTATGGTAAGGAAAGCACTGTGGAATGAAAGCAAGAAGGAAGATCTGGTAAGGAAAAGTTTGTTCAAGACCAGATGTAGAGTTTCTGACAAAGTTTGGAAGGTAATCATTGATAGTGGTAGCTCAGAGAATCTGACATCTAAAGAGATGGTCACAAAGTTGCAGTTGGAAAGGTTGGTACATCCGAAGCCCTATCAGATTTCATAGATCAAAGATGAGCATACACTCCTGGTAAGTGAACAATGTTATGTGAATTTGAAGATTGGGAAATACTATGATAAGGTGTTATGTGATATCATGCCTATGGAATATTGTCATATTTTGTTGGATAGACCTTGGCAATATGATAGACATGCTATATATGATGGGAGATTGCATAAGTATACTATTGTGGTTGATGGAAAGAAACAAATCTTGTTACCATTGATGGAAGAACCTGTTAGTAATGTTTGCACATCTGTGAAAGTTTTTTTGATGGAAGGAAGAAAATTTGTTAACTCTTTGAAGAAGAATGATGTATGTTTTGTTGTGATCCCTAACAAACCGAGTAAGAAAACAGAGGATAATGTCCCTGAGGAGATTGATAAGTTACTCAACGAGTATAGTGAAATCATTTTTGATAATGTACCTGATGGTTTGCCACTGAAAAGAAGCATTGATCATTGTATGGATCTAATCCCTAGAGCTAGTTTACCGAATAAGGCACCTCATCAGTTGACACCTACTGAGAATCAAGAATTGAACTGACAGATTCAAGAATTGCTGGAGAAAGGTTTGATCAGATAAAGTTTGAGTCCTTGTGCGGTACCTATTGTATTGGCACCGAAGAAGAATGGAGAATGGAGAATGTGTACTAATTCCAGAGAAATCAACAAGATAACAGTGAAGTATAGGTTTCCTATACCAAGAATGAATGACATAATGGACAGTTTGACTGGAGCAAACTATTTAACCAAAATTGATTTGAAAAGTGGGTATCATCAGATCAGAATCAGAGAGGGTCATGAATGGAAGATTGCTTTAAGACAAAGGAAGGTTTGTATGAGTGGTTGGTTATGCCCTTTGGTTTAACTAATGCACCGAGTACTTTTATGAGGTTGATGAATGAAGTTTTGAAGAAATTCTTAGGTAAGTTTGTGATTGTATATTTTGATGATATTTTGATATTCAGTAAGACCAGAGAAGAACATTTGTTGCATGTTAGACAAGTTCTACAGAGATTGAAAGAGGAAAAGTTGCTGATAAATCTGAAAAAGTGTTCATTCATGAAAGAGGAGATTGTGTATTTGGGATTTGTTATTTCAACTGATGGTTTGAAGATGGATCCTGAAAAGGTTGAAGCTATTTTGAATTGGCCTACACCTATGAATGCTAGTGAGCTAAGATCATTTCATGGTTTGGCAATTTTTTACTGAAAGTTTATAAGGAATTTCAGTTCAATTTGTAATGCTATGACTAAAACTATGAGAGGAGACAAAAGAGAATTCAAGTGGAAACATGGAGGTGACAAAAGTTTTGAGACTCTGAAGCATAAGGTTGTTGAATTACCTATTTTGGCATTACTTGATTTTAGTAAGGTATTTCAAGTGGAATGTGATGCAAGTGGAAGTGCAATTGGAACTGTGTTGAGTCAAGAAGGTAAACCTATTGCTTTCTTTAGTGAAAAGTTGAATGATGCTAGAAGGAAATATTATGTGTATGGTCAAGAATTCTATGCTATTGTTCAAGCACTGAAGAAATGGAGACATTATTTGATACCGAGTGAATTTGTGTTGTATACTGATCATAAGGATTTACAATATTTGGGTAGTCAGAATAAGTTGAATCAGAGACATATGAAATGGGTTGAGTATTTGCAGATTTATACATTTGTGATAAAGCATAAGAGTGGAGTCACTAACTAAGTTGTTGATGCATTGAGTAGAAGAAGATCTTTGATGACTGAGATGAAAATTGAAGTTCTTGGTTTTGATGAGATGAGAGATTCTTATGAGTTTGACCTGATTTTTTTGAGCCATGGAGAAAGTGCAGAGCACCTATTCAAGATCAACAAGACACTAAATGGGATGAATATTTCATTCAGGAAGGTATGTTGTTTAAAGGTATTCAGTTGTGTATACTGAGAGGAGTAATGAGAACTAATCTGATAAAGGAGAAACATAGTAGTGGTTTGGTTGGACATTTTGGTATTGATAAAACATGGAATTTGCTTAAGAAGAAGTACTATTGGCCGTAGTTGTATAAAGATGTTTAGAAATTTGTGAAAAGTTGTGGAGTTTGTCAAGTTGTAAAATGAGTAAGTCAGAATACTGGATTGTATACACTGATTGTTGTTCCTGAGAAACCTTGGATTGACATCAATATGGACTTTATTCTTGGCTTACCGAAGATAGTAAGAGGTAATGATTCTATATTTGTTGTTGTGGATAGATTTTCTAAGATGGCACTTTTTATACCATGTAGAAAGACATTAGATGTAGTACATGTAGCAGATCTTTTCTTTAAGGAAATTGTCAGATTGCATGGATTACCAAGGAGTATTATCTCTAACCGAGATAGTAAATTTGTTGGATACTTTTGGAAAACCCTTTGGAATAAATTTGGCACTGAGTTGAAATATAGTTCTACATTTCACCCACAAACTGATGGACAGACTAAAGTTGTGAATAGAAGTTTGGGAAATCTTTTGAGATGTGTAGTTGGAGACACACCGAGTAATTGGGATTCTATGTTGGCACAAGCAAAGTTTGCATACAATAATTCAATGAATAGGAGTACTAGAAAGACACCATTTGAGATTGTGAATGGCACACAACCGAGAGGAATATCTGATTTGAGAGACATTGCTGATGAGAATATGAAAAGATTTGAAGGAGTAGAATTTGTTGAGTACATGAAGACATTGCATGAAGATGTGAAGTTGAAGCTGGAAGATAGTAATCAGGAATACAAAGATATAGCTGATAGATCTAGAAGACATAAAACTTTTGATGTTGGTGATGAAGTGATGGTTCATTTGAAGAAAGGTCAATTTCGTGTTGGAACTTTTAAGAAGCTAAAGATGAAGAAGTTTGGACCTTGCAAGATTTTGAAGAAATTTAACAGTGGAAATACATATGAAAATTGTGTTACCTGATGACATGGACATATCACCTATTTTCAACATTGCTGATTTATATGAGTATCATGAACCTGATGAAGAAGTGGTAGTGCCGATAGAATATCCTAAGAAGCAGAATGAAGAAATTGAACAAGTTTTGAAGGAAAGAGTTGGCAAGAGTACGAGAGGAAAATAGTATATGGAATATCTGGTAAAGTAGAAGAATAGACCGATGGAAGACAGTTCCTAGATTTCACATTCTAAGTTGGATGCAGCTCAGACCAGACCTACCAAATGATTCAGAGAATCATTTCAAAATAACCCCAGGTGTCTGATGCAGGACCATCTCAGGTCCTTGGCAATCTTGTGTCACCAAAAATAATTTGGAGTTTGTCTGTGTTGCTCAGTTCCTGCTTTGACCAAGTTGGTCGATTTCCTTTGGTTACTGAGTGTGGTCGGTTATTCCTGGGCTGTTGGTTGCTTCACTGGCACTCGACATTGCCTATCTGCTACTTGGTTATCTTGCTCACCGACGGGTTTAGTTTTAGTTTATGTTGTGGCCGACTTGTGCATTTATATTGGATCATGGATTCAATGTTGGAATCCATCATTGGGAAGCATGTGGTCCCATATCTGACTGTTCCTTCCATTGATTGTGGATCTGAAGGCTGACTCAGTTCGGTAACTTCTTGTATAAATGTAGTTGTTGGTTTAGAGTTTAAGGTAAGGGAGATAAGAGTTTTGGCATAGGAGTTGGTAGAAGATAGAGTTAGAGATTTTGACAGATCCTTGCATGTTTGAGGACTTTTGTATTTCATTGTAATATCTAGCCCTAACCGGGAAGGCCTTACAGCCTGGCAAGCATGGTTCTATATGATGAAAATATATGAAAGATCCTACATTCTCTCTCTCACTATTGTGTTTGTTTGCTTCCGCATGTGTTGAGCAGGCTTGGATCATTAGGGTGTGTCATTGTTTGGCCCCTCTTGCTCCCTGCCCTTACATCAAAAATTAAGGCAAATGTTGAATAGAGAAAAACAAGCAATTGTTAAAGATGTTGTAATGAAAAGGTTAAAAAATAATAAGAACCCATTTCATTTGTTCTTGACAAGCGGATCTGGCACTGGAAAGACTTTCACTACAAAAGCTTTATACCAAGCCCTCCTTCACATTTACAATAAGTCCATTAACAATGATCTCAAAAAACCAAAGGCCCTGATAATTACTTACATAGGAAAATCCATGTGCTACATAGGTGGAATCATATTACATTCAACATTTCACATACCTTTTATCACATCAGATTTCCTTCCACTAAACAAAAAAATACTAAATGCAATTTCAAAGCATTATGATCAATTATGTGTGCTTCTCATAGAAAAAATATCATTAGTCAGTGCAAAATTATTGCCTTACATTTATTTAAATATCCATCACTATTTCACTCAGGACCATTTAAAGATTATCTTCACCAACAACACCATGCACATTTCTGATGATCCCCAAGATAGACAAATTCCTCATTATGCTTCCATAAAGCACTTGCTACAGAGAATGCTATGTGTAAAAGCCACGGAGTTTCAAGGAAACAAAGGGATTTGACACCAAAGAGGAAATATGACAGTGTACCACATGTCCAACCCGTGTTTGCATCATCCAAAGATCTGACGGGGCTCACCTTTCCAAACATATGAAATGTCATGTGTTCATCTGATGATGATGATCGAGGCACTTTCTACACCATGATAGCAAGAATTTTAATGAGGGCATAGGTGTCACATATATCACATGAAGAAAGAAGATAATGATTACAAGGTTGGTATGCCTGAAGAAACCATAAAAAACACCATGGTGATCCTTCAAGATGGCACAACCGTGAGCTCCTTTGGCTACATTTTTGAGATTCAGTTGGGGGATTTCTTTCTATAAAAGTCTACAGGAACATTGTAATAAGGAGGCTATTAGAGAGTTCAGTTAGAGATGGGATTTCTATTCTGGGAGTTTTTTTCATCACTAGAACACTATAATATAGTTGTATTTGCATTCTTTTGACCCTAGTCTTATAATTTCTATAAATTTAATAGAAGAAGTACATTGGACTATGCTCTGTGTTGTTTTTCTATCCATTTCTTTTTGTTTTGTAGGTGATTTTAAGGTTCCATTTCATCTCTGAACAAGTATAGCTATCATTTGTTTCTTTTTAGGATCATATAATCTGTTTTGATTTATAAGTTATTGGGTCATGTCTAGTTACTCTTTCAATGCTTGTGGTCTAGGGTTATACCATTCCATTTTGTGAATAATTTTCTATGAGAATATTTATTTTAGTGGGATAATAAGAGAGTTTTTCCCCATGATCCTTAACAAATGCTTCTTGTGGAAATATATGAATGCTTTGGCCTGTGTCTAGGATCTTGCCATCATGCTCTCTTTCCAATAATGATGATTATGTGGTATTCTATACTTATTTATGGGGTCTGACACTCTCATTATTTCTCACTGGAGATCGAAGGGTTTCAAAATATTTGTCGCATCACCTTGGTTTTGTATAAACTCCCTCCCCTTTCCCAAATCCACCAAGAGGAGAACTAACTTCTATAGAATCCTAGAGGTTTCTTTGCAACGTACAATTCTTGTCCCACTCCTACAAAGCTTCCAAACTACCCTTATTTAGGAGGGAGCTTACATTTGGGATCAAAAATTTTCCTGGCATACTTGGTGGGACAGAGCATTTACAACTGAAGAAGTGATGCCTTCTTTAGTATTTTCAGCCTTCAAGAGGCAAGTTCAAGGCACCTAGTGACTTTGTAGCCCAATAAGTCTTGGGAAGTTTTGATGGTATGAGTGGAGTTCCCGGTTCTACCTCACCTTCTCCCTTTTAATGTGTCATTAATTGATTCTTCCCCATCCCTTATGTATTGAAATGGAGGGATAGGACAAAAATATCCCCCCGATTTCATTAAAACCCATATGTTTTGCCTCTCTACTAGCAATATCAAGCCAAGAGTACTGATAATTTTTCTCTATATCTCATTGCTATACCAGGTTATGATAAATTTCCTAATACTTTTGATCTACCTTCCCTAGCATATACGTACTAGCCGTAGGAGGTTCCCTTTAACTCCTATCAACATGCTTACCCTCCTACCCATAACTAGCATGTGGTCAATCAAGAATATAGTAGTTGTAGGTAAATGTTAATAAATCTTCAAGTAGAACTGAAAGCTATTGAGGAGAAAGAGTATCACTATCAGCAAGATAAGCTTGATTACTAAGCTCACATGATGTAAAAACAAGATAATGTCCTCAAAATGCAACAAAATAAGTTCCTTTCAATGAAAGTTGTTGCTAGACGAGAGAGGACGAGGCAGTTGGTTTCAAAAAAATATGAAGATCCATCTAATCATGAGGTCCCATTTACTCATAGGTCAAAGGAAATGGCTTCAGAGGAAGAGGGATAAAAATAAAGAGAAGTAGAGGAACAATTGCAAGAGGATAATGAGAAGGTTGTTTCCCACAAACCTCTCTGCAAGCATGGAATAAGGAAGGCAACAAAAAGGAGGGAGACTTAGTCCCTCTTTTTGAGGAACTTCCCATCTTCATTGACATGGAGGAGATTGAGCAAAGCATTGGTGACACAATAAAGAGAATAGTTTAGGAAGAAGAGATTCTTATTCTACCAAGCTCTGTTATACATGAATCTTTATATCTTAATGGAATCCTAGAGGAAATTGATGGTGAGGATGGATTTATGAATGAATTTGATGTAATTTGGGCATCAATCAACCTTAAGTTGGAGACTTGAGGACCTGAAGAAAATGAGCTACAACAAGAGGAGATCTCCAAAACAATAAAGAACCCATCAGAGTCATCTTGTGTTGCTCATTGAAAGGCAATAGATTAAAAAAGGGGAATTTCTTGTTAGGCATCGAGCTCAGATCTGCAAGTTGTCACTGGTCATGCTCACCTTTGAGCATGAAGATGAGCTTCATGGAGAGAAGGAGAAGCTTACCCATACACTACAAGAGGGAAATAATCATAGGTGATTTTATTCATTCTCAAAACTTAGGAGGAATTTCGACATGTCAGACACCTTCCAAGCTTTCTTTTCTAGTTGGCCATCCAAAAACATGTAACACATCAAAGGCTAGCTAGGAAGGAAATATATTTCAACAAACTAGTCAATAGATTTGTCTGGTCTCATTTAATAAATATTTTTACATATTAGATTAGGATTTTTCCTATTTTCTAAGAAGTGTTGTTGCACATGTTGCATTCTCCTTAAGGGAATGTATGTTGTAGTTTCTAGTTTTCCTCCAAGTGCATGTTTGCACAGGTTTTGTGGCTCATTTTTTACTATGTTGCCTAATGGATAAGGCACTGGTCTACAAACCAGAGATCCTAAGATCCTTTCTTAGTAGGCCAAGATCCCTTGTGAGTCACCAAAATGTTGAAATATCCATCACTATTCCACGTAGGGCCATCTAAAGATTATCTCTACCAACAACACCATGCAGATTTCCAACAAGCTCCAAGAGCCAGATAAATTCCTCATTGCGCTTCCATAATGCACTTGTCATAGAGAGTGATGCATGTCAAATCCATGAAGTTTCAAGGAAACAAAGGGATTCATCACCGAAGAGGGAATCTGAAAGTGTACCATGTGTCTAGCTTGCATTCAGATCATCCAAAGATCCAACAGGGGCCACCTTTCCAAATATATGAGACATCGTGTGTTCATTCGACGATGATGATCGAGGCACTTTCTCCACCATGAGGTGTCACACATGTTGATAAAAAAAAGAGGATAATGATTGCAAGGTTGGCATGATTGAAGAAGTCCTAACAACCACCATGGTGATCCTTCCAGATGGCACAATCGTGAGCTCCTTTGGCTACATTTTTTAAAGATTCAATTGAGGTATTTCTTTCTATAAAATCCTATGGGCACATTGTAATAAGGAGGCTTTTGGAGAGTTTAGTTAGAGCTAGGATTTATGTTCTAGGAGTTTTTTCATCCATAGAACACTGTAATATAGCTACATTTGCATTTTTCTGACCCCGGTATTGAAATCTCTACATATTTAATAAAACTAGTACATTATACTATGCCTTGTATTTCTTTTTTGCATATTTCTTTCTATTTTGTAGGTAATTTTAAGGTTGCATGTCATCTCTAAACAAGTATAAATATTATTTGTTCTTTTCAAGCCTTATAATCTATTTTGATTTACAAGTTATTGGATCATGCCTTGTTACTCTTTCAATGCTTGTGGTCTAGGGTTATACCATGTCATTCTGTGAATAATTTTATTTGAGAATAGTTATTTTAGTAGGATAATAAGATGGTTTTTTCCCCGCAATCCTTAATGGGTGCTTCTTGTAGAAGGATATAAGTGCTTTAGCATATTGTCTAAGATCTTTCCATCACATTCTCTTTCCAATAATGAAGAGTCTACAGCATTATGTGCTTATTTATGGGGTCTGACACTCTCATTATTTCTAACTGAAGCTCAGAGGATTTCAAAATCTCTAGCGCATCTCATCGGTTTTTTATGAACTCCTTCCCATTTCTGAAATCCACCAAGAGAAGATTTGGCTTCTATAAAATCCCATAGGTTGCTTCGTAGGAACAATTATTGTCCCACTCCTTCAAAGCTTTTGGACTGCCCACATTTAGAAAGGAGCCTAGATCTGGGATCAATAGTTTTATTAGCATGCCCTATGCGACAAAGCTTTCACATTTGAAGAAGTGATTCCTTCTTTAGTATTTTCAACCTTTAAGGGACAAGTTTGAGGCACCTAGTGACTTTGCAACCCAAAAAGTCTTGGGCAGTTCTGATGATATGAGTGGAGTTCTCAGTTCTACCCCTCCTTCTCCCTTTTGATATATCATTAGTTGATCCTTCCCCATCCCTTATGGATTTAAATAGAGGGATATTATGAACAATAATATCTTCCCCCCCATTTCATGAAAATTCATGTGTTTCACCTCTCTACCAACAATTTCAGGCAAGGAGTACTAATAGTTTTGCTTTGTATCTCACCTCTACCTCTCCTAATGCCTACTACCCACCTTCCCCAACATTCTCCTACCAACCATAAGAAGTTCCCTTTAACTCCTATCAACATGCTTTCCCTCCCACTCACAACCAAAATGTGGAAAACTAAGAAGATATTAGTTACAGGGAAATGTTAATAAATATTTGGATAGAGATGAAAGCTATTGAGGAGGAGAAAGAGTATTTCTACCAGTAGGATGATCTTGATTTCCAAGTTCACATGATACAACAACAAGCTGATGCCCTCAAAATGCAACAAGAAAAATTCCTTGCAATGCAATTTGCTTCTAGACAAGAGAGGATAAGGCATCTAGTTTTAAAAAAAGATGAAGATCCATCTAATCATGAGGTCCCATTTACTCATAGGTAAGAGGAAATGTCTTCAGAGGAAGAGGGAGAAAAAGAAAGTCAATTAAAGGAAGAGATACAAGATGATATTGAGAATTTTCTTCCCCAATAAACCTCTCTGCAAGTATGGAACAAGGTGTTATCTCTATTTTGAGCATTAATGGATTATCATTAATATCAATTAGTTATTCAGTCAGTAAAGTTCAGTAAAGGAGACAAACAAGAGAATCGGTCAAGCATACAAAGTGTACACACTGAGCAAAGATAAGGAAGAACTTCAAGTTAACCTAATATAGTTTTGACCGAGCACACTCATCGAGCGTCAGGCATTTATTGAGTACTAAGCTTGTAATCACCGAGCATTCATATGAATCGAGCACCAGTAATTTACCGAATGGTGAATGCAATGATTATCGAGTAAAGTAGGAAATGACATAGTAATCAAGAATGACACATACACCTATGCAAATGGTTTACACTGATCAGGAAAATGGTTTACCAAGATCGAGACAATATTTAATATGGATGTAATCATTAAATTTTGTGATGATTCCTATGTAATGGTAGATCTAGGTTATTTTCTTATACCATTGATCTTAGGTTTTCTAAGATATTGTAAACCCTAATTAGGTCAAGTCAGATTGATATAAAAGTTGTAAAGATGTCATTATGATCATATATGATGAAAGAGTAGCCATACTAAGGACATCAGGAGACCATATACAGGAGATCAGATAAAGGGTTTATGACAAAAGGTTTATGAAATGAAAGAATCAATTTATCATAACACATACAAGGCTACCGAGTAGGATAGAAGGGCACATACATCACACTGAGGTGATATTTATTTGATATTTTACATATCTGAATCAAACAAGATTGAGTTTTTATTTACAGATACTTTTGTTGTTATCAATTTAACCATTGTAGTAGAATTAAATCTCTTAACAGAGTGACCTTAATCGTTCTTATGCAAATCTCTTAACCGAGTGCACACATACATTGTGTTGTGAAAATCCTTTAACCAGGTAGATATAGTTGATCTTTTGTTACTCCTAACAATGCAAGATAATCAAAAGTGATCACAAATCGTAGCCTTAACTTGCATACTTTATTGCTGCAGTAGTGAAGATTTATGGGTGTCATCCCCACTGCTCTTTTTACCTTCTTACAAGGGTTTATGCGTAACCAAAATATTTGTATCATGAGTATGAATTTTCATGGATGATTTATTATTTAGTTTACATGCATTTTATATTTTTATTTATATGAATGTATGTTTCTAACAATGCAATCAGTCGGTTAATTGAGATCTACAATTGCAAAGTTTTTAGTGTTAAAAGTAATTGAGGGTATGGATTCACCCCTCCCCTCTTAGTACTTATCTTTCCATAATCCCAACAATTAGTATCAGAGTAGATCTCTTGTTCAGGAAATTTAACCATTGAAGAGGAAAAGATCTAAGGATGGAAAGATATAAGTTGGATAAGACCATTGAGAATAAAAGGTTACAAATGCATATCTTTATTTAACAATTCAAGGAAGCCAAAGAAGAATTGAAGAAGTTATTGATCAGAAGGAAGGATATGGAAATTCGGTACAATGAGATTGACTATCATGAAGAAGAGATAGATGACCCATTTAAGACATCTGGATTTGGATCTGGCAGAATATCTGATGCATTTGAAGTAGCAATATCTGATTTATCTAAAAAGAACCTACATCTTATTGAACAAGTGAAATCTCTACAGATCGGTCAAGAGACACAAATGGTTAGGATGGTTGATGTAATGAATAATGATAGACAAGCATAACAAGAAAGAAATTTGGCTATTGAAGATAGGAGACAAATGATTGAGAAGCTACAAGAGAAGGAATCTAAGATATTGAGACTCACCAATCATCACGTTGAAATCTCCAATCAGATGGTTGTCATAAGTCAGGAAGTCAACCGTGTAAACAGTGAGCTTACAAGTAAACTAGAAGACATCGGTGAACTAAGAGAGGAAAATGAAAGACTAGAGAATGAGGTAAAAATGCAACAACAACATAATGAGATGATCAAGAAAGCTAAAGATAGTACTAAGAGAATAGATGAATTTATGATAAGTTAAAAAGGACTTGGCAGCACAACTGGTTTAGGCTACACCGAGCAAGGAGAATCATCAAGACAAGCTGAAAAGAACAATGCCTACACTAACCAAAGGCCAAAGAAGCTATCATGTTATCATTGTGGAAAACTGGGCCACACAACAAATGTTTATAGGAGAAAAGAAAAAGGTATTCCTAAATCCATTCCTAAGTTTAATGTTCATTGTTATAACTGTAACAAGTATGGACATTAGGCACATGAGTGTAGATCAAAGTTGAATAGGACTCCTAAGAAACCCTACATGGAGAAACATTATCACACTTGCAACATGCATGGACACATATCACAAGAATGCATGACAAAGATGAAGCAAGTATGGACACCGAAAGAACAAAACAAAGCATATCAACTGAGAAGGCAAGGTAATGCATATACTTGGGATTACAACACATGGGTTAATTGCACAACATGTGGCAGGTATGGACATATTACAGAAAATTACATGAGAAAGAACTGGAGAGGAAGATCTTGTAATTGGACAAACACTGGTATGGCTTGTTTACACTGTCACAAGGTCGATCACTTAAGAAAGGATTGCAGAGACCGAGCACCAGAGACACAAACAACTGAAAATAGAAATACAATTGAGGAAATCATGAGGATAAGGAATCAAATATGGAGAAAAGCATCAAGTGATAATGATGGATCAAGCAATGCAGTCGGTGACACCTCGTCCATTGGATTGGGTGACTTCATGACCACCTCCACTTAAGTCATAAAAGGTATGTATGGAATTGAATTTCAAATCGATTATATCTAATGAACAGTTCCTTATAGCTATTGATTGAATGCCAAATCTGTATGAAATAAGATGCGCTATGGGATTATATGTTTTGAGTTTTAAATGTGTACAATCCATATAAGTGAGACTGAGTATGTATTTGCTAGTTGGTAACTATTGGCAAGGTTAACCGAGTTGTGGTATTAATCAAGTGATATCTTAGTGTTAACCAAGCTTAAGATCTTTTGAAGTATAAACCGAGCACATCTACTTCTACCGAGTTGTGGTAGGTCAAGCATTAAATACAAAAGTTTGAGCGGGAAATGAATTTTTGGTTTAAATACACTATGGACCTAATCATTTTTTCACATTGCGACTACAGAGAACATAGCGATTTCAAGCAAGATTTGAGCAGAGAGATTCTAGAGTAGTTTGAGTAGAGATTTGAAATTTTTTGAGCAAGTTACTCTCAATCACAAGTAAGTTTTAATTTCACCGAGCTATTTCACAATTATTTCACAAAGCCCTAATTTAAAGAAAGATGACATCCTCATCTAAATTCATGAAATCTAAGTCCAAAAGTGAGACAAAGGTCACTTTGATAAAATTTGAAACCTATACTGAGCCTCAATACAAACTAAACCCTAAGGTTGCTTCATAGACTGACAAAACCGGTGCATTTTCAAGCATACCACCTAGGGTTTTTATAGTTCAGGATATTCGTGCATACATTCATTGCAAAATTGGTGAAGTAGGGGATTTAGAGCTTCAATCCACCTATCAAAAGCTATGTACTGATGGAAAGCTCAAGGATGAGCATACACACTTGAAGGTGAAGGGCTTAGTGAATACACTGCACTTCCTAAGGGTATTTAAGAATGAATGGATTAGGGTAGTGTTGATTTGTGTGCACGAGGGAAAGTTATGGCTGGATGAACCAGTCAAAATCACTATGGATATCATACATGCAGTCGTTGGTTATCCCATAACCAACAAGGTAAAAGCATTAAGGAGTGCATCGAGGGTTGAGATTGAAAAATTAACTAGAGCCAAATGGGACGGTAGAGGCATGAGAATCAATAGTATTGTTGATCCCGAGATGAGATTTGGTGCATATGCAATCATGTACAAGATATTTCAATCCAGCAGGCTAAATAGTGTTCCATGTGGAGTAGTGGATATTGCATATACGATTGTGAAGAAAGGCTTTCAATTTGACCTCATCGAGCTCTTATTGAAACAATTGGATGAAAACATGAGAACCATCAAGTCGGCAAGGGCTAATACATGTAAGTTTGGTTCACTATTGATTTGCATATTTTTCTATGTACAAAACTCATTTCCCTCAGTCAGTAATGTTGACTAGGATACTGACCGACCGATCACTATGCAAATCAATGACTTTATTCAAAGTTTAGGATAGAATTTTGTTAGCATTATGGATGTATACTTTGAGAAGTTTAAGGATAGGATGTATCAAAGAAGAAGAATACCAGGTCAACTGGTTGAGTAGTACAAGGATGATATTTGTTTCTTAGTGGATACTGACACCACTTTAATAAAGGCGGTTGAGCCAAGAATTGCTTGGTTACTCCCTATAGGCTATGAACTTGATATTGACCGAGCCTCAAAGTCAATAGAGGAATTATTAGCCGAGCCCAAAGATCTAAAGGCAAGCAGGTTTGGTACCTATGAAGAGGCCAAACAAAGAATAAAGATGGATCTTGTTGTACAGTTAAAGTGAACAAGAAATCAAAGAAAATGATAGATACATTGATAAAGAAATTCAGAGATGAAGCAGAAGATGAAGAGGCATATGAGGATATTTCGGTTGAAGGGGCAATTGAGGAACAATTATTGATTGAGAATAGTGATCATGATGGGGAGGAGACTGAGTCTAAAAAAGACATACTTACACCGGTCAAGGCCATAGGGAAGAGAAAGCAAGCAGAAGCATGAACAAGAGTAAGGATGAGGTCATCAACAACTGCTTCTCCGCCCTTAAGGAAAGGTATAGTAAAAATTTATAGGCCAACTCCCACCAAGACAAATCAAAAGAAAAAGAGAGGTGTCCAAGCCACCTCCAATCTACCTAAGAAGAGGAGAAAATTAATTAGAGCAAAGGATGATTTTGATGATGATGATGAAGAGAAAGATCAAGATAAGTTTAAATTTGTTGTGATTAAGAGTCAGTCAATTGATGAACTAGTGGATACAATAAAGGAAATTGGCGATCTTAGCAACCCCAAATTGAGTCGGTATGTACATATGTCTACCGAGGACCAGGAAAAGCTTGAAGAGGAAATCATACAGATGATGATAAAATTTAAAAAGGTACCTATTGAATTTGTTAAGTATGTACCTAAGGGTTTGTATGAAAAAGTATCTGCAAGATGGACTTATGCCTTACACACTGAAAAGAAGATGAGGGAACATTCACTGATATTGGCTATGCCTACCTTATCAGTTCCCGAGATTGAGGAATTAATGAAACAATATTCAAAAAGATTTTTAGTCAAAAGTAGAGCACTGAATATTCTGGCAGGTAAACTTAAGGTAGTTGATGAGAACACTTAACTTTTATGGACTTCAATTCTAACAGCCCGAGCAGAAGCAGACAAGTTGGCATTGGTAGTAGTTCCTAAGAAGAAGAGTAAAAAGAAATGTAATGGAATCCACTTGGATGATGTCGATCTTGCTACAAAGGAACCCATAGAATTATCAAACACCGAGGTAGAAGATACTACCATTGCTATAGATTTCTACCTGGAAGGTTACAGAGAAGAATACAAGGATCCTCCCGAGCAGTTAGTGATAATAGGAACAAATGATGTACTTATTAAGAACATCACAAATGGAGATCCTGATGACATAGCTGATGATGAAGATATAAACATTTCTTTAGATACAACTAAGGAGAATGCACCCACCAAGGCAGCAATAAGTGAAATTTTGAGTAACTTACCAATTTTAGTATAAGTTGTTGACATTGTCACACAGAAGGAACCTGAAGGCTCAACCCCTGAGAAACCTAAAGACATACTCGAGGAACAAGGGACAACAAAATAGAATACTTCCAATGAGCCTGAGCAAACAGAGGTAACAACTCAAGCACTGGAAGAAGCTAAACCAGTAGAATCTATAACTATAGACACCACAACTGATGCCCAAGGACAAGCAACCGAGAAAGAGGTCACTAGGAAACCTAAGGAAGAAAGTGTGTCTACCGAGCCTGAGAAGAAAAATCTGGAGACTAAAGCTCTCATTCCATATACCAAGTCACCAACACTTGAGAAGAAGAAGAAGAAGAAACATGGAAAGGGTCTAGTCACATTGGATGAGGTAATTGAGATACCTGATTGTGATATGAGAACATTAGACCCCAAGGCACTAAGAAGATATGGAGAAATGTGCACTAGGAAGGCTTCACAAGAGAAACTGAAAAAGGAGATCAAAAGAAAGCAAATTCTAGAAGATGATAGAGATATCTTATTGCAAGTAGTTCCTAAGATCAATGTCGATGAGGATACTCCCATCTTTGATCGACTTGCAACTCTAATCGGCTATATAAATGCCCCAAATATTAATGCTAAGAAGAGAATAGAGGAAAGGGCAGAAGCACATATTCAACTAAAACTTGTAGAGAAAATAAGCCGAGAAGTGGCAATAAATAAGGTTTAGCTCTCTAGGGTAATTACCGAGCTAGAAACCATTATTCAAAAAATAGTTCACATTTTGTTTAAGTTGTGCACTATTGACCAGTTCACTACCGAGGTCAACGACTAGATTAAGAAGCTGGATGAAGAAATTAAGGTCGGTGCAAACAGTTCTCTAACCGAGCCAAATGCTTTTCATAAGCATATATTAAAATTTCAAGAACTTAGGTAGTTGAGATCATATTTGAGGAAGTAGGAAGATACCATCAATGATCAAGTCACCGAGCTACAAGCTGAGTTGCTTCCCCATCTAAATATCATGGAGAGACATGTAAATAAGGCAAAAGATTTAGTTGCCACTCCCGAGATCTTTTTACTTCAAAACATTTTTGACATGCATTCACAAGTCGGTCTAGAGCACATTGATCTTGACAACTTGAAAGAGGAATGGGAAAACCTCTTGGCATCCCTAAAGAAAACCCATCAAATTTTTTTTGATAAGTTGTAAGTACACTTTTTGTTTTGGCATTGATTTCAAAATGGGGGAAAGTCATGTATATGCCACTATGTACTTCACACCACGAAGAGCATGCACAAAGGGGGAGTCTGTAAAGAAAAGAGTCAGTGAATATATCGAGTTAGTATATTTTTGAGTTTGTATATAATTTTGGCAATCAGTACATATACATAAGGTTTTGATACTAATGCCAAAGGGGGAGATTGTTATCTCTATTTTGAGCATTAATGGATTATCATTAGTATCAATCAATTATTCAATCAGTAAAGGAGACAAACAAGATAGTTAGTCAAGCATAAAAAGCCTACAGACTGAGCAAAGACAAGGTAGAACTTCAAGTTAAATGAATACAGTTTTGACTGAGCACACTCACCAAGCGTCAGGAATTTACAGAGTACCAAGCTTGTGATCACCGAGTATTCATATGAACCGAACACTAGTAATTTACCAAATGGTGAATGCAGTGATTACCGAGTAAAGCAGGAAACAACATAGTAATCAGGAATGACACATACACCTATGCAAACAGTTTACACCAATCAGGAAAATGGTTTACCAAGACTGAGACAATAATTAATATGGATGTAATCATTAAATTTTGTGATGATTCCTATGTAATGGTAGATCTAGGTTATTTTCTTATACCGTTGATCTTAGGTTTTCTAAGATATTGTAAACCCTAATTAGGTCAATTTAGATTGACATAAAAGTTGTAAAGATGTCATTATGATCATATATGATGAAAGAGTAGCCACACTAAGGACATCAGGAGATCAGATAAAGGGTTTATGACAGAAGGTTTATGAAAGGAAAGAATCAGTTTATCAGAACACATACAAGGCTACCGAGCAGGAAAAAAGGGTACATACATCACACTAAGGTGATATTTATTTGATATTTCACATATTTGAATTAGACAAGATTGAGTTGTTATTTATAGATACTTATTTTTTTTATCAATTTAACCATTGTAGCATAGTGAAATCTCTTAACTGAGTGAACTTAACCGTTCTTATGTAAATCTCTTGGCCAAGTATACACATACATTGTGTTGTGAAAATCCTTTAACCAGGTAGATCTAGTTGATCTTTTGTTACTCCTAATAGGGTACGATCATCATAAGTGATCACAAATTTTAGCCTTAACCGACATACTTTATTGTTGTAGTAGTGAATATTTGTGGGTGTCATCCCCACTACAGTTTTTACCTTCTTACAAGAGTTTCTGTGTAACCAAAATATTTGTGTCATGAGTAAAATTTTCATGGATGATTTATTATTTAGTTTACATTCGTTTTACATTTTTAGTTATACGAATGTATGTTTCTAACAATGGAATTAGTCGGTTAATTGAGATCTCCAATTGCAAATTTTTTAGTGTTAAAAGTAATTGAGGGTATTGATTCACCCCTCCCCTCTTAGTACTATCTTTCCATAATCCCAACACAAGGAAGGAAGTGAAAAGGAGGGAGACTCAGTCCCTCTTTTTGAGTAACTTCCCTTCTACTTTGACATGGAGGAGATCAAGAAAAGAACTAGTGACACAATAAAGATAATAGTTCAAGAAGAAGAGCTTCTTGTTATACCAAACTGTGTTACACATGCATCTTTGGATCTTAAGGGAATCTTGGAGGAAATCAATGTTGAGGATGACTTTCTAAGCGAATTTGATGCCATTTGTGCATCTATCAACCTCAAGTCAAAGACCTCAAGACTTGAAGATCATGAGCTAAAACAAAAGGAGATATCCACAATAGTAAAGAAGCTATCATAGTCATCCTTTGATGGTCATAAAAATATGAAAGGGATGACATAGAAAAAAAGGAGATGTCCCATCAAGCATCTAGCTCAGATTTGTAAGTTGTCATTGGTCATGCTCACCTCTGAGCATGAAGATAAGATTCATGGAGAGAAGGATTATGATGTAGGAGCATTTTGGGTTCCTAAAGATCTTTGTTAGTCTTGGAGGAATTCCCTGTCAAAGGGATGCAATACTTTGTTTTTAGCAGCTTTCTAAGTTTCTGTGTTGCGATGATCTGTGGAGATCTTTGGTATGTGCACTAAAAGGAAGTTTTCCCTTGATGTATGTGGAGGCTATGTCTAAGATCACACCTCTGGAGGTGGCATGGTTTGGGAGATCTTGGATGATCTGTTTCAAAGTTGGAGTTATTTTCCTTGCCGTCAGAACTGTATTTTCCTACAATTTTGGTCCTGATTGCGCATTATGGAGACATTGATCCTTGATGAATCAGCCTTTTCACTCTTAGGTCCTTAAAGAGGACCTAAAATAATATCTTTTCCCAAGAGAAAAAATCCTAATTCATTATGAGTAAAAAGTTATGGCTGTTGTTCTTGGGTGCCTATTTTCTAGCAATTTTCACGCGAAATGTGGAGTGTTTCTTCTTGCGCAATTCTGTGTGATGAATGGGGCCTTGCATAGTTAAGGAAATGTTCTTAGGTCATGTGTGGACCTAAATGTAAAGGCACATTAATTTTTGATCATTCTTGCATTAGTTTTGGTTTAATCTTCTAGACTGGACCTATATTGTAATTAAATGCCTGACTGGCCGACTTGTGGCTTAGCTGGCTATATATTGAGAGTTTGGGTTGATGTAGAGGGAGGATCATGATCATGAGATCATTAGGAAAGATGTAGAATGTGTAGTGATATGATGGAAGAGTAGAGTAGAAGCAGATTTATGAATCTAGGAGTTGTAGCAGAACTAGTGGCCTGCGGGCTTAGGACAACAAGGGGTTGCTTGGAAGGTTGTGAGTACAAGTTTAGACCCTGTCTTGGTTGTTGCTATCAGAGGCTGTCTATTATAGATATGAACTAGTTGGTGGTTCCTTGGATCTTGTGAGATCTTGTTGATACTTTGTAATTTCACTATAATAGGCTGAAACCTAGAAGGCCTTATAGCCAAGCATGTTGAATGAAATTCTATGTTGAAGCATTACATTGTTATATTCCGTTGTGCTTGTTGTTGTCATAACTAGCAGTGTAGGTTTGGACCGTCCATTATTGGATCCTCCATCCCTAACCTATGTCAAGTGGTATCAAAGCTTGAATATCTTGAGTGTGTGGACAAAGCACCGAGGTTGAGGCAGTCTACACCAGGACCTTGATTTGAAGATGCCTCCGAGGAGAGCATATTTGATGTGAGAGATGAAGATTTCCTTGAGTGAACAGATCACCGAATTGAGGTAGGTTTTCAAGATCAACAGTAGATCACCAAGTGTGTGGAGGCAACTAGAATCTTTCAATCAGATCACCGAGCAGAGGCAGTTTCACTTTGAAAGGAACTTGATGGATAAGTTGGGTCAGCTTTGGCCTAAATTCAATCTGCGGATTGAAGAGATGATGAAGTCTTGTTGGAAGAAAGTTGTCTGGCCGATTAAGAGGATTATTTGGAGAAGAAGACACTTTGATGATAAGGAAGAGGTGAAGGATGACTTCCCTGAAGATGATAAGGTATGTGTTGGTTTTCATGAGTAGACGGATGAATCTGGCATGAGAATTGCAGAACATCTGGTTGGGCTTAATTAGATTGTTATTGGTGAAGAGTTACTTGATGCTAAACACCTTTGTGATGGTGGTGTTGCTGAGTTTCTTTTGTTCAATGTTATGATTCAGATCTTATTTTCTGGTTGTGGATTTGAATTGTTGGTTGACAGTAATGAATCTTGTGATGAGTTGCATAGATGGGATGCTGATGATGAGGGATTTCATATTGATGTGGATCTGACTTTGGATCTACTTGTTGGGGAGTTGGATACTCTTGTTGCTGATATGGGTTGTGGTGATCAGTGGTATGCTTATTGGATTTTTGAGATTCATGTGATCCTGATGTTTGAATGGATGAAGCATAGATGGTTGATTTTCCAATTTGTTCCCTTGTCCTTGATGGATTGGAAGCCTTTGGTGAAGATGAAGTTGATTGAAAATAATTTTTTTGAGATTAAAGTATGGGAAATACTTTCTATTTACCTGGATAGTCTGATGCAGGAGCATTCTGGGTTCCTGAAGATCTTTCTTAGTCTTGGAGGAATTCCTTGTCAAAGGGATGTAGTACTTTGTTTTTGGCAGCATTCTGAGTTTCTGTGTTGCAATGATCTATGGAGATATTTGGCTTGTGTGCTAAAAGGAGGTTGTTCCTTGATGTATGTGGAGGCTATGTCTAAGATTGCATCTCTTGAGGTGGCATGGTTTGGGAGATCTTGGATGATTTGTTTCAAAGTTGGAGTTGTTTTCCTTGTCGTCAGAACTCTATTTTCCTACAGTTTTGGTGTTGATTATGCGTTGTGGAGACGTTGATCCTTGATGAATATACCTTTTCACTCTTAGGGCCTTAAAGAGGACCTAAAATAATATATTTTCCCAAGAGTGCAAATCCTAATTCATTATGAGTAAAAAGTTATGGCCGTTTTTCTCGGGTACCTATTTTCTGGTAGTTTTCACACAAAACATGGAGTGTTTCTTCTTGCGCGGTTCCATGTGATGAGATGGGCCCTTGCATAGTTAAGGACATTTTCTTGGGTCATGTGTGGACCTAAATGTAAAGGCGCATTAAGTTTTGATCATTCTTACATTAGTTTTGGTTTAATCTTCTAGATTGGACCTATATTGTAATTAAATGCCTGACTGGCCGACTTGTGGCTTAGTTGGCTATATATTGAGAGTTTGGGCTGATGTAGAGGGAGGATTATGATCATGAGATCATTAGGAAAGATGTATAATGTGCAGTGATATGATGGAAGAGTAGAGTAGAAGCAGATTTGTGAATCTGGGAGTTGTAGCAGAACTAGTGGCCTACGGGCTTAGGACAACAAGGGGTTGCTTGGAAGGTTGTGAGTACAAGTTTAGACCCTGTCTTGGTTGTTCCTATCAAAGGCTGCCTGTTGCAGATTTGAACTAGTTAGTGGTTCCCTAGATCTTGCAAGATCTTGCTGATACTTTGTAATTTCATTGTAATAGGCCAAAACCCGGAAGGCCTTACGACTGAGCATGTTGAATGAAATTCTATGTTGAAGCATTACATTGTTATATTCTGTTGTGCTTGTTGTTGTCATAACTAGCAGTGTAGGCTTGGACTATCCGTTATTGGATCCTCCATCCCTACCCTGTGTCAGATTAGCTTACCCATCACTATAAGAGGGAAATAATGAAGCATGGGTGAGTTTCTTCATTCTCAATCCTTAGGAAACATTCCTACATGTCATACACCTTCCAAGATTTTAATTTTGGTTGGCCATCCAGAAGAATGTAATACATCAAAGGCTAGTTAGGAAGGGAAGCTATTTCAACAAACCAATCAATGGTTTTGTCTGATCTCATGTAATAAATCTTTGTACATATTAGGTTAAGATTTTTCTTGTTTTCCAAGAAGTGCTATTGTACATGTTGCATTTTCCTTAAGGGAATGCATATTGTAGTTTCTATTTTTTCTATACGTGCATGCTTGCATAGGTTTTATGGATCTATTTTGACTCTATTTCCCAATGGATAAGGAAATGGTTTGCGAACTAGAGATCCTAAGGTCCTTTTTCAATAGGTTGAGATCCCCTGTGAGTTTCCAAATATTGAAATATCTATTGATGTTTCACTTAGGACCATCTAAAGATTATCTATGCCAACAACACCATGTAGATTTATGAAAAGATGCAAGAGCTGGTCAAATTCCTCATTGCGCTTCCATAACACACTTTCTATAAAGATCACTACATGTCAAATCCAAAGAGTTTCAAGGATTTAAAGGGAGTAGACACTGAAGAGGAAATTCAAAAGTGTGCCACATGTCCATCCCACATTCATATCATCCAAAGATCCGACGGGGCCTGTCTTTCCAAACATATGAAATGCATTGTGTTCATTCGACAATGATAATTGAGGCACTTTCTCTACCATGATGGTGGGAATTTTGAAGAGGGCATAGGTTTCACACATGCCACACGAAGAAATAGGATAATGATTACAAGGATAGCATTCCCGAAGAAACTTTAACAACCACCATGGTGATCCTTCCATATGGCACAATCATGAGCTCCTTTGGCTATGTTTTTGAGATTCAATTGAGGGATTTCTTTCTATAAATTCCTATAAGCACATTGTAATAAGGAGGCTTTTGGAGAGTTCAATTAGAGATAGGATTTATGTTCTATGAGTTTTGTTAATTAGTGGAACATTGTAATATAGTTTTATTTTCCTTCTTTTAACCCTAGTCTTGTAATCTCTAGATATTTGATAGAAGAAGTACATTGGACTATACCTTGTGTTTGTTTTATGTGTATTTCTTTCTATTTTGTAGGCAATTTTAAGGTTCCATGTCATCTCTAAATAAGTATAGCTATCATATGTTTCTTTTTAGGCTCTTATATAATTTATTTTGATTTATAATTTATTGGATCATGTCTAGTTACTTTTTCAATGCTTGTGGTCTAGGGTTATACCATGTCATTCTGTGAATAATTTTCTCTGAGAATAATTATTTTAGTGAGATAATAAGAGGGTTTTTTCCTGTGAGCCTTAACAGTTGCTTCTCACAGAGGATATGAATTCTTTGGCTCATGTCTAGGATCTTGCCATCACATCCTCTTTCCAACAATGAAGAGTTTCTAGTGTTCTATGCTCATTTCTAGGATCTGACACTATCATTATTGCTAACTAGACCTCAGAAGGGTTTCAAAATCTCTAGCGCATTGCCTTGATTTTGTCTAACCTCCATCCCATTTTCCAAATACACCAATAGAAGAGTCATCTTCTATAGAATCTCAGAGGTTTCTTTGTAGGGTGCAATTCTTGTCCCACTCTTGCAAAGCTTTCAAACTTCCCTCATTTAGGCAGGAGCCTAGATCTGGGATTAACAACATTAAAAAATGATGACATCATATAATGCAAACACCCACTACATACTTTGGAAACCTAGACATAATTTTTTGTGGTGACTTATATGAAGAAAAAATAGCACTAGACACTATTGTATTTGAAAATAAAGCAACTATGTCTGAATTGATGCCCTATAATTTTGGGAATGACAATGTGAAGTGTTATTCACTTATGTGCACAATAAGATAAAAGAAGAAGAAATTTATTTTTTTTCTCAACAAAAAATGCATAGGTGTACAAAGAAGAAGACATACATTATCTCAACCAATAATGTTTATGAACACCACCATTGGACCCAATGCCACCTTTTATTTTTTATAGAAGAAATGATGTTGATGCTTACAATAATGAAATGCTATCAATAGTTTCTGGTCAAATGATAGTCCTTAATGCAATTGATGAACATGATGACAATTACAATGTAATATGACTTCACACCCACATAATTTCTCTCCCACTTCAAGTAAACCTAAAACCAAACATTCTTGTAGAAATATATGTAGGCAACTAAAACACAAAAGACGGTCTAGTGAATGGGTCAGATGGAATATTTAAAGCATATACAAAATAAAATGATTTCAACATAGTGTGGATCGCTAAACTCAAAGTCAATGACAAAATTGTGGAGAAGGAAGACCTCTCTAAGGAAGCTAAAGATTACTTTTCAAACTTGCTTACTTAGAATAACTTGTTGGACCAGAATTTTCAATAGGAAATCTTGGTTAGTATCCCTAAAATCCTCACTGATAATGAAAATATGTTTCTCAATGCTATTCCTTCTAATGAATAATTTAGGAGGGTTGTCTTTTCCTTTGAAGGTAGCAAATCCCCAGGCCCTGATGGCTATCTTATGTTCTTCTTTCAAATATACTGGTCTATTGTTGGTAAGGATGTCACCAATGTTGTTAAAGAATTTTTTCGTTCTAAAAGAATCCTTAAAGAAATCAATGGTACCTTTATTGTTGTTATTCCTAAAAAGGCAGGGGCTAATGCTATGTATCTCTTTAGGCCTATCAGTCTTTGTAAATCCACTTACAAGATTATTTCTAAAGTGATTACTTCTAGAATGATGACTCTCCTTCCCAGGATTATTTCCCATCAACAAATTGGTTTTGTTCCGGGTAGACAGATTTTGGATTCTATCATCATTGTTCATGAAAATATCCATTCCTTGGTCATGGCCAAGAAAGAAGGGTTTGCCCTTAAAATTGATCTTTCTAAAGCCTATGATAGAGTCAATTGGGGTTTTTTACAAAAAACTATCCTTTCTTTTGGTTTTAATCATAATTGTACTAAGATTCTGATGTAGCCTATCACTTCTACTACTTTTTCTATTTTGGTTAATGGCTCTCCTTCCCCCTTTTTTAAATCCTCTAAGGGACTTAGGTAGGGGGATCCCCTTTCTCCTGTGTTGTTTGTTATCACGGCTGAATGCTTGGGAAGATTCATTGACAATGCTATCCAAAAAGGTGACCTAAAAGGGCTTAGACCTTCATCTTCCAACTTTGTTTATTCCTACCAGCAGTTTGTGGATGAATCTATATTTTTGGGAGAAGCTTTTGTTTCTAAGGCTAGGAATCTTAAAAATGTTCTCAAAAAATACAACAATGCTACTGGTCAAACTATCAATTGGAATAAAAGCTTTATATATTTCATCAATACTCCAGATTACAGATACACAAAAATCAACAGAATTATGGGGTGTCAAATTAGCCAGCTCCCTACTACCTATTTGGGTCTTCCTCTTGGTCTCAATCCCCCTGAAGCTTTCTAGAGCACCATAGTTGATAAATTTCACAAAAAGCTTGTTGGATGGAAAGGGGCTCTTCTTAGTCAAGCTGGAAAAGTCCAACTACTGAAATCCTCCCTTCAGAATATCCCCATTTATGCCTTAAGTCTCTTTAGGATTCCTAATAAATATGCTAAAGTTATTGAAAAGATTCAAAGAAATTTCCTATGGTTTGGAGTTGAAAAAAATAAGAGACTTGCCCTTATATCTTGGGAAAAAGTTTGCATGCCTAAATTGAAAGGAGGTCTTGGAATTAGAAGGATAAGGAGCTTGAATGATTCCCTTCTTGCAAAGCTTGGTTGGAGGGGTTATAGGTCTAAGGGGGAATGGAGTACTATCTAGAATAATAAATATAAAAGGAACATTCCTTCTCTCACAATTTTATGGCTAGTGATGATAACCCTCTTGGATCGTGCATCTGGAAGAATGTTACCAAGGCTGAAAATATTATTAGGGGAGGGGTCAAATGGAAAATCGGCAAAGGGGACAAGATTGACTTTTGGGAAGACATATGGGCTGGTGAATTTCCTCTTGTGGAGGACCCCCATTGGGGTCATTATGCTGATATTTGTAAACTCAAAATTGGTTCTAAAGTTGCTAACTACTGGGTGAACAGTCAATGGATAAACCTTACTACTATTGATCCTACCCTTCACTCCTTGAACTTAATCCTCAATGCTACTATTTCATATGATGAGGAAGATACTTTGATATGGAGACTTACCCCTAGTGGTAATTTCTCTATGGGATCGGCTTATAATTTGAACTATGTCAACTATGAGGCTCCCTTATGGGTCAAAGCCTGGATAAAAGGCCTTACTCCCAAAATAAGTATATTCTTTTGGATGATGCTTCAAAATAAAATCCTTACTCTTGATAATCTCAAGACAAGGGGTTTGTGTTTGCCTAACATGTGTTTCTTGTGTAGGATAGAAGAAGAAATTGTTAATCACTTATTCATACAATGCTCCTTTGCTCATGAAATTTGGTCTCTTCTATTGAATTCTTTTAATCTTGAATAGGTCCTCCCTCCTAATATGCAGAGAATGTTTAGTTCTTGGGATATCATAATCAGGAATAAGGCTATTAAAAGAATATGGCAAATTTCTTTACCTCATGTTTGTTGGGCCATCTGGAAAGAGCGGAATGACATAATCTTAAGAGACAAGTCCATTCCCTCCAAGGTCTTATTTGAAAAAACCAAAAGTATGATAATTGAAAATTACAAAATTATGGAACCTAATTCTAATACTAGGGAAGATGGGGAAATTTCTATTTTAAAGAACTGGAGAATTCAAGCTAAAAATGAAGATCGAAATAACCCTAGGGATGAAGCTATTTGGGAAAATCCCCCTACCGGATGGATGATGGTGAACTTTGATGGCGCCTCTAAGGGGAATTCAGGTATTGTTGGTTGTGGTATTGTGATCTGTGATGAAATTGGAATATGTAAAGTGATGAGATCCATTCCAATTAGAATCCAGAGTAACCATGTGGCAGAGGCTATGACACCCTACCAAGGTATTCTCTTAGCCAAAGAGCTCAATTGTAATAACCTTTGGTTAGAGGTGGACTCTTTGAATATAATCAAATGCCTTAATAAGACTTCTTCCCCCTCTTGGTCAATTGACAACATTATTAAAAATGCAAAGGATGTCATAAGTACTATGAATAATTGTATTATCACCCACGTCTATCGTGAAGCAAAAGGAGCCGCTGACTGGGCAGCCAACCACGTGTGCAAAAATGACAATATCACCTCATGGATGAATGAAGAAAGTATTCCCTATGAAATAAGATCTATCATAATAAAGGAGAGAATCTACAAAACTCAAAGGAATGAAAAACAATTGATAAATAATGGGAAAAATGAGTTTTATAAGGATTAATAATTATGTTTTCATTTCAATCACAACCACTTGGAATCATCATGCCACTTCTCATAGATTATGGGTGTTTGTGAAGAAGGCTATTTACATCAAGAATTTAGAGTGTCGATCATTCAAGAGTATTGTGCAAAGAAAAAATCAATCTGAGAAAATGGGTGGTAGCAAGAACCGTTTCAAGTTGTATTGAGTGGACTCAAAAAGAGAATGTATGGGAAATTCTCAAAAAAAGGTGACTTCACTATTTTCATGGAGAAGCTTCAAGGCTATAATTCAGCGATCACGAAGTTCTTCACCAAGAACTAGAAGAATGAAAAAATCTATTTCAACAATCATTGGGTTGAAATTACTGAACATTTGATTGCTAAGGCTACGAGGTTACCTATAGATGGTATGAAATTCTACCAGGACAGGTGTTACTCTGATAGAGCCTATGAAATATTTCCAGAAGATGAGGAAGAGGTGACTAGATTGGTTAAGAGGTTGGTGGGTTTTTTTCCCTAGTAACATTAGTCACCCTTGGCATTTCATTTTGTAGGTGACCATTAGTTACTTGACTCTGGATGGTAGATTCTCTAGGGCCTATGAGCACCAATTTGTTATTCTGAACCACTTTAGGCATGATGATAAAATCAGTATCCCTTACTACCTCATGAGTTCCATGAATAATATGATGAAGGACCTCCAAGATGACCCTAAAGGTGACCATGCCTCCCATCAGGGTTTAATGGTTCTTATCTATAATCTGTTGAAACTAAAAAAAAATTGAAAGACCCCTTCTTAAGGGAAATGCCCTTGGTGATGAGGATACCGAGGATGAGGACTCGAGAGAGAAATTTGAAGAAGACATAGAGGATGATTCGAAGACTATGGGTTATAGTACTAAAGGGAAAGGGAATATGAAGGGGGGCACGTCCAACAAAATTAAGAAGAAGATTGAGGTCTTTGACTTTGAGTTTGAAGACATCAATTATGAGGAGGACACTAACCCTAGAAGGAAAAAGAGAAAAGCTCCCCTCATCAAGGAGAAAAACCTTGAAGATAAAAATGGTACTAGAAAAAAAATAAAAAAGGGCCTATTTGTCTCCTCTGATGAGGAGGAGACTTTCATCGAAAGCTCGGGGAAGAGCAAGAAAAAGAAAACTGCTACTAAGGAGACTGTTAAAAAAGAGGAGGCTAGGGACTACACTCATAATGAACAACACAACAAGGAGGAGAATAACAAGTTTATCACCGACAATGTGGCTAAAGATACTAGTCCTCACAACAAGCAGACTGAAACGGTTGACATTACCTAGGTGAGTAACAAAACCACCAACAAGAATGATGGTATAACTATAGGGCAGGATCAAGAGGACAACATCCTTTCTTTTGGTCAATTTTTGGCAACCATAGCTCAGGACAATGAGGTTATGAAGGATGACCTCAAAGAACATGGTAAGATCGTGAACATGATTAAGAAGGCTACCTTTGGTGATAAATCCCTAGCTACTTGCTTGAATGATTGGATGGAAGCTATTTGTAAAGGGGAGGCCTTTGGGGAACTTGGTCAAATGGTGCTTGCTTTGGAACAAAAACTTAACAACATTAGAAAGGATTCAAAAAGAAGCCGACATGAAGACATAATCACTACCCTTGAGAAGAAAGTGAAAAAGATGGAAACCACTCTCAAGAAGATCAGTGAATAGAGTTTCCACATTTTGAAAGCTTCTGTGGACCACAGCAAGATCCTGGTGGAGAAGCTTGATACCAACAGGGGTGAGGAAATCAAGGAGACTAAAGAGAGCATGATGACTATAATTAGAACCCATGCTAGTACCAAGAAAAAAGATGCGGATCTAGAAGATCTGAAAGTCTCTATGAGCAACATGGAGCTTTTAGTCATTCAGGCTAAAGAGCTAATGGGAATTAATTAGTTGTTGCCTTTCTCCATTTTTGTTGTCTGCTACGCTGTCTTTCTATGCTTTTATTTGTAGGGTCGCGAGCCCCTATTTTATGTGTGTCTAGTTCTTCTTTTTGGGTTGATCAGTAATGTCCATCTTTTGATCTTTTTGTAAAAGGTTTCAGGACCTTTCAAATCCTTCTTTTATGTAATTAGAACATAGTGTGGATCAAATTTAGCAATACAACAATTGGAAAAACAAAACAAAACTAGTACAACACTATATTGACAAATTGACAATGACTGGGTACCCATACTTCACATTAGCCAACCTATCCAAAAAGTGTTCACGAACAAAAAAATTATTATTAGAAAACAATTTCCAATATAGATAGCATGTGCAAGAACCATCCATTGGTCCCAAGGACTCAAAATGAAAGTTATGGATTTTGATCCCACATGCATAAGCCAACATGGATTAACATACACAATAGTCTCATGAACTAAATCAATAGACTCGTTATTTTTGCTAAAACCTCTAACAACAAAAAAAAAACAAAAAAATGATTTTGACCAAAAAAACCTAGTCATCTCAAAAATAAAACATCATAAAACAACAAATATTGAAGATACCACAATAATAACTTTTACTAAAAGCAACAAGCTAAATATTTGTAATGTTTATGAAAAACCAAATGCTCCCATTCTATAATATTGTACAATTATTTAGGGAGTACCCGCATAGGTGAATTCAAAGAGCACTCTATACATTTTAGGTGATTTCAATATTGACACATCAATAAAAAATAGAAGGAAAGACATCCTTCAAAAATATATGCAAGACCACTAAATGAATTTCATCACAAACCAAGTAATCAATGTATATAACCCATTAATTGATCACATATGGACTAATTCAAGTATAAATATATGATGTATTTACAAATCAAAGGCATATTGGATTGACCACCTTGCTACCTTCATAAAGTTCCATCCCAAACACAAAACTAACTCGACTCTAGAAAACTAACACATATACTAGAAAAGACAAATATAATAAACTCAACATCTACAATGCTGCAAATACATTTCATAAATAGTGAATTTTCCCATCCAAAACAATAACTATATATTTAATGGTGTATACTAAAACACTCTACATTTTTTGTGCAACAAAATAATGGATGAAAGAAAAAGAATTGGAAAAGGAACACAAATGAAGCAAGATTAGACAACAAAAAAGTAATTAACTTGTCCTATTTTAAATGTTACTAATCCCTATATGCTAGTAGTCATTAGAAAATAGATCAATCAAAACACACACACACACACACACACACACACACACATTATCCATATTTTAAAATATTAAAATAATGCTATCATATTTTGTGTAGGTTAAAACTAGATCTAGTCCCACCTCCATATCCATTGAGGACTTGAATGCAAGAAAAAGAGGCAACACTTTTGAAGGAGATCTCCTTGTTGTCTATACAACAACGTTGGACATGGCTAGCAAAATGCGTGAAGTTATGCATGTAAACTTGACAGATTCAAGAGTAGAAATGACAATGACATTAACTGTCACAGGGAATCTTGTACAACAATATAAAGATAAAATAGTCCTAGGAACAACCATTTCAATATTAGGATTTCAAATTGTGCTTAAAATAAACTACGACTATGGAGACTGTAATTGCATCCTAATATTAAAAGATTCAAGCACAATTCAAACTATACCAAGACTCTGTCAGGAATACAAATTCATACCAAGCACCATAATCAAATAACTACTCATGAGCACAAGTAACTACATTATTGGCACAATAGGTGCACTAGTGGTTGCAGACAGACAATCAGGCTCCCAATATATAGTTGACATAAAAGATGGAAACACTGATGTAGACAAAGTACAAGTAACAATGTTCTTCAATGCTCACTCCTCATGTACTTGGCATGTAATCAACACATTATTCTTATAAATTTAGTTTTGACCAACAAAAAAAGTGCCTTTGTTGTCAATGACTAGCTCCAAATTCATTTTGGATTTGAAGAACAATCCATGGCAATAGTAGACCACCTACAAAGGGGTGAAATTCCAGTAATATTGTTCAAGAATATTGTACGAAGGAATGACATGGAGATCACATTCCACACCGGCATTGCTACATTCATTTGCACATTGAAAGACGTGAGAACAATGTAAATGTTAAATGCATTGCTCCAAACAACACTTGAGGTAACCAAATCCAAATAAGTTAGCACTCCAATTGGTACTTAATGCTAAGATAAATAACATTAATATTGAAACATATGTTGCAATTTGATGACATTCTCAAAGTGACAAATGCATTCTCAAATTTATTTCATGCATTTTGTTCTCAATGAAACTATAAATTTGAAAACTATGGAATGCTCTAAGACCAAACAACTCATTGCAACAAATGTGATCAAGAAGTCACATATGTCTACTTACTTCACCTTAAGATTGTGCTCACAACTAAGAACAAACAAACAATGCAGTGGTCAATTAACAAGTCCATTGTTGAACAATTACTACCAAGAATGAAAAATACTACATTTGAAGACAACACCCATGACAAATCAAGGTTCATCTTTATCCTTCACGATATCTCCATCAAAGGTTGATTTACCCACAACCACAACAATACCATCACCCATGCCACCAAAATTGAATATTGAAAAATGACCACCACCAAAAGGTAAACATAAAAAGTTACAATTTTTTTTTTAATTCAAAAATTTCCATTCAATATCTCCTCCAACACATTTAATTTTCAATGAAAACATCCATGATACTGAATTTGTAGGTACAAAAGAACATAAAAAAACAAAATTCGTGGATATCTGTAATTTGAAGAACTATTACTTGCTACATCAAGTTCAAAGTTATGCTGGCAGTAAGAGAGATAAGTGTCAATCAAATAAGAAGTGGACTTTCATATTTTACATCCATTATATTAGATCCAAATTGACTCATTGTGTCAACAATACTCTGTACTACATGCTAGTATCTATATTTACTGGCTCTTGCTCTAATGTACCATCAATTCAATATTAAGATTGTATATGTAACATATTTTTTTACATGTTTCATTGACATCTAATCTTATTGAAATACAATATGTTATTAATGCCATTTGTAACATTTTCTACTCTATAACATATCTCATGTCCAAAACTAAAACTTCAAATGCTACAATTTCTTACTCATTAGCTTTCAACTAATTACATTTAACTTCGACAAGAACTTTGACTCTTTATGTCCTTGTTATTAAAACATTTTATATCGAATCAACATTGTCATTTGCTTATTTAATACAAGAACATGAACCTTAGATTAAAATAGTTTCATAGAAGTGAAAGAATGAATGAAATATTTTAATGATGCCCATGCAACCTAAGCAACTTATTGGACCCCCTAAGTAGCACACACTCTAGAATAGGGTGCCAAGATCTTAAGCACTTTGTAACTTCTTTAAATATATTCTTTGACAATGAATTTTGATTACTAGGTGTGTTTCTTCAAATAAATAACTTAAATTATTTGCTTCTAAAATATCAACATCACTGGAATGGATGCCATTGTATGCTAGGCACTCCATCATAAAATGTCACTTTGTCTCTACCACTGCCCTGTTGTAGAATAAACATATCCTAAGTCAATATATAAGCATTTTTGCTCTCCATTTGATATTTGCTCCTATGTATTCTTTTTCCTCATGGTCTCTTGTGGGGTTAAATTCTTTGATATAATTGGTCTTTTTGCGCCTATTTCACTTTAACCATATGATACTCCTAAATTCCCCCCTCACAAATTTTGTTATTTCTTCATTGTTATCTAGACATTTTTGTATGTTAACATCCCATTTTTTATCCATTTGTCATTTTAATTCATCTATGTGTTCTCTCTTCTATTTGAATTTTCCTCCATAATCAACTTACACTAGTGGCGTTTTTCCATACTTTGAGTTTTGTTTAAGTAGCTTAACAATAGGGCCATTGCCAAAGCCTCTAATGGGAAGAAACCTATTGCCACCAATAAGATCTCATAAGAGGCATCTGCTTTAATTTTGAGAGTGCTAATGATTAGATATTTTTGGATTCTTTTTGCTTGCCTCCATTTTTGATTTGACATGTTGCTGCCCCAAATCTCACATTCGTAAAGGATCGCTGGGGTGACCAACAAACCAAAAAGATTTTTGTTGGTTTTCCTATCCCATAACTCTGCATTCCTACATCTATTTTGTAAGGAATATAGCGCTTTGCTGCCTCCACGAATTCTTTTTGCTTTGCATGTTTTCTAATTGAGTTTGTTGTGAAAATTGATCCCAAATATTTGTACTCATTCACTATCTCTAAAGGATTGCCTTTGAAAAGAAAAGTGTTTTGTGTCTTATTGTTTCTTTTCAAAGAGAATATCATCACTTTGGCTTTTCTAGTGTTCACTTGCACCCCAACCTCATGGCAAAAGGTTTCAAGCACCTTCAAGTGTTCACTTAATCCATCAACTATTTTAGCAATTAAAATGAGATCATTTGCATAAAGTAGTTTTATCACATATTTAGCTAGTTGAACTCCCTCTCCATTAGTCTTGTTTAGCCATTCTTCTAACTTATCAATATATAACCCAAATAGAGTTGGAGAGAGTGGGCACCCTTGTTTGACACCAATATTGCTACGAAAGCATTCCGACATCCCATCTATTATACTTATTTTAGTCTTGACCTGCTCATAAAGTATATGTACCACAACTCTAAGCTCATTAGGAATTTTTAGTTCATCCATTCCCTCCTAAAGTTTGTTGTGTGGTATTGTGTCAAAGACCTTTTTAAAGTCTTACAAAACAACAAAAAGACCTCATCACCTTGAATAATTCATATTTTTTCAACCAAAAATCTAAGGGTAACATCATGATCAATAGTAGAATATTTTGGTTTAAAAATAACCTACCCCTTAGCTCTTTTACCTTCTATTTCCACCCACCTTCTAATTTGATGTTCATGTGGATGAAATTTCCATATAACCACAATCACCCAAAAGATAATCCCAACCTCATTCATTATGAATGAATGAATAAATGAATGAATTAACAAATGAATGAAAGATTTTAATGACATCCACAAGACTGATCAGTTTATGGGACCAAGGGTTCACTACCTCAAGTCCTCTCCATATTCCTTTCAATGTTAGATCTTCTACTATGGATCTTGAGTAGAAAGCTAGCAATTTGATTTATTTTATCTTCATCAAATAAACTATGCATGTTGACAACCTTCAAGATGAATTCATACTTACCCCAAATATCTTCATATGCTGCACACTTTATGAGAAACTGCCATTCTATCTCAATTGCACCTGTTCCCCAGAACATGCAAGTTCTCTCTTCTCATAGCTCTTTGAGCCTCTTCCACCTACTCGTCTCACATCTTAGATGATGCAAACCTGTCCTCAACTGTGCCACTAATACCTTGACTTTTCCTTTAAGAATAACAACTAAATATGCTTTCTCCCCATGTTCTCAAATTAAATTAAACTCTTTAATATAGTAATCAACTTTTCTATAAAAAGAACTTTGCACTCGACAATTTCCACTATTAGACTAAGTGCTAATTAAACAAGGCTGCTAAAATGATGGCAATGATGTTTATATAAGTTTGAATAATAATTAAACTTAGAAATCAATCTAGAAAATTAAAATATAGTCTTTTAAATTAAATTTTAATATTATTATATGTAAAAATCCATTTCAAAATAAAATACATAAAAATTAATTTGTTTAACTATTTTAAATTAAAAATCAAATTTTAAAATCATAATTGAAACCAAAGTCAAATTTTAAAATGAATAAATAATAAAAATTAAAAAAATATTTATTATTTATTAATTATCTAAATTATTCTATACAAATTAATAAATATATTTTATATAAAAATTACTTATATTTAATTTTAATAATAATATTATATTTTTAAAAAGATAATCAAAATAAAAATTATATAATAATAATAAAATTTAATATAATTTAATATTGTTTGTAATTTTTAAAAATAAATAAAAATTATTTCAGTGTTTACAAATCATCACAATATTATACCCTTCTATAAAGTTAAATATGATTCAAGTTTTAGAAATATTTAAATTAAATTCCATGTAAAAAAATTCATCAATATATTCAAAATATATTTAACTATTACAAATTTATAATTTATAATATTTTAATAAATTTACTTATACTTCTAATATTATAAAATTTTATTAAAAAAAATTCATATATATATATATATATTGGAAATCTAAATCAAATGTTTTAAAATATTAAACTTTAATATAGAATAAAAAATAGTAATATATTATAAATCTATTTATCAAATATTAGAATTTGACATGACAAAAAGAAATTACGAAATTTGATTGGCTGAAATTAACTAATTTAATCACTAGTTAAACACTAGCTAACTTGGCGTGAATTTTCAGCGGACGAACTTCAAAACAGTCTCGCTTGCTTGTCAAGCCCAGCGACCTCTCAGCGTCGTAACGGCAGTCTTAAAATTTCAACCGATGTTCCTTTAAATCAAGGTAAAACTATATTATTGTTTGTTATGCTAATCAATTCTCGTTTTTCGCAACCTTCTCAGCGTCGATAAACAAACGCTGATTTATCTTGAGCGAATTCAAATTGTGCAGATTTTCCAATCGCGAGTATTCCACATACCCATTTGGTAATTCTGTGAGGGTTTTCAACAATTTTCTCATAAGGAGTTGCAGACGTAAAAGTTGTATTTATGAATTTTATGGCATAATTTAGTTCAAATCAATTCATTTTGTCGCACCACTAAATCATGATATAACAAGATGTCGAAACAAAAAAATTGGTGGAATGAATTAGACTGTAATGCTACAACCAGTGGTTATTTGAAGTCAGACATAGAAAATGGTTCCGCTGGAGGGATGGGATTAACGAGCTATGGAAGTGAACCTGAACAAGCAATATGTGGGAAAGGCACAGCGCCTGATGAAAATGGTCTGGCAAATTCAGGAAACGGTTCGGTACCAAAAGAGCATGACATGGTACTTGGACAGCCAGCATCCATTTCAGGAGAAGAAGACAGTGCCCATTTTAGGGTTGACCCTAATGATTCAATTGGGCAACTGCACATGAATGCTTTAGGATATACAGTTATGAGAGGGCATGAAGTTAATGGAGCAGCTGGGCAATTGATGGGCGTGGCAAGTAGGGGTGGTTTTGTGGAGCTTGCTACTGAGCCTGAGATAGGAGATGATTTAGATGGGGAGGGTAAAGAGAAAGATGAAAGGGATCATTCTGGAAAGAAGAAAAGGGCAGAGCTGTGGCAGGATGCTGAAATGGATGCTCTTGTCCGTGCGTATAGGCATATCCATTTAAAATTAATGTCTGCTGGAAACAAAGGGAGGCACATTTATAAGACTGCTAATGAGAAGTGGACGGAAGTCAGGAATTTGTTGCTTGCAGTAGGAGTAGATCGGCAGCCGAAAGAAATCGAGCGAAAGTGGTCCAATTTGCTCACCGCATTCAAGCAGATAGTTGATTGGAACAAGCAGCCAGGACAACTAAGTTACTGGGAACTGGATGAAGCATTTAAGAAGGAAAAAACCAAGGCTAAAGAATTACCTGCAAGCTTCCGCATGCAAATGTTTGAATCCATGGCAGAGTTTTTGGGTGACACAGGTTGCAAAAAAAATAGGCAAAGCAGTCATTCCAGCGCTCAGGTCCATCTTTCATTGATGGGAACATCTAACAATGCTGATAGTTGTGGCAGTGCAGCAACTTCTGGTTATTTTCTTTACTCCGAAGAGATAATGTTTTTAGGCACATTTCCGTGCTTCTCTGATTTGCTCTCTTTACTTCTTGGTGTTATCATAGAAAATTGTGTTGAATCTCTCCTCTATATATACATGAAATTTTTTAGAAAGTGCCTTTGCAGATATTGCAATTGTGATTTTAATGTTCACATCTAACGAGTTTTTAAAACCGTTTTCATGTTGACAATTCGCTTCTGGGCTGGTACTTACGCCTTAGTAGGGTAGCTGTGACGTAGTATATTTGCGGACATGCTTTAAAGCTTTTGGGGTTGTAATTGCTTAAAACTGTAGTCAACTGGAGATGCATGGCACAGGGACGTGGTAGGGAAGGTGGACATTATTTCAAATCAGGGGACTGTAATAAATGGCTAACGGTATGGCCGTATTATATGTACATGTAGTCGTGAGAAGATGTGGGTTTACAATGACAGGGGCCTCATCCCTGTACCGAACTCCCCTGGCCGCTATGTTTACAACCATGCCTCCACGAAGGTGATTTGGAAGAATTAGTTCTCATTCAATTCTGCACGCCAATACCACTTTCTTGCGACTAAATGGTTTTATAGTTAACCTGGAAAATAAGTGACGAGAGACATTCTCATGCATTGTTAGAATAATTTAAGAAACAATATACTGGCCCAGTGGTCAAGAGGTCAGTTGGATCCAAAAAGAGAAGTGCCTCTTCAGTTTTGGTTTTAAATTTCTTGCATATCCAAAACAATCTAAACACTATTTTCAGAGCCATTCAATGTCTCATATAATAATTTGGAAATTATAGTCTGAAAACTTAAATGATAAATTTTGATACTTAAAAACACATGCAAAAGGGAATCACCGTGCTAGTAGTTTCTGGGGATGGCTTTTTCCGTGAATTTTCCTATGTCATGCACTGTCGCCCATTTAAAGAGATCACCTATGCATTCGGAAGTCAATTGATTTCTGTATATTCTATGCAGACTATTTTCATTTATGTCTAACCAAACATGCCTTTATTTCATACGACCATCATCTTTGGTTGGTGCCACAAGCCTGAATTTGGATTTGTCGTCTGATCATGATGTATACCTAAGAAAACATATATGTAGTAACCAAGAAAGTGGTTAGTTTCATCGCTTTACTTATGTATGAAAGTCATATATCAGCACAATAAAAAACATTAAATCAAATTAAAGCAGCAGAAACAGCACCACCATAACCCTCGGGAATTATGTTTTTACTTATTAGGAAACTGTCATCATTGATTCAATTGGTAAGCCAACAAACATGAAAGCTACTTATGAGGGATTGGTTGAGATTTAGTCATAAGAAGAGGATAAGATGTCAATTTCAATGCACAAGGCTAGGTCAGAAATTGCACATTAACTCTATTTATAAATACTTCACCTTGAAGGATTGTTTCAACAGTTGACCATTGCTGCTTTCTCTTATATTTATGGTTCACATCTCTTTTGTTTCCTTTCTATTTCAGTTATTTCTCAGCCATATCCTTTTACATCTATTTTGTTGTATGTACACAACAATCTGCAATTTTTGTCAGTCATCAGTTGATCTCCAACTCCATTTGTACAGTAGGTTCTCACGAAGGTCTTCCATTTACATGAAGACATCTAGAGCAAGAAATTAAGCATTTAACCACTGTTTTTAAGAAACATGAGTATGAGGTTCATCAGATAACTAGGGCATTCAAACAAGAAGAAAGAGTGTCAGTACCAACATTGGTACGCATGCAAAATTTGTAAAAACTTTTAAGTGAGAAAAGGGATTTTCATGATCTAGGCTGACCTAGAGCAGAAAACAACTGTGACAGACCTGATTTTTCCCAAGTAAGGCAGACTTGGTCTTCAGCAATGAGTCTTTGGTGTATTTACATGACTTAGGCCCTAGGGTTATCGATCATGTCTCATTCATCTACAGCAGTTTTCTTCTGTAGGAGCAAACAAAAGAGTAGGATAACCGAACAACAGTCTGAAATCCTTTCCTGACACTTAGCAGCGCATAGTCAACATATTGTGATCAGACTGTTGGTTGAGAAAATCATCCAATTTCAGTTCTAAAATAAAAATGCTCAAAAAAATGGTGCCACCTTTGCAGAACCTGGCTTATGTTAGGGAAAAGGTACTTTTAAACCATGATTGGCCTATATGTGTGGGTTTTCTATACTGATTGTTACAGTTTTTTGAGGGGTTTTCAGTAACTTAAGGGTTTTGCGATGACAGCTGAGTGATATACAGGTCTAAAATGGACATCTGGCAACATATGAAGGCAGATTGGCAATAGTTTTTGCAAGGTTTCTTCTATTGACACGGTCTCTAGCCTTCTACAGCAGCAAAAATAAGGTTTTCAGTCACTTACTTTAAACAGCATTTGAGTGATAAAAGATGGTAGCATATGTGACTTTGTAATATCTGTATCAAATAAACTGAAAACTAGAGTTGTTTTATCTTTTTAAAAGTCAGATCCTTCGATCAGCAAAAGAAGATAAATAAAGCGAGCACTCATGAGAGTTAGGGTTTGCTTTCATGCAAGCTCCGAGTCTTTAATCTTTAAAAGCTGTCATTCAAACAGTGATGTTGGCTGTATGTGACAGTAATTCTGGTTAGGGAGAAACTGTAAGATATCACAGTGGTTTTACAAGTGTTCTACAGCTTCTAGAATTTCATCATCATGTGTAATGCAGATCTGAGGGTGAAATATCAGGGTTTCATGGTAACTTGCAGTAGTTCTTTGAGCATCTTTCATTGCTGAATTTTGTAAAAGCTTCCAAACCTTTGTTTACAAGGCTGAAGCTTTCCAAAATCCTAGATTCAAATCACCAGACGGTTTGGTGAAATTGTTAGTTGATTGATCTGTCCAAATTCAAAGCATCAGGCATTGGCATAGGAGTGTTCAAGTTGTTTGTTTTCAACTATTTTCATTTTTCACAGATCCAGAAAAAGTTTGCCATATTATAGACTCCAAAAGACTTGTTTTTTCAGATTTTCAAAATAAGTTAAGTGGCAAAAAATGCTATTTTTTTCCTAATGAATAGAGATTAGCCTATTTTTAGGCCGTTGTACTTTATTATTCATTTTAGGGTTAGATTGCTAGAAAGGTTGTTTTATGTTTAGAAGATAGGGATAGGGTTGCTTTTAAGTGGTGCATTTACAGGAATACTAAATTATTATCATGTTAGACTTATGCTGCAGAGGTTTTCATTCAAGTTGAGAAGTTAGATTATTGTGTTTTAGGTGTGGAAGTTTGTCAATTTACCAATAAAGAAGATCTGTGTTTAACCTTGCATAACATCTATCTACTATCCTTTGGAGTAGCTTTGTATACTTCTAGGTTATTGTTGCTTTTCTTTCTCATGCTTATTTTATTGCTGTCATTGATATTATTTCCTCTGTTCAAATGCAATATTTTTTAATATGAATCTGCTGATGTCTGCCTAACTAGTAGATAAAATTGTTGTTTAGTTGCATAACAGAAAAACTCATGTTGAGATAAAGTACTTTTAGTGTTGTGCTTCAACCACTGAGATTAAGAAAAGATAGATCTAGATTGTTTTCAGCATTGGGTTTACATGCAGATCTCTAGAAGATTAATTATACAGTGTGCAATAAGTAGCAATTTAGTTTATTTGTTTTAGATTTTAGTAGTAGATTAGATTGGGGATCCTTCCCCTGCAAATTTTAAGGGAGGATTTCTTCACACTTTGTTCCAGATTGAGTTGTCTTGGAAAGACCAATTTAAAATGCTAACAAAGATCAAAATAACATTTTAGGAATTTTGAAGCATGTAATAACCTGACTGATTTTACCAAAAACTTCACTCTTTTCTCTTCAGGGATTCTTATCAAACAGTTTGCATAATAAAAATTTGGTGTACACCTTTTTCAGGATAATGTATTTAAAAGCTGAATAATGTAGTTTGGCATCAATATCATATTCTTCCAGCAAACAGAAGTACAAAGAACTGACATAATTCATGCAATGATCATGTTCAGGAATATATATAACAACTTCTTAGCAGTAGTCACTACAATCACTCAGACCTATCTAATGTTCTGTCTCAGCTACCAGTTCCGTCCTTCCTCCCATGTAATATACCGGAACATTGTTCAGGCCACCCAGAAACCAATTTGAGAATTTGTATTACGCACTCCAGAATAAAACTGATACATCAAACATAATTGCAAATGTTTCCAAGGCACTAACAATGGAAGTTAATCTTCAAGTGGAGCAAACAATATGTTAACCTGTTACAAGTGGATGTAAATTCACACAGGAATAGGAAAACCATGTTTCTGGATCTCCATGTGATCAGAATCTTCAACACCAGACAAAAGGAAAGTGGCCCAAATCGCAATTAAGAAGTTTGACCTTCAGAAAATGTCACCACAGCAAAGAGGAAACTTAATGCAGAAATGAACTTGTGCCTTATTCTGTTCGGAGACAAGAACACTTAGCAACTCCCTGGCCTGTTGAACTGCTGTAACTTCTTCGATTCCAGTAAGCCCACATCAAATGTTGTGAAACACGTCTCTTCTTTCTAATAACTTCCCAAGTTCTAGTGGAATTATTAGAGCTTGCGCCAAATGTATTCTCCGACAAAGTTTGCTTAGGATAAATAGAAGAGAAATTAAATTGCCATGAGAAAAGTGATGGCCGAGTGTTCGCTTGTGAATAAGGCAGTTGAATTGACCACCAGATTAAAACTTCACACTTGCATTCTCCAGGACTTCAAAACCAATATCTTGCGTCTGCCACTGAAATGATATCACTCGATCCTGATATCAGGGAATGTTATGCTCCTGATGACTTCTGATGCTTCCTGGTGTCTCTATCTATATATATATATCACCTCTCAGTATGAGAATGTAATCTGACTTTGAAATATTGCCAAATGATTAGAATATTCACTGACTTCCACTACTCTCAAAATCCTTCATTATAAGCCAAACTGAAGAATCTGAGTGTTTCTTCCAAGTCCACCTAAGGCAGATGCTTTCACAGTCGAAAATGGATTTCTCAGGTGGCAATTCCAGGAACAAAATTTGAGAAATTCTCGAATCAATGCTGAAGAGAAATTATTAATCTGATCTTGATACTCTGTTGCTTGGAATGTCCCAATTTTGACAGGTTTGGGAAATTAAATATCCCATAGGCTTAAAAGTATTTAAAGAGGATTAAATTATTTAATATTTTTTATTGATCAGTGAAAACATATATTTTATTAACATTCCAAAAAGTAATATATCATAATAGAAGTTCCAACTATCAGAGTCTTTTCTTCTGCGTATCAACCCAGCCTACTGACCATTCCTACCATAACATACTGCACAGAGAGGAACCAAAATCTCAGTCTTCTGATCTGAGTAATTTCGACTTACATATCAACAAAAAACTGAATTTACCTACACTTTCACTAACAACCATACAAAATTGCCACTACAGAGGCAATACATCCGCCAAAGACCAGACTACCTGAGATGTTCATACCCAGAGTATTAAAAACAAAAAATTTACAAAAAAGAGAAACAAGGGGATTCATCCCTGCATAATTGCTTTTTTGCCTTTGTCTTTCTCTCCCTTCAATATCTTCATAGAGTTGTTAACCCAGTAATCACCCGGTTTAAAGACCAGCTCTTTCTTTGCTTGCTTGTCAGCTCATGTCTCCGCCCTGCGCATGATTTCTTGCTCATGGAGAAATTCTTGTAAGGACTCCCTGACAATTTGTGCCTCAATAAGCCTCTCCACCGTGCAACTTTTTGCACTCCAGATAATGAAGGGATGAAACTCACCATCTTTGGCTCCAATTTCTCTCCAATCTCCATACTCTGTTTTGAAACCTTTCCCTGGGACCACTGTAGCCAGCAATGATTTAAGCCCAAACAGCCATTCCTCCTCCACACACCCCTTCATTGCCCATTTTGCCTCTGCCTTAGTCCCCAGTTCAAGACACCAAGCAAGAAACATAGAAACTATATCAGCATTTACCCTATACCAGTGTTTTGTCCTCATGAGCTCCTCACCCAACATAATGTCAAGGATTTGCAAAAAAACTAGTTCATGAATCTTGAAGACTCCTTTCAATCTCTTCTCTGAGATTCTCCCCAAAAAGGCAAGCTGCTGCTTGACTGTAATTAAAGTGAAACCAGCCTCCATGCCTACTACTTTGCTTAAACTTCCTTACTTCCTTCTTCATTTCCAAACTTTGCGGAATGAAAATTAAATTATTTAATATTATGATTCAAAGTATATTTAAAATAATATTAAATAATTATTAATTAAAGTCACTAATCAATAACGGTGCAGGAAAGGAAGGTAATTGAATTGTGTTGTGAATAGTATAAGTTCTTCTCAAGCTTCCTCTACAATCAGTGTTCACCTCTTGATTTAGCGCATAGAGGAATAATTAGTAAAAAGTGTCACCACAGCTGGTAACTGATTTTTAGTGTCTACATTTTTACCTCTTTGTGACAATGTAATTCAAAGCATTGTTTCAAAGATAAATTGAGAAAATCACGGCCCAACTCAATCAAGAGGTGAACACTGATTATAGAGGAAGCTTGAGAAAAACTTATACGATGCTAAATTCACAACACAATTTAGTTGCCTTCCTTTCCCGCATCATTATTGATTAGTGACTTTAATTAAAGTCACTTAATAATTATTAAATATTATTTTACAGATACTTTGAATCATAATATTAAATAATTTAATCCTCTAAAAATACTTTTAAGCTTATGGGATATTTAATTTCCCAAACTTGTCAAAATTGGGACATTACAAGCAACAGAGTATAAAGTCAAACTTCATTCTCCTGAAGAAGTTCTAGATGATTATTTATTAACCAAATATAGGTTGGAATAAAAAATGAAGCGTGGTGTTAATTGTATCAAATCAAAATGCTCCCATGGACGGCCATTTACTAGGGTGACCGTTAGGTCTATATAAATAAGGATGAAAGAACACACAGCTGAAGCTCCATTCAAAAAAGTGGAAAGGTCTGCATGAGCAGAACACTCACATGCAGGACATTTGGATTGAAAAGATGAAAGTTATTGCTAGAGAGGATCACTTTTATAAAAGAAGATTAAAAGACGCCATTGAAGTTTGCAGGCACCCTAACAAGCTGAATAGGGATGATGACCTTAGGTTAAGTGAATCCTAGAGATTACTGTATTGTGGCCTCCCATCTATAAGAGATCCTAGTTAATTGATTCCCAATCTTTTAAATGTGTTTTTTTTAATTATTGAATTCTTCACTTAACCAGGTTGAGCTGGTGGGATCACATAAGGGGCACACTATCCCAAGACTTCCAAAATGTCCCACCAAAGACTAATACATCCAACACATCCAAATGTCCATCATGGGACTGGAACATGAGTTCCTGAGGAAAACATTTAAGAGATAAATAATTGCACAATGTGTCCTTGTGCCATTTAAATGTGTTTGCTACATTATCAAAATTTAATACAATTTTTAAATCAGTGCTTTTTTAGTTGGATCAACTTGGCATAAATTGCACCATAAAGAGTTATCTATTTAAGGAGCTGTTAGCTGCAATCTAATACATGTTTGACACAGGGCTTATGGAAGCATCTTCCTAAACTTAGACTTGTTATAGAAGTGTTAAATTGCTTAAACTTAGACTTGTTATTTATCATTGGCTTTTGTGCTGAAAAGCTGATGAGACATCAACGTATACATTGCTGGGAAGGGCCTGAAGTATCACTGTGAGCTAACTATAATATTTTAAAACTAGACAAGCTCATCAAACAAGAAAATGTTGTAAAAGAAAAAAAAACTGATGTATGTTATTTCAAAAAAATGTTCATGCTTTTTTTGGTGTTTATTGTTATCTCTAAACAACTTCATATGTGGATCTTAGTTCTCATATGGTGTTTCATTTGGGAGTAGATCCAAAATGAACTTTGACCACAAGTCTAAAAAATAAATGCAGGAGAATTATACAAGCAGTAATTATGACTGCATCAACAAAGTATTTTCTATCTGATATTAATAAAAGAAAGTTCAAAACTGAAATGAATTGCAGTCTGCAGCACATTTGCAGAAATTATGAAATTTTCTTTTATAATTGCTACGCCTTTGTTCACACTGATTCCTAGCTTTAAATCCTGTTACTATTTATGCCATGCTTTGTCTCTAGAAAGATAATTGATAGAACTCGTACTGATGAATATCTGGAGGCTCACATATAGTCTAACTGATTACGGTGGACCACAGGTTCTATGGATATTCCTCTGTCATTGGAAAAAATCTCTTGTCAGGCCAACAGAACTTGTACAACCGATTCTTTGGAAATGTAAGTTTTGAGATTTACATTTTTAGTATTAACTGTTCTGATAATGGGTATAGATCATCATAAATTCAAACATTCCAGTGTTAATGTTATTTGCTTTTTGTTCTGAAGTTAAATTTGTCAAACATTGAAGTTTGGTATGTTTTTGATCAGAGCAGAACCTGTCTTTTAATTTGTAATTTGGTTGGTATATTATAATATCTCTAGAGATGATTACTCCTTTTCCAGATGGAGGCTTCCATTTCAGATAGAGGAATTTTGCTACTTGTGAAGATTTATATGTACATTGTTAATTATTAGAAAATGTAAATGGCAAAACTGTTAATTTTTCTGGTTTGCTCGATTATCCACGACAATCTCATTGCCCTCCCAGCCACAGGCAATTCTCAATTGTCTCCCCCGAGCACTATCTGCATACATTATTCAAAATATAAAATGGTTGATCTTAGAATGAGATAACACGACTCATAATATATATGAGAGTGGTGCCCTTTCACCAAGGGACACCACTCTTTAATATATATTAATATAATTATTTATTAAATGATTATATTAATAATATTAAACAGTTAATATAACATAATATTAATATATTATTATATAATTATATTATCACAATTATAATATAATTATAATATCTCACAATAATAATAATATAATAATTATATTATCAATATATCACAATAATTTTATCAATATATAAACACAACCTTGTGTTATTAATGTAGGCATGTGGATTAGACCACAAATACAACAAAATCAACACTCCCTCTTAGCTAGGGAGGAATCCTTCTTAATGTTTACAAGTTACATTATCTTATTGTGAAGATTGACCACAACGGCTACATCCAAGTGTGGAAAGGAAGGATATCACCTCTCTGTGATATCAACCATCATTACTTATCCATAGATATCACCTCATGTAATATCCACCATTACGACTTATACATAGATATCTCCTCATGAGACATCAACCATTATTGTAAGACCTTCACCTCACAATGATGGTAAGTTGCACAAGTGTTCATCATTGTGAGATTGTCACCTCACAATGATATTCACTACGACTCATCTAGAGGGTAAACACACTGGAGAAGCTGCATCCCTCAAAGGACCCTCTATCCAACCATACTAGCCTATGAGGGTAAATTAATAGGCTAATCCATTGAACTCTGATGCTCACAAAAATGGGGACATTACAAGAAAATCTATTTTTGGGTGGCTTTATTTGTGCCATGGCTGATGACGCCTGTGATGCTTTCATACTGTGTTAAATTGATTTGTTTGGAAGCTTGTATATCTCCATTCCGCTGTCATTTGGTAGCTGGTATAGTGCCAATCATTGTGAACTATATTGCTGGTTGTTTCAGTGCAGCAGATTTGATGTATTGTTATGACAATCTGCTGGTTATGATTTGGTGTAGTGACCTGTCATAGATTTTGTAGATTAAATAGAGTATTATTCTTTGCTGAGCCACTCCCTTAGGGTCAATTAGTGTTGTTTGTGCTACTGGTAATAATTGTGGTCATAACATTCTAAATTTTCAATATAGGAAATTACATTTTACTGGTCTAGTTTAGTTTTCAAAGGTAGTGAGGGAGTGGACGATTATCTACCAATATTATAATCAAAATATTGTAGTCCAAACTTATTATTTTGACATGTGACATTAATTTAGTTAATATTTTGTGAAAACCATAGATGAAATACTTGCTGAGTACTCGCCAAGTAGTGAAAAACTCAAGAGTATTTTTGCCATTAACTCACCACAAAAACTTGCCGAGTTTTTGCCAAAAACTCGTTAGTAGAAGAATGCAAAGCTTGGGATGCAAAGAAAAAACTCATTCTAATTTCATTTTGACTGATTTCTTTTGCTCCTTCAGTGAAAAAACACCCTCCCAACCTTTGACAAGGTCATTTTCAGTGATTTTGTGTCAAAGGAGTGAAGATTTGTAGTTCATCCAGTTGTTAGTGCAATTGGAGCTTGTTCAAGACCATCCACACGATTAAGAGGAATAGGTTAGCTCAAAAATGCCTCAATGACCTTGTCTTTGTGCAATATAATTTTCGGTTGCACACAAGGAAGGTAGAGGAAATATTAGATGTTCCAACTGATTTGGATGATATAGGTCCCTATAATGATTGGACAGTGCAGGAGCAACCCCCATTGTTTGCTCAGGATGACATTTATGATTGAGAGGGATTCTATGGAGGAGGTGGGTGGATTTGGATTCACATTGGATGACATTGAGGAGGATGAAGAGGTTGAGGATGATGAGGAGCCACCGCCAGTGCCAACAACATTTGCATCTAGGATGGAGGTCGAGCCACAGCTTGTCATGCTGAGCGAGGAGGTCCAACCACAATGGACTCCTAGTACTAGACCCTCCAGTTCTACCTCTCCCCTAGTTTTTACTAGAGATGGGAAGAGGAAGATGTAAAATGTTTTGATGTTGTATTTACTTTTAGTTTTACAAAAACAATTTTCTATTATAATTTTGCTTCAAACTATTAGGCTACCAGACATCAGCATTCCACACGAGGGTGCCATTTTGTACATAATTTGTATTTAAAATCAATTAAATATATCTAGACTTAGCTTGTTTCTTTTATGTGCTCATTTATTGACTCATTGGATGCATCTCCTCATTGAATTTTGCAAAAGAAAATGCATTTCTATTTAAATTTAAGCAGATTTTTAAGTTGCCGAGTATTTTTTTTCCAACCTTGGCAAGTTTTTGCTTTTGGTGAGCTTATCAACAATGGTAAAAACAATAGTAAACAATAGATAGTATCACCTATTCTACTTGATAGATTTACAAAATAAATGGAAATATAGATTTATAATACATAATAATATAAATTACTTGCAACATATTTAGAAGGATATAACTTTATTATCATTCATCAGATATGCAATGAGTACATGATATCAAAGTTTGCAAACTTGGAATTGACAGCCCAAAATAGGACTTGAACTTGAGACTTGGCAAAAGAATTGGGTAGGATTCGACAAAGAAGAAAACCATAGTTTTACGAAAAAACAAAAAGAAATTAATGCATTTAGAGAACATAAGAGGCATAATTCAAACATTACACGTCATATGATCTTCAAACACTCAATATTTGAAATTTCATCATTCAGACTTCATAATGCAGACCTATTTTGGGCACCAAAGAGAAAAATGAAATAATAAAAGAAACCAAAAAAAGTGTTTTTAAGTGGTTGGATGTTTCTAGCAAGGCGCGAGAGTCTAACCCTAGGACTTGTGCAAGTTTCATTCCAAAACTCCTTAGTCCTGGGGGAGGAGTCACTTGGACATTGCTCGCGAGTCGACTTGGCGAACCAACAAACTTGTGAGTCCCAACTAGTGCTAGCCGAGTTTTCCAACTTTGCATGATATCATATGAATGGTCTCGTGACTATGAATAACAAGTACACATATATAGTAAATCGATGTTGGTTAAGGCTACCAACTGTTGGTAAGCACTAACCAAAAACTAACAACTGGCTAGGACTTACACACACAAATACAAAACATAATTATTTATTAGTTATTACATAGTCGACTATGATATATTTATTTCATTCCTTGCTGACTACAATAATATTCCATTTGGGATATTGTAGTCATATTAGAGCCTTGATATTGCCAAACTAGGGAACAAGGGCTGATGCAATTTGATGCAAAAAAGATAATACTGTATTAGAGAAGACATTAGACAAGAAATACAAAAGGCAAGTGGAGGGGAGACAAGGTTTGATAGAGGAAGAAAACCCTCAAGCAATGTATGAAGCATTGATTAATTTATTTGTGGGCCAAAGGGAAATGTCTCAAACCCTCAAGAAACAGCAATGGTAATGATTACGCAAGTTATGCAAGGTTAGAAAGCTCTTGGAACTTTGGGAACACCTAATAGAGGGGGAAAGCACATTAGGGGTTAATCAAACTTTTGGGTCTTTGTCATTGTCAAAACCCTTGCAATCTTAGTTCCTTAAGAGAAGAGAAGATCCACTGAAGGAAGAGGCAATTGAACCAATAGAATATTTATCAGCCCTTTGTGCTAAATATAGAGCTGTAGAGAAAGAAGCTTGGGATGATATGTCATTTCCTACTTTTGGCAACATCAAGATTTCAAACAGTCCTTGAGCTGAGAAGATATCAATTTAGAATCAAGTCAAGAAGGAATTGTAGCAATACTTTAGGAAGGTTCCTATACCTTCGTATGATGGGACACAAAAGTGTTCAGCTCATGCATGGATCCAAAAAGTCAACACCTACATACCTCTAAATCCATATGAGGAAGAAGCCATCATGTTCGCTTCTCAAAATCTGGTAGGGGTAGCCCATGATTAGTGGTGCCATGACATGCCAACACAAGGGCGTAGTCTCATCATTATTTTAAATAAAATTGAAAAAAAGATTTCATAAATTTATTCTTAAAATTTTATTGCAAACTTAAGGTAAATTAAAAAAATATTGAAATTTCATAATTTTACCCTCAATATCTCCAACTAGGAGGAATGGAAGATCTCTTGTGATAGATGCTAATTTGTCACAAACATCTAAATTTCCTTACCCTTGATGTATATTTGATAATTTATTTCACCCACTATCTCAGTGCCAACCTTTTGCATCACCAAACTGAGGGAGTTAGGGTACAATTCCAAAAAATGTTTCTATGTGTTGGCTTGATCAATAAACTTGCTGCCTAACAATTTTAGTATCGTCCATTATGACTTGGACAATATTTTCAACATCCCATCTCTATCACTTGTTTGGGGAGTTTGAGAGTCAAGTTTAGTCCTTCACTTGACCCTCACAATCAATTGCCTTTGAAAATGTTGCCCCTTTAGGGCACATTACAATGACATTAATTAGACACTAGTATTTTACAATCTTTCCATCCATAAAAAATGGTGGACAATTTTGTTTTAGCCGATGAATCCTTGATTGGTTGTAATGATGTCTCTACAAAGTATTTTTCTTTTGCAATCAAGTGGCATGCATCATCTCATAATTGGGATCCATGCAACCTAAGGGTGTTTTGTTGGTTGCTGTCATCATTTTTTGCCAATATGGTGGTCTTACTAGGTTGAAAGCAAGTCCATTGTAGTAAATGCAATGCACAATGTGTTTAGTTGCAATGTCCCTTGACTTATTTTGAAATTCCTTATTCAATGGTCCTCTTTGGCAAGAAAGCTATGTTACTCGGGGAAGCATTTCCGGCCCTAAGCCCCGGATTTCGGAAACTGTCCCCATTTCAGGGACTTGGGGATGACCGAAAACATTTCCAGGCCTTCCCCACCCATGCAGGAAAATAGGAAACGCATCCTTGAAACTTCGGAAACGGTCAATGCGTTTCCTGCTGGCGTTGAACATCTCAGGGACTGTGTAGCCGTTTCTTGTTCATCCCGGAGATTGCTTGAAGTTTCCGATTTCAAAATAAAATTTAAAAATAAATAAATAATAAATAGCGATTTTTTGCCCATTCATGGGCTCCACGTGTTGGAAGTCATTAAAATAATAAAATATGTTTCATTACAAACTTAGCATCCAACTATGACTGAAAATTCAAACTTCTGTTCAACAAACCAGACTTGAAAATGATTGTAAATTAGACTTTTGTTTGATATTCATATGGCAGACTTGGAAATGACCGCCGCTGGGTTGAGGAATACTCAGATTGTTTCCAGCTTTGATAATGCTCTGATAGCAGCAATAAGTGCGCAAAAATACACTGTTGTAGCTGATTACTGCCCAGACAAGATGGCTGCTACCTGTCTAGGAACGATTTGGCACAATAAATTCAATTCTTCTCCAAAAACCACAAGCAAGGGCTCTAAAGTCTAAACATATCACCCAGCTATGGAAGATTGATTCGTTCAATATCCAGAAGTAGATTGATTCTCTCATTTGATTCATTTGATGTCATCCTATGTTCCTATTCTTAGATGATTATTTAATTTGGTGCTATGTTCTATGCTGATTTGATGAATGGAATTGATAATTTTAAATTATGTTGCTATGATGAATGTGACAATGTTATGTAATTCTGAAATTCTTGAATATATATATATATATATATATATATATATATATATATATATATATATATATATATGTATACAGCCGTCCCCTGCTCTGGCAAAAAAAACATGTCCCGAAAACCTGTTTCCCCATCTCCCTATTCCCTCGTCCCGGAAACGCGGGGTAACATAGCAAGAAAGAAAGTGATCATCTTGAGAAGATGGTGACACAAAGAAAGGATGTGGGGCAACTACTATTGGAGATGCTCTTGTAGGTGGCTAGCATGATCCTTTCTTCAACAAAGGATGAAATTTTCTCATTTACTTGTAATATTAGCGATATATGAGAATTTGCTCCTTTGGCAATCTGTTTTTGTTTGGTCTTGGACAAACTCTAATTACTTGGCTTATCGTAACACATAGGTGAGCTTTCACTTGACTACATGAGCTCTTATACATGTGGCATTGAATGTAATGCCAAAGAAGCCCCCACCTCTAGGAAGCTACTCGATCATTGTAGCATATTGCTAAAGAGGTAATGCTTGGTCAAATTTGAACACTCTACCCATCTTTGGACCCACTAAACTAGAACTAATAGCATCCATTTTGTATGAATTCTTTTTATAATTATTTTACATCTTAGGATATGTTAAGGTGTAAAATCAAACAAAAGAAAAAGAAAAATATACAACCCTTCAAAATAGGGTTCTTGGATATATCAACCACCTTTCCCCTAGGGCATGTATTGGCATATCCTGTATGGATATGGGTCTAATATGGCCTTAATATGGCTTGGGTATTGTGCCTGCCTATACCCAAAATGTGACCAAATTTGAGTTGTGCTAGATATGTTTGGATTTGGCAACCTTGTTGATTATGTCAAACCCAAGTTCAATATTTCTAAAAATAAAAAAGCAAACCCTAAATGTAAAAGAAAAAGCTTCAACTGTACTAAAATTAATATTTTGCATAATATTCAATTTTGATTAGAGGTAGGCTGCATGTTATGTTTGTATTGCTGTAACACTATAGTAGGGCAAAGATTGGGATGACACTCACTATTGCCATATAAGTATTTCTGGGTCTATAAAATTCAAAATGTATTTGTGTCTATAACCTTGACCTTAATATTTTGCATAAATCCAATAACCGTGGTTGTAAATGAGTGGTAACTTTGGTTTAATTATATCTTTATTGAATGTTAGGTTTGTTTATAACTTTATTAATATGTTATTTGTAAATTTATTAATATTAATTATATCTGATAAGTTTGTAAGTTATAAAGTATAATAACATTTATTATTGATGGTAATTTTATCTATATTTAGTATTTTTATTAGTATATAAATTCAGTAGGTTTAATATTTACTATTAATAAATTATAACATTGTAGGTAAAAATAATGAATTATATTTTGATTTAATAAATTATTAAATATATATAAAATTAATATTATATAGCCATATCAACGTTAGGGGTTTTTGAAAAAGAGTTGTATATGCATCAAATATTGTATCCATATTTTTGTTTCATAGTTTTGTTTGAAGGGAATAAAATTGATTAATAAAATCATTTCAAAATGCAAAAAAAAACTAGAAAGCTTAGAAACAATCTGAAAAGAAACTGGGAAAATAGATAAAAAGATTTGAAAAAAAAAAGTTACATATGAAATATAAACCTGCTTGGTGCAAGCTAGCTGTTTTTTGTGGTACTTCTCAAGCGCAATTTACATCTTTGCAATCCTTTATGGCTGAAAGAAAGACTAACAAGCTAGGGTGGATGTTTTGGTGTCTTGTGTTTACCAAATGATCCATTTTAATTCACTTTAATTACATTAGGGTTATAAAACTCAGTTAAGGTTGCTAAACATAGTAAAATATATTTTAAAATGTTTTGGGTCTAGTCATCTGCAGATTCCTATGTGCTCTCCCAAGTTTTCCCCAGGCATACCTTGGGCGAAGTTGGGAAGGACTTGAACAACGTATAGGGGCCATACCTTGCAAACTTGGGAAAGAACTAAGCTGGGTATAGGCATCATAATTGGTGAACCCGGCAACTTAGAAAATACTACCTGTTCATGGCACTATGATAATGTGTTTGTTCATAATGGAATGCATATCCACAATAGTAAGAATAGGGGACTTCTTGGGTTTAGGCTAGAGCAAGCCACAAAGATAGCCAAAAACTCAATCTATATGACTGAGGTTCCTGTTGATCAAAGGTGTAAGAAGATTGAAGGTGAAAACCAATCATCTGAAATGCATATATGGAACTATATATCCATGATGCTCAGATAATGTGTTTGTTCTCAATGGAATGCATATTAAAACTGACTAGAATGCTATAACTTTTGGTCTTTACAGCATAGCACACACACTATACACGTATTCATGTCTTTGCACTAAAGTTGGAATCGGTAGCTTCTTGAGTTTAGGCCAGAGAAAACCAGAGATAGCCAAAAACCTAATCTATATGGCTGAGGTTCCTATTGATCAAAGGCATAAGAAGTGTAAAGGTGAACATCAATCACCTGAAATTTGCGTATGGATTGGATTAAGCACTAACTACTTAAGGCTGGGTCAGCCAGCCTAATTGTTGGTGGTGTTAACTAACACCCATTAGCTGCCAATATTTTAATTAATTAAATAAATTAATAATAAATAAAATTAGTAATAAATGTTAATTATTAAAAAAATTGAAAAATAGGTAGGCTGACCTGGTCTAACGTGTTGTGAGGTGGTTTTCTCCTTGGGCCAACCTTTGGGAGCACTTGTAGTAATATAGGTAGGGGTTGGAGATGAAGGATCATGATTTAGAGTTTTGCTGTTGAGGTCGACTGCTTCTTGGGGTGACAATCTTAGAAGCTTCTTTATGGATCCCTACCTACTGATTCTTCATAGTTTAAACTTGTTGTATCTGCCAATCTGTCAGTTCTGATCCGCTTGATAATGCAGGCATATGCGCTACAAGAAGCCAAAATTACAAAGGGTTGGAGATGTCTTGGAGGCCATACCTCTGCTGTGTCTGAAGACACCAACAAGCTGACAGAGGTTGTTAGTGAAAAAGCGATTTGAGGAAGCAGCACCCCTGCAAGGATCTTATTCACTGGTTGAGGATGTTAGTAACTTAGTACAGACCTGCATAGAGAAAGACCATTGACATATCCTGGTAGGTATTACCTACTGCTGATTGTGCCAATTTCTAGGCGCAATATCCTTAATAGAATTATGTCATCAACTTAGTGGGACAACATTCAGGAATATGAAATTGTAAATCTCTTTTGCACTGAATCTTGTCAGTGGATCAATCCTGAAAATATGTTTTGAAAAGCTGAGTTTGTACTTGATTCTGTTCATCAGTGTTTAAGCATACATTCATGTGAAGGGTGACTAGAATTGTGCTATATGTGATTCAATTCTGGAAATTCTCTCGTAAGACATTTTTGAGATTTGCAAAGATTTCTGCTTTTGATATATTTGAGACTGTTATGTATCATCTTACGTTAAGATTTGCAAAGATTATTGCACTTTTATATTTCAGTGGTATTAGATTTCTACAGAGGTATATTTTACTGCCAGCTTGTTTTGTTTAATGAGTAAGAGAGATTTGAGGTATCGGCAGAGAGAGGAGGCTTCCATGGCTGACAGAGAAGAAGCAAATCCTCAAGAATTTAGTAGGGAGACCAATGAGTTCCAGATCTGCATGAGCGATACTATGATGGAAATGGTCCAACTTTTAAGAGGATTGAACCAGCAACAAAGTACTGGAAGACCGGCCTCAGAAAATACAAAAACTTTTAGTGCAATTTTTTTTTGAAAAGGAACAGCTAGTAGAAAGGAAGAGCAACCAGATTAGGAAGGTGAGAATTTTATGAGATGAAGACAAGGAACATGTATAGGAGTAGAAGGTATGAAGAGAGTAAAGATATTTGAATACCGTTTGGCAAAAATCACCACTCCTTTTAATGGATGCAGTAACTCCTCAGCAAGGGCTTGTTTGCAGAAGTTAGATACATATTTTTCCTTGAACCCAATGTTTGAAGAAGAGGCTAGTGAATTCGCCACCTTCCATCTTGAAGGAGTAGCTCATGAATCATGTTACCATGGCATGGTAACCAAAGGGCATGACTCAATCACCACCTTGGAAGACTTCAGCCAAAGATTGACAAAGAGGTTTTAGAAGTGACCTAGAAACTCATTTTAGAGAGTTAGCACAGCTGAAGTAAGAGGGTAAGGTGGAAGACTATGTAGCAAGATTTCAGAGGCCTGCAGTGATGATTTCCGACGTGACGAGAGAAGGCTCATAATCTTCTTTGAGGAAGGCCCAGCTGAACCCCTTGATGGTTTAGTAAGGACATTTGATCCAAACCCATTGCAAGAAGCCATCAAAAGAGCTTTAAATTTTGAAGATTTAGCGACTAAGGACAAATTTTATTCCAGGCAAGCATCTCTTATTCTATCAAATAAGCCTTTTCAGATGAACATGCTACCTCCCAAAGAATTACCTTCAAATCCAAACCAAGTAGAAGTTTCTAAGAACAAACTTTGAAGGAAAAAGCTATGTTTCACATGTGATCCATGGCAACCAGGGCATAGGTATTGGGAAAAGGACAAATACACTATATAGAGGTAGTCTTTGATGAGGATACAAATGATGCAATGTGGGAAGGTGGGGAAATTGTTGAGCATCCAAATCTGAAGTTGCTTGACGAAAAAGTTACATCCTGGAGGGGAGCACTGTGATGTTCCTGATTTATGGCTGGGTCAGCTAGCCTAATTGTTGGTGGTTTTAACTAACAGCCTGTTATTTGTCAATAACTAATTGATAATTAAATAAATAATAAATAAAATCATTAATAAATGTTAATTATAAAATAATTTGAATAATGGGCTGACCTGGTTTAATGTGTTGTGAGATGGTTATCTTCTTGGGCCACCTTTAGAGCACTTGTAAATATAGGTAGGCGTTGGAGATGAAGGATCGTGATTTAGAGTTTTGCTGTTGAGCACGACTGCTTCTTGGGGCAACATTCTCAGAAGCTTCCCTAGGGTAGGACAAAATCCTTACCTACTGATCCTTCATAGTATAACTTTGTCGTATCTGCCAATCTGCCAGTCCTGATACACTTGATAATACAGGTGTATGCATTGCTACAAGCCAAAATCACAAAAAATTAGAGACGTCTTGGAGGCCATACCTGGTGGGAGTGATTGGACAGTGATCTGCTCATTTTCACCTTTTCTGTGTGTCTGAACTCTGAAGACACCAGCAAGTCGACAGAAGCTGTTAGTGTGAAAAGCCATTTGAGGATATCAGTACAGACCTGCACAGTGGAAAACCGTTGAGATATCCTAATAGGTATTATTTTCTGCTAAATGAGCCAATTTCAAGGCACAACATCCTTCATCGAAATAGTTCATCAACAGAGTTAGTGGGTACTGAAGTATGGCGATATTCTGGAATATGATATTATAATCTCTGTTGCACTGAATCTTTTGAGTGGATCAAAGCAGAGAATAAATTTTGAAAATTTGAGTCTATACTTAATTCTGTTCATCAGTGTTTAAGCATGCATTCATGTAAAGGGTGACTACAATTGTGCTATATGTGATTCAATTCTGAAAATTCTATTGTAAGACATTTTTGAGATTTGCAAAGCTTTCTGCTTTGATATATTTAAAACTGGCACAAAGTCATTTTACTGTTGAGATTTCTGCACTGGTATATTTCACCGAGGTTCCTGTTGATTTAAGTTTAAGAAGATTAAAGGTGAAAACCTATCACGTGAAATGTGTGTATGGAACTTAGCGAATACTATCTATCCATGAGACTATGATAATGTGTTTGTTCTCAATGGAATGCATACTACTGGCTAGCATGGTATGATTTTGGTTTGTTACAGAATGCAACACACACACTAAACCTATTCATGTCCTTGTTTACACAAAACTTGGAATAGGCAACTTCTCGGGTTTAGGCCAGAGCGAACTAGAAAGATAGCTAAAAGCTCAATCTACATGGCTGAGGTTCCTGTTGTTCAAAGGCATAAGAAGCTTAAAGGTGACATTCAATCACCTGAAAAGTGTGTATGGATTGGGTTAAGTTTAAGTTTTAACACTAATTATTATGGGCTGTTTGGCTCCATGAACTTTTCTGGTGTTTTGTAACTGGTTTGTTGGTAGAGTCATGTCTGTATCCATTCTGAGTGTTTTGAAAAAGAATGCTAAAACTAGGCACTAACTGATTGGTTGAAGACAAAATAATTGAAAGAAATACTGAAAGAAAAATGTTGGATTGAAAATTGCTTTAGAAAAACTACTTGAAATGAAGTGTTTTTGTGTTCTTCAGATTTTCAGTATATAACAGTCTCTAAATGAAAGAATACAGCTACAAGCAACCTTATTACATGCTATTTAGTTTCTAAATTTCTAATTATAGAAATGCTACTTATTAACGATTTTCTATTTATGTTTCTTGTTTATATGCGATTCCTAAATGCAAAACTGTAGTTTTGCAATTCCTAACGTAAAAATGCAGTTTTGACAACTTTGTTGCATGTTTTCGATTTGATGAAAAGTGCAGTTTTGACATTTTTTTTTCTAAACTTATTTTTATCTGGATAACAAGGTTAAGGATAAGTCATGCCAAGGATGTTTGCAAATGGCATGGAGAGTTTGCAAAGGCAGCAATTACTGACAGTTTTGAGTTGAAAAATGAATGAGTTTTTGATGCCTGATAATGAGTATGACGAGAAGGTCATGAATTGACCTTTCCCAATCTCTATGAGGCAGTTTTCACAAGGAATTATCAGAAATGTAAGGAAAGTAGTTAGCTACTTATGTCAGATTAGTAGAGTGTGATTATGGGCTAACAAGCAAGCCCAATCTTAACCTCCTAATCTTGAAAATCTAATGAAAACAGCAACAGGTTTTTCTTAAATGCTAAAAACTTTTACACCCTAAAACTGATTTCTGACTACAAGAAACTTTAAAGAACAATTATACTATAAATCTAAATGATGGAAACAGACACTAAAATATTAGAAACTAACTAAATCCAGACCTAGAATTGAATGGCGCAATCCTGGAGCAACTTCTTGTCTTCTAATGAAGAAATTGGTCTGTAGAATGAATGCAGTTGACTATAGGGCATTTCTAGGTCTGAATGTGAAAAGGGAGGTCTGTAAATTTAGTGGTATAACAGGAAAAGAAGGTGAATGTTGCTGTTTAGGAAAATGGCAAAGTGACAAGCTGCATTTCCTATGTTTTCTGACCTGAAAGAAGCTTTGGAGGGTGTATGTTTGAGAAGTGTGCCAATGAATTGATAAGCTTATTTGGGAGGAGAACCAACCAATTTTTGGGGGAGGGGGATGGTGAAAGTGAAAAGACAAAGCTTATTGGTGATTTGCAAACTCATACAGATATTTTTTTACGAAACTGCCAGTTTACAGTAGGATGTGATTATAAAACTTCTGTGGTGATCACAAAATCGTTTGGGTGGTTTTGTAATTGCCATGGCAGTTGTGTGGTTGTCCAATGGATAAATACAACAGTTTTTCTTAAAAAGTAGGAATTGCAAGTGGAAAAGAATGGAGTTGGATGGGAAGAAGCTTCGCAGATAGAAGGGCTTTGAGGCATGTTTGAAGAGATGTAAGAGGTTTGACTGACGGATCCGTCTTGGATGCTGAGGTCAATTTCTGCTTTTTCTGCCATGTAGGCTAGTGAGGGTGTTTAGTTACCATTGGACTTAAAATGCTGATCTTGCATCTATTGTTGCTTATTGTCTCATTAAAGCAAGAAGCATTGAACATATTTTAGTGCCTTCTGAAACAACAAAATATGCAAACCATAACCATATGCTTTTGTCAAGATTGCCATATATTTTTTAGAATATTGTTCTTTGCATATGAATTCATGTATTCATTCAAGTTTCAACTTATGTCATTTCATGATCATTGGTTTTTAGAATGTAATGTACAGCTGCATATGTTACACAAATAATAGTATGCTTCAATTCATTTTTTCAATAATACAATCTCTAATTAATAGGAATTATGTATCTTATATTATACGAGAGTTCCTATAACAACTTGTTTACATACATAATAACAAATCTAGCTATGGGAATAGTGGTGAGTTAAAACTGTTAAAATATTAAAAGATTTTTCTTAAAGTAAAATCTTTTGACTAATGGATCTTACCATTTGAGCACATTTTCATCATTGCATATATTACTTACAAATCATACTATGCTTCAATTCATTTTGTTCAATAATACAATCACTTATATATAGGAGTTACATAACTTATATTATAACAACTCCTTTACAAGATAGTCACGGGAATGAACAAACAAACAAACAATTATTGTATGTATCCTAAAGTCTAACAAATCTAGGTATGGGAATATGAAGATATTCCCTGCCCCCCCCACACATTTCATCATTCTCCAAACAGGGATAGGCAGACTGACAACTCTTGATGAACATGTTTAGTAGTTTATCAAACGTACAAGGTAAGAGTAGGGACACATATACTTGTGTCAAGAAATAGTGGAACTCACCTCACTATGCGTCTTTGGTAGGACAATTCATATGGACTTTTATCCAAGAGACAAACACATCTACCCATGGAACCAAGGATGGGGACAAACACATCTATACATCATCAGTTATGAGCAGGGACACACACTTTTGTTCACAACAATTTCCAACCATAGACAACTAACACCAATAATTGTGGCTGGGGACAAACACATCCAATCACAATTCAATTTTGAGGACTAAATCCTTATCATTGTGTATAGAAAATTGTTATTGATCATTGTCACTCCAGTCATAAATGATATTTGACTGTTACCATTGCCACTTGGTAACTGATATTTGCTTTAGTCATTTTCGTGCAAATTTTTTTGTCACTAATTCAATTTTTTGGTGTCTTCACTAGTGACTGATGAGAGGACACTACTTTTCCTGCAACCTCCTATGCCTCTGTCCTCTAGCAGGTTTGCTCCTAGCAAATTTGGTTTTTAGGCTCAGTCTTAGAATGCCTCCCCCCTGTCCCCTTAATCAAAATAAGACTGGAGGTTTTAGGATTTACCGGTAATGCACCTTGAATTGATCATAACACTTTTAAGTTTTAACACATTCACAACATCATATGATGATTGATTCTATAAAATCAATTATACTACCTAAGGCAGATCAGCCCATAAAAAACTGATCTGCATCACTAAAATGTTGAGAGCCAACTCACCGATAAAACACACAATAAATTGCAACTAGATAAATTATCCATTATGTAGCAACATATCTTTTCTATTTATTCTAACTCCTATACTAGGTGGATGTACTAAAAGGAATGATGGATTGTAACGACCCTTTGCAATCAGGAATGACCATAAAATTGTTCTTAACTCCGACTAGAATGATGTTGTCTTTGAAAACAACAATTAGTTGTATGCTCCAGCTTTGGAAACAACCATAATTTGACATATTGGTTGTTTCTATTACTCACAGCCACCTTCACTGCATCAGAGATGGTCATGAAAACATTTGTCCCATTTTTTACCACCATTACATCAGCTCTTACTCCGTCCATTGGAGTGGTATGAAGAAACTGCCTATCTATTGCAGACAATCACATTGGATAACTATCATCGATTATAGGTAAATCATCCACAACTGAATTAGATAAAAGTCAGTGCTTTTTGTGGGAAGATGATTTCATAGGATGGCTTTTGACCATTGGGAAAGGATTGTTCTCTTGACTATTTCCACCACTTCTGAAAAGAGAAATATTTGAAAAAAAGAAGAGAACAATCATTTTGAAGACTCCTCCGTTGAAGAACATGATTAACAGCTGTGATATCCCCCCAATTTGATGCCAGAATTAACAATAATAATAATAATATTTTTATAAAATAAAAATATGTTACTTAAATAAATTGATCATCAATATATCAATTATACATATACATTATTAATGATTAAATTCACCAGAAGTAATTGCAATATTAATTACATTAATTACTAAATAAACAATAGCCATGTATAAATTAATAACATTTAGAGGAATACAACCATACCCGATAATGAGGGTTGACAGTGAAAGACCTATGGTTCAAACAATAAGAAAAAACTCTATTAGATATTACAATCTGATCGTCGATTATGTATTGACTTATCAACATTGAGAAAGAATTAATAAATAACTTCAATTCATAAAGAACCGAACCACTATGTAATCGTCTGTATAACAGCGACTAAACAAAGCAAAGATTATCGTTAACAAATGCTGCAGTTATGCGATTATCAAAGAGACGATATTATTGAATGGATGCAATCCTTCACAACCGACTCTTCACACGGGTATAAGATTATCTTCCCAAACATATATTGGAGGGGATCATACAACAAACATACAACAACTATCATATATCGCAGAATAGAGAAGAAAACGTATTCAGTAATATCAATTACTCACAGTATAGATTAGGTTTCTGCAACAACAGAAGTGTATATGTGCAGCAACAGCAGGTATGCAATTATAAGCATCCTACGTTATATTAAATACTGGCTATCATTGATGAATTAAGGAAAATATGTCTTTACACACAAATATTTAATTAATAGCTTATATATATATATATATATATATATATATATATATATATAAAATTAATCAAGTACAGAATTATCACCTTGTAGATTAAGAGGAGGAATAGAAGAATGTCTCCAAGGAGGGGCTTGTCTAAATCCAACCAATAGCTTTTTGTCCCAAGATAGGGTAGGGGTCAATGTCCCAAAACTCAGAGGGCTTAGTCCCAAGATGAGATACGGGCTTGGACCTATAAACCTTGCGGGAGCCTATTGGAGTGGTCTCTAGGCACCTTGGACGCATTCCCAAATCCGTCTTTCTTGTATTAGCCAAGGTAATAAGATGGACACTAATGTTATTAATTACATGTAGATATCTTGGTATAACTAGACATTTTTTTCCTTGTATGATTAATTAGATAGAATCATAAATTTGTCCATAAGCACATTTAAATAATTGTGACAATTTAAGTCGCCAATTAACTAGGGTCATTACAAATGGTATCAGAGCTATGATCCTGCCATCCTGCAGGGTAAATACAAATTAAAGAATCATTTCCTTTTCGATAAAATCAGACTGTAACATACAGATCTTACTATGTCAAGAAATATATATGAAAATATATTAGAAGCATATGGCTAAGATCCTCATATTGTCATAGTAATTAAGAAAAAAGGCTGAAGCAATTCAAGGAATGGTGGTCTAAATCCCAAAAGGATAGTTCCCAAGATAGGGTGGGGATCAGCGACCCTCTAATCCTTGAGGGCAAAAGTCCCAAGGGAGGGCTTGGATCTGTAAACTTTGAGGGAATCTATCAGGTGGTCTCTAAGCGCCTTGGACTATATTCAGACCTCCGCTCTCCTTAGAACAAAGTGATATCGGATCAAGACTTAGCAACAAGAAATATCGCATATGAAATTAAACTACTTAATACGAAATATGGGATTTAAAGAGTTGAAATTAGAGGGGATGTGTATATTATGTGTATACTTTGTGTATGCTTTGTGTCTTCTTGCATCAATGTGTATGCCTTGTGTCTTCAATGTGTATGCTTTGTGTATTCATGCATTAGTGTGCATGCTTCGTGTCTACTTCGTGTCTTCACATATTCATGCATATATTTTCAGGTATGTACCTTGGGTGTGACTCCACCTGAGAAAGATAAAATTGAAACATACTATCATGCAAATGGGATTTTAACAAATACAATTGACAACAAAAAGGGCCTAAAATCATCTCTAGAAAATAAGAGAAAACTTGTCTTAAGTTGAATTACCAAATGACAAATCAAATATTGACGAAACATGTAATTGCTTGAGGACAAGCAATTTTGGGGAGGGTAGGACTGTGATATCCCCCCAATTTGATACCAGAATTAACAACAATAATAATATTTTTATAAAATAAAAATATGTTACTTAAATAAATTGATCATCAATATATCAATTATACATATACATTATTAATGATTAAATTCACCAGAAGTAATTGCAATATTAATTACATTAATTACTAAATAAACAATAGCCATGTATAAATTAATAACATTTAGAGGAATACAACCATACCCGATAATGAGGGTTGACGGTGAAAGACCTATGGTTCAAACAATAAGAAAAAACTCTATTAGATATTACAATCTGATCGTCAATTATGTATTTGACTTATCAACATTGAGAAAGAATTAATAAATAACTCCAATTCATAAAGAACCGAATCACTATGTAATCGTCTGTATAACAGCGACTAAACAAAGCAAAGATTATCGTTAACAAATGCTGCAGTTATGCGATTATCAAAGAGACGATATTATTGAATGGATGCAATCCTTCACAACCGACTCTTCACACGGATATAAGATTGTCTTCCCAAACATATATTGGAGGGGATCATACAACAAACATACAACGACTATCATATATCGCAGAATAGAGAAGAAAACGTATTCAGTAATATCAGAAAATGTATTCAGTAATATCAATTACTCACAGTATAGATTAGGTTTCTGCAACAACAGAAGCGTATATGTGCAGCAACAGCAGGTATGCAATTATAAGCATCCTACGTTATATTAAATACTGGCTATCATTGATGAATTAAGGAAAATATGTCTTTACACACAAATATTTAATTAATAGTTTATATATATATATATAATCAAGTACAGAATTATCACCTTGTAGATTAAGAGGAGGAATAGAAGAATGTCTCCAAGGAGGGGCTTGTCTAAATCCAACCAATAGCTTTTTGTCCCAAGATAGGGTAGGGGTCAACGTCCCAAAACTCTGAGGGCTTAGTCCCAAGATGAGATATGGGCTTGGACCTATAAACCTTGCGGGAGCCAATTGGAGTGGTCTCTAGGCACCTTGGACGCATTCCCAAATCCGTCTTTCTTGTATTAGCCAAGGTAATAAGATGGACACTAATGTTATTAATTACATGTAGATATCTTGGTATAACTAGACATTTTTTTCCTTGTATGATTAATTAGATAGAATCATAAATTTGTCCATAAGCACATTTAAATAATTGTGACAATTTAAGTCGCCAATTAACTAGGGTCATTACAACATCAACAAATATTTGAGCCTTGGATTTACACCAAATAGGATCTGGCAGTTTGAAGGTAAAATTCTGGGATTCTCTATATAAAAGTGGGACATGAAGACTGACAGCAAAAGAATTAAACAGTTATTTGCATCTTGGAAGTCTCCTGCTTGATGTCCCTTTGCCTGGTGGATTGTTCTATTCTGATAGAAATACCCTTACCATAAAGGAAGGCTGATTCTATTCAAGCAAAATGCATGATGGCCCTACCTTGGACACATGACTACGTCCTTCTCTCTATCTTTCTCAACAAGCCTTGAATAAATAAAAGTCTCAGACTCTAAAAAAAATAAAATAAAACAAAATATAAAATAAATAATACACAACCCATAGGTGAATTCCACACAATCGGGTTGGAGGATAATCTCACCAACCCATGTCATAAAACAACTTTGATATCTTATTGGTTTTCAGAATGCAACCCACAGCTGCAAATATTACACAAATAATACTATGCTTCGATTCATTTTATTCAAAAATAATCTCTAATTTATAGGAAATATATTTCCTATATTATAGGAGAATTACTATAACAACTATTTTACATAGATAATCATGGGGTAGCAAAATAATCACGGGAATAAACAAGCTCATAACAAACAAATAAATAGTATAAATGTATCCTAAAGACTAACAAGCTGAGCTACGTGAATATAAATGATGCAATATTCCTAACAATGATGCATTTCTGGAAAATAATTGTAGTGTCAACATTTATTTGTGGAAAATTATTAATTGGAAATTTTTAGGGAAAGGAAATATAAACTGTATGTGGGAGAAATGAAGGCCGGGTTTCAGCTATAAATCCATTTCTATATTGAGCTATTTTCTTTTTTTCTTTGGGTTTGATTTGTCACAGTCAAATTGAGGATTAATTTTTGTCCAATGTTGTCACTAAGTTATTCAAGTGTTTATAGGGTTGGTTGTAACTAGTAGTGCAAGGTGTTTTTTATTATTTTTATGGTTTTGACTTGCCTTGATTGGTTATGCTTGTAGGAAGCAAATGCAAGTGATTCTTGTAGCAACTGGTAGTTTCAATCCACCAACTTATATGCACCTACGCATGTTTGGTATGTCAAATCTTAAAACTACAATATTAGGCCGTTGGTTTAATTTAGCATCAGAACTAATTTTGTGCTGATTTATTTCAATCCATTTAGAATGCTAGCTCTTCTTTGATATTAAGATAGAATTTTAGAATTTATAATATTTAAATAAGTAACACTTTCTTTTGGCTAACAGAAATAAAACATTGCTTTTCAACGAAACATAATGTGTATATTACATTAGCTAATCAACTGCAAATATGCACAACAACAGAGCAAGGCCTGTTAGGAAGACTACTCAAATGGTATTTACATTCCCAAGTACTTTATAGGAAAGTAAGGTAATGGGTAGAACTTTGGAAACAGGTATGTTGTTAGGAATATGATCGTCAAATCTAAAATATTGGGAAACAGAAACCTAAACTAATAATAACTAAACGCTTGATAGTGTCGATGGAGTTGTGCTCAAATGGGAAGGCCATAAGGCTCTCATGTTGGAGATCCATGTTTGAATCCTACAAAGTGACATCTATGTGGTTTTTATGTTTACTTGAGTTGATTAAGTAGCTCATGTCGCTTCTAAGTTGAACATGTTGAATGGGGAGATCCCCTTGTGACCTCCAACATCTTTTGGAGTAAAAAAAACTATAAAACTAGATTAAATAAAAGATAATTATGATGAAAACATTTTACTCAGTCTTATTTATGGTCAGTGCTTTCTGGTACACATCTCTTCAGTCCATTCGATTTACTATTTCATTGATTTTTATGTGTTCATTCAAAATATAATTTGTTTATGTAGCAAAACTCAAGGCGGGACTTTTTCACATCATGATTTCTGTACAGTAGGACTTCATCATTTTTCTCACACAAGAACACATTCTCTTATTCAAAGTACAGAATGATTTTCTCAGGTCATTTATTCTTTTGAAGTTGACTTCCAGTGGCAAATCATTGTTTTATAATTTTCACATGTCATGCTCATGTCCTCAATGATTGCTGATTTCTAGTCTTTAGATTAGCAATCAATCAATCTCCTTCCAGCTTTGTGGTTAATCTAGCTTTTGTGCTTCTATTTTACATAAGAATTTTATACATTCTTGAACTTAACTTTCCAATAAGAGGAAGTTGATTTACTTCTCAATTCATGCAGCTGCACCACCTCAGTTTGTTCATGCATGCCTGCATGCCCGTCTCACTTATTTGTTCTTTACACTGTTGGCCAAAGAATTTTTGTGTCATCTTAGTGTCTGCATATAGCGATGATTGTTTCTGTCAAATTAGTGCATGTTGTTATGCATGTCTTGTATACTTTATTTGCATGCCTTGTTGATGACCTTCATCCACTAAGATATGATATATTTTCTGCACCTGGGCAGCCCTTAGTGATTTCATTGTAGTATAAATGCATTGTTTTTGTTCTCTATTAATTCTACTTAAATGTTTGTCTCCACCACTTTCACAATCAATAAATTCTTGCTTTTATATTTATATCATGCCCTTTTGACTTTGATCATGTTTGTTGATGAATGTTGTTAGATTTCTTAAACCCCAAACTGTACAGCATCAGCTATCAATGCCATTGTTTTGGTAAGACAATCATATTGTCATGATTTTGGTGAGACAAAATGGTCACTGCATATATTGTTGGTGACCCTACCAATTGGCAACCTTCCATGATTGGTGACATGGTATCTTTTTTCATTTGTGGAATATATTTGAATACCTGCTAATAGTGTCATGTTATTTTCAGACAACAGTGTTCTAGACATGCTTTAAAGTCTTCAATTTTACTTTTCTCCGAACTCTGATAATCAAATGATCAAGTGTTGGGCGTCTTTGGACTTCTACTTTCTCAGACTTCTCTTGTGAAAATGCTTCAGCTCTGAAACACATTTTCAAATTCGTTGGTACCATTGCCAACTGTGCTTTTTATATCTTGACATTCTTCTTTTTATATCTGCACTTATCATTGTTCAGTCACTACTACCCAGTCTTTTGTATCATGCCCTATATGATGTTTATACTTTATGAGCATGGAGCTTAATTTAACTTCTGATACTTCCAAGCATCAAAATTGGATGAGAAATCAATAAATATCTCACGTATAAATCTTAGATATGCCCCTAGGGCAACAGTAACGGATCTGGATATGGAGAATAATGCTTTTGAGTATGTCAAATATGCTAACTAAATAACTTGCCTTTATGAGCATGAATTCATTTCATCAACAATGCCAAGCTTCCAAATAACTTGTCTCAATGATTATGAATCTAGTGTAAGTATTGTAATTCTTTTGCTTTATTCTATTGGATTTGCACAATAACCCCTTAGCTTTACATCTGTTCTTGTGTTTTACCTCTTTTTGCCTGCATATTCATGCTGAAATGTTTATTGTCATTATAAACTGGAGACATTCTGGAGCCTTGACATTATCCTTTGCATTGCTTTGAGCTGCAGTCTTTATTCCTGAATTGTAGCATAGCTGTTCTGTATTTCCAAAAGCTTCCCATTCTTGATACATCCTTATGGATTTCCTACACTGTTGTTTTGGATATTATTGGCAATTTGGTAGACAACATTTTAAATTGTCAGAACTTAGACACGTTAAAGGTGAAATTAATTGATTATAAGAGTGGTGGCATAGAGATACTCCTAGAATTGTAATTATTCATGAATGAATCGATATAATATACACAGAATAATTCCTCATTAAAGGAAGCAACTGCTTAGACTATTATGTGGAAGAAGAAAGAAATAAATTATATTAGTGTCCATGGATAACCAAAAGTAGGTCAATGAGACTTGAGAATACATTAGAAAGTTATAGGAAGAGAGCATCCTAGAGAGACGCAAAAAGAGAAGGAATAAAAAGAAATTTAGAATAAAGATGTAGACCACTAAAATAGAATGCAGGTGTAGATCACTAAAATAGAAGGCAGGTGTAGACCACTAAAATAGAATGCAGATGTAGGCAACTAAAATAGAATAAAAATGTAGACTACTAATTAATGCGGTCAATAAACCTATACAAATAGCCAAGTAGGGGAAACAAGTCCCTAAAGAGCATAATTTGAGGAGTACTGGAGACATGGTTGGTAAGTGTAGTCAGTGTACAATGCCTATTGTTATGGTTGACAATATTGGTTATCCGCCCATGTATTAATTTTCATCAATGTATTAATCGTTTGTTGGTTGTCATTCTTGGGTGGTTGCAAGTGTTGGTTGGTTGATGGTTGTGTCTCTCTTGGCAATTGTCAGGTCCTTTAAACATGTTGTGTATTGCCAAGGATGGGAGTAGTGTAGAGTCGGATGAATTGTGATCCTTGGCCGACCATCTTTGGTCTTCCTCTCTGTAATAAATTCATGAGCGAATAAAGATAAATTTTACTTCTATATCTCGTATGCACTGCCATTTGTATAATTATTTCATGTATGTAATTTACTAGGTATAACAATAAACATTTGGTGTCGTTGCCTTTAAAGGAATTGGGTTAACATTACGTGATTCATGCCCTTGGATCCCAATAAAGGTGAGAATAGGTCACAAGGTAGTCAAGAACAAGCGATCAGGCGATCTCTAAGGATTGTAGAACAAAGAGAACATAGAAGAAGATTACGAGAAATTGCCAAAAAATTACCATTCCACGATGAATCGTACCTCGTTGACCAAGCAAGACAGTTGTCTGTATAGACGACATTAGACGAGGAGTATGAAGAAGGAAATGCTGAACTAAAGGACATATTCCACCGCATTGAGAAGCTTTCCATCTCAAGGGAACTTAGAATTGGAGGATCGAAATTGAAGATCTTGGGATGGAGGGAGTACAAGAACGAGTCAAAGCTTGAAAGTACCCAAGGTGTTGGGGACGCTGAAGGTGGACGTGTAGAGGATGCGTGCGTGGCCGAGAGGGCAAGGAAAGCACTAGAATGTAGTAGTCGAAATAGTCCACCAGGGTCCAACACACAAGGGAGTAAGCAAGCGAGGAAGATAGTGACTCCTTTGACAAGTCTAAATGTGAATCAACAAAAATTGCTAAAGTTCATGGGGGATGGGTCAGAAGATCCTAGGAGGCATTGGAAGACGTGCGAGACTATTTGGGTAGCAAACGTTCAGGTTGACAAGGACTATTGGGTGAGAGCGTTTCCAACAACGCTACAAGGTACAACCATTGACTAGCTCACAAAAGTGGATGCTTCATCCATAGGGACTATCTGGGTAGTAAACGGTCAGGTTGATGAGGACTATTGGTTGAGAGCGTTTCCAACAAAGCTACAAGGTACAACCGTTGACTAGTTCAAAAAGCTGGATGCTTCATCCATAGCCTCTTGGGACATGCTCAGGAGGGGCTTCAAGGCTGAGTTTAAATTGCTATGAGACAACAATGAGATTGTCTAAATTTATAATACCAAAGAAGGGAAGAATGAGAGTGTACGGGCTTACAATTGTAGGCTCAAGGAATTGCTAACCAAGTTGGATAATTAGCCAACTGATGGGTTGAAGAAGAGGTGGTTCATTGAGGGGCTGATTCCCTTGTTGCACAAAAAGATGACAGCGGTGCCTCCATCCTTGTATGCCGATACCTACAATCAAGCTACAAACATCGAGAGCGATAACAAGACATTCTTGAGGGAAGAGGAAGACAGATGATGGCGAGAGCATTGAGGGTAGCAACAATGATGAATCAACAATAGTTTAGGCCCTACGATGGGACATGATGAGAATAATGAAAGAATTGATGGTCGAGAAAGGAGCCAATAAAGAAAGTAATGAACTATGGTGTACTCGGTGCATAATTGAAGGGCACACAAAAGCAGTGTAACACTGGCTCTAGGGTACGATGGGACGATTTTTTGGGATGGGGGGACAAAGGGCCTCAATTTCGGGATGGCAGGGGGACAATAGCGGGGGGTGGTGGGGGAGGGGGGGTGTTGTATACTATACATATAAAACTTGAAATGCTAGTTATGAAATGATGTTTTAGTGTAACATACCAAATTGAAATGCTTGAACATAGCAAAATTGCAACAGGAACTAGAACCATTGAACATTCAACATAGTAACATAGTACATACTTGATAGTAAACATTCAAAAATCAAAAGTCAAATAGAAATTCAAGTACCGGTCTTGGCGGTGGCGTGGTTGTGGAATGACGGAGGTGGGGGTACTCGGGTACTTCAAGTACCCAGTGCGGGGACGTTCCGGGGATGGGTACTTCGAGGTTTTGGGGGGGGCGTGTCAGTCCCCAGGTTTCATTGACAAAGGTAATTATCCTAAAATGATGTTCTATGAGATTTGCCAGGTGATGGGTAATTAAATGAAGGAGTGTCCATATAATTTGAAGACTAGAAGCACGCAAGTACTCTTCACACAAGGAGTCTTTTGCATCGAAACAACAAAATGTATCACCAAGTGGTAATGAAAATCAACCGTAGAATCAAATATAATATGACTCTAGAGGATGCCTTATTATACAATGTTGCAGGTGCAACGAGTGGGTCACTTTGTGCGGGATTGTTAAAGCAGGTAGAACAACGAGAGTTTTTTGTGCAAGTGGTGTGGTCTGGGGAACCATGAGGACATTGATTGCCAAAAACAAAAGGGAGTAAATATGCTAGATGCAAAAGACCCAAAGGAGGAAGTACTGGCGATCACCGGACTCCAAACCAAGAAGGCTATGTATCCAAACCTCTGTACAAAGAAGGAAAGACTTCGAGAAGTGAGGGATGACATTGAATGGGTGATGGCGGAGGAGAGAAGGGCCACAAATGATGTCTTCAGTACCCTATTGCGGTCGGAGTCCAAGAAAGCTATCATGAGACAGATGTTGCAAGCCATTGTGCCCTTATAGGTATCTGACCATTTGCAAACTATGCGACAACTAAAGATAGCCATCGTAGTTGGTAATGATGCAATTGGCCAGGAGCATGGCAAATCAACAGATAGGCCAACAGAGTTTGGCCACTAACCCCATGTTGCTGACGGTAGGAATTGGAAGCAAGCCAACTGTTGTCGAGATGGAGATAATGGGATGAAAGTTGAAAAACACCATCCTTGATGAAGGCTCGAGCATGAGTGTACTACTGGAAGAGACATGAAAGGCTCTCAGCAAGCCAACACTTCAGCCACCAACCTTTCGTCTGGTAGGTGCCGACCAACATGACATCGAACCACTTGGGACACTCATGGCACAAAAGGTCACCATGTTGGAGATTTCTGAGATATATTGCATATATGTGCTAGCATTGATGTTTTGTCATTGATGTCAACATATTTCTTTATTTTTGATAGTGTTCTTGGTTTGTTTAGTGAAGAGTTTGGATCGGTATGACCACTATATTGTAGATCATATGTGAAGTTGTAGATGGTTGAATGGATGTCTATAATTGGCCTATGTCAACTTACAAAGGTTCACATAATGGTTTGTGTGATTGACTAGTCTCTGGTATTTTGGTTTTTCTGGTTGTTCAGGAAGTGACAGTGTTGATAATGTTTATCATTTTGATCTAAGTTTTATTGGTCAAGTGTTGGGTGAAGTTTTGAAATCATTAGTCACAACTGATTCACCCCCCCTCTCATTTGTGAGTGCTGCCTTGTTTCTAACGATTGGTATCAGAGTTAGATCCTCTTTTAGAAGCTTGACTTCTTTGTTGGCATCACTAACTGGTACGTTCTCTACTAGTCTAAGTGTTGTCATTGTTTGGCAAAAGAGGATAGAGAATCTGGCAAAAGAGGATAGAGATTCTCTATTATAGAGGGGACTCTTCATCAAGAAAGGCTGAGAAACCAGTCACTGCACTAAGCATCAACAACCAGATAATGCACTCAGTAGAGAAGAGTGTATCCTAGTATCCACCAAGGACCACCCTCAACTAGTATAGACAAGTACAAATAAACGCATATCCAACAATTGTCTATAACACAACTGGTAAGAATAGTGCAACCGGTAATCTGCCCCACCAAAGGCGTGTACTCGGTATATAGCATAAAGAACTCAATTGATATATTATAAGACCCCGGTATAAACTGAGGAAGTCATAGTCAACTGTTTGTTCCAACCAACTCTTCTTTACCGGGATTTATTGCAGTAAATCCGAGTGATCTTGAGTTGTCTTGGTGATCGGTTTGAGGCGCAGGTAAAGGATTTAAAGCCGGAATCAATGGTTACTTGAGGCGTGACTGAAGGAGTTAAAGCCGGATTCAATGGCTTTAAATCGAAGTGTTATCTCTTATGAAGAAAGGTTGCCTGACACGCAACTGTTGTTTTCTTCATTTAGTGGATGAAGACAGAACTTGCATCAAATGCTTGCTCAGAAGAACAAACACTTCACCGAGTGATGCATTCGTTGGATCTCAGGATTAGGTCATGCATTTGAGGCGCAGTCAGGGCAACAAAACTGAATATATTCTTATGTCTGTTGAGAAGAAGATTTGCCTTCATTCTGCCGAGAAAAAGAGTGAGCCTATATGCTACAGAAGCAAAGGTTAGAAAAGTATCAAGGGTTAGAGAAAATCGACAGAGTAAAAGTTGTGCAAGACAGCACAACAATAGTTGAGAGTACACCTGTGTCAACCGGTGATAATTCTCAGTAGAGCACAAATAGAGATCACATCTGGCTAAGCAGAGCCCTCTATAAAGATCTTAATTCTATTGTTTTCTAGCAAATTACAATAGACAAATCCCAGTATTTGGGTGGACTCTAATAGGTCCCTTGTATCAAAATCCCTCAATCGGGTGACATCTTAACCGATCAGGTCTTAACCGGGCAGGTCTTAACAGATCTTACTGTAACAAATCCCTTGACCGGGTCACACCTAACAAGTGCATTTTATCCTTTGACCGAGCAAGCTCTTAACAGGGTGTACTTCAGAAGAGTACAAATATTGTGAGGTTTCCTCACACCGTGGTTTTTACGTTAACCGGGTTTCCATGTGATAAATCTGGTCACTTTGTGTTTGTTCACTTACTGTTTTGTTTGCTTAGAATTGTTTGCTTTGGTGTTGTAAGTTTACTTCATTGGATTAAAAGGGGAAAAGTAAAGATTTTTTTTTTTCAAGTGCTGATTCACCCCTCCCCTCTCAGCACCGGTTGAGACTGTCAATTGGTATCAGAGCCTTGTTCTGTTTTTCTTTGTTGCTTAACCGCACAGAGAGAAAGCTATGATGATGAAAAAGGAAGGACCAAAGTTTTCAAAAGAAAACTTCACCTTATGGTGCAGCAGAATGAAGCTATATATGAAGACCAACGGTGACCAGTACTAGAAGCATGTTACCAATGACTACAATGAGCCCGCTGGTACCTTGACTCCTGATGAAGAGAAAATTAAGATTGAGCACACAGCTGCCATGGACATGATAGCTAGCACCTTACCCGACCACGTGTATGCTGAAATTGAACATCTTGACTCCGCTTGCAAAATGTGGAAAAAGTTACAAACAGTTTATGGAGGAGATCCCAATGTTCAAAGAGACAAGGTTGAAAGCCTCAGGGGAAAGTATGACGACATGAGGATGAATGATGGAGAAGATATCGAGCAATATAGCAACTGAATCAAGGAAGTGATTAACTCCATCAGAAGCGCTGGAGGCAAGTTGACTGAAGAAGAGGCGGTGAGCAAAATACTAAGAACTCTCAGACCTCAGTACGCCATAAAGATCTTTGCCATTCAAGAGCTCAGATCCGTGAGCAACGATCAAGTCACCCTAGACTCTCTAATCGGTAAGTTAGCTGCTTTTGAATTAAGCAACTTTGATAATAGTCTATCTGTTCAGGAAGCAACATTTAAATCATCGGTCAATGCCTCTTTCACCAAAAAGGGAAGAGAAATCGTTAACTCCTCTACTGGTAAGATCGGCAACCTCATTGAGAATCTGCTCTCAGAAGAGACGGAGCAAGATGAGTTTGAAGCTCTGATTGCTAAGAGATTTCCCAGAGGGAAAGGGAAGTATAAAGGGAAACTCCCTTTAAAATGCTTCTTTTGTAACAAAATAGGACACATTGCTGCCCGATGTCCAGATAATGAAAATAGAGACAAGAGAGACCGGTTCAAGAACAAAGCAAAGCAGGATTGCTATCTTGCTGAGGAAGGAGTCACAGACAATGAGTCTGAAGACTCAGAAGATCCAGAAATTGCATTTGTAGCAATAAAGGAGGAGAGCCTAGCTCTTAATGAAGTTGCACTCATATCCAGATCACATCAATATGACGATTGGATCATTGACAGCAGATGCACTCACCATATGACCGGTGACAAGAACAAGTTCATCAACTTGGAGCTCAACGACAGAGGATCAGTCACATTTGGAAACAATGCCCCTTGTGCCATCAAGGGTAAGGGATCTATTGTTCTCTGCAATAATGCTGTCTGTGAAGATGTGTACTGGGTTGAAGGACTCAGGTATAACCTGATGAGTGTTGCACAGCTAAACAACAAAGGTTTCCAGTTGGAATTCGGTCAAGGCTCTTACGTAGTCAAAAATCAATCTAGATCCCACGTTGCAACCGGTAGACAGAGCAAAGGCAATCTGTTCTACCTAGACTCAACAAAAGGAGCCTGTTTAATTGCTTCTGTCAAAGGAGAATCAAGCAAGATTGGTCTTATCTCCAAGAAGACAATAGCTAACTATGGCACAAGATACTCTGCTATATAAACTTTGACTGCATTGTCAAAGTGAGCAGGAAGAAATCGGTCAGAGGACTCCCAAAAATTGCAAAACCCATGGGAGGTATTTGTAAGGATTGTCAGTTAGGAAAACTGACAGGAGCAAGTTTCGGTAGCAAGTCCTTCTCTGCAGAAAATGTTCTAGATCTTGTACTCACAGACCTGTGTGGACCAATGAGGGCAAAGAGCTATCATGGAGACCGGTATTTCATGTTGTTCGTAGATGATTTCTCAAGAATGATGTGGACACTCTTTCTCCGTGAGAAATTGGAAGCCTTTCACATGTTCAAAATTTACAAGGCTAGAGTGGAAAAGGAAACGAGTAGAAGCTTGAAATGTCTGAGGTCGGATAGAGGAGGTGAGTACACCTCTCAGGAGTTTACTCATTACTGTGAGGAACATGGCATACAGAGACAGTTCTCTACACCTAGGACTCCTCAGCAGAATGGAGTAGCAGAAAGAAGAAACAGAATGCTAATCGACTGTGCCAGAACCCTGTTGATCCAAAAGAATCTTCCTCATCACTTTTGGAGAGAGGCTGTCAGCACCGCTGTTTATACAATCAACCGAGTTCAAATCAAAAAGGGAATCGGTAAGACGCCTTACGAGCTATGGTTTAAGCATACTCCTAGTGTAGGCTACTTCAGAATCTTTGGTAGTAAATGTTATATCAAAAGAGAAATGTTTTTTGGGAAGTTTGATCCCAAGAGTGATGAAGGAACATTTCTAGGTTACTCTACCAAAAGCAAAGCTTATCGGTGTCTGAACAAAAGAACAGGCAAGATAATTGAAAGCATCAGTGTAAAAATTGATGAATCATCTGAACCAAACAAGAGGACCGGACATGTCAATCATGAAAATTTTAAACTTACTAATAGAGGAGATGTCTTTGAGTTTCATGAAGCAACAACTGAAGAAGAGGAGACAACTCCCACTAATAGAAATCAAGAGCGAGAGACTGTGCCTGAAGCTAACAGGACACCCCAGGATGGTGAACAAGTAGATGTTCAGAACCATGATGAAGATATTGCTCAACAAGATGAATTGGACCAGGAACAGAGGCCGGCTCTTCGAAGGTATGTCACATATCACTCTACTGACAATATAATTGGTGACAGACATGGGAACATCTTGACAAGGAAAAAGGCCAAAGAGAACGTCTGTCTTCTCTCGTGTGTTGAGCCCAAAACCACCAGAGAAGCCCTTGAAGATGAAAATTGGGTCAAGGCCATGGATGAAGAAATTGAGCAAATAGAAAAGAATGACACATGGGAACTTGTACCAAGATCTCATGACAAAAATGTAATTGGGACTAAATGGGTTTATAGAAACAAACTGAATGAGGATGGTAAAGTCATCAGAAATAAAGCAAGTCTTGTTTGCAAAGGCTATGCTCAGGAAGCTAGACTAGACTACGGAGAAACTTTTGCTCCAGTAGCCAGACTAGAAGGGGTGAGAATTCTTCTTGCCTATGCAGCTCACAAAGGCTTTAAAGTGTACCAGATGGATGTGAAGTCTGCATTCCTCAATGGAATACTAGAAGAAGTCTACATTGAGCAACCAGAAGGGTTTACATCTGCTCAAAAGATTGATATGGTCTGCAAACTAAAAAAGACTCTCTATGGGCTCAAGCAGGCCCCAAGGGCTTGGTATGAAAGGTTGCATTCATATCTTCTGACAATTGGATTCATCAGAACCGGTGACAACAGCAATATGTATCTTAAAACCGGAAAGGATGGAAATCTAATTGCTGAAATCTTTGTTGATGACATCATCTTTGGAGGAGATGACAAAATGAGCAAAGCATTTGCTGAAGAAATGAAGAAAGAATTTGAGATGTCTATGATAGGGCCCATAAAATTCTTTATTGGACTGCAGGTCCATCAGCTAAGAGAAGGTATCTTCATCTCTCAGTCCAAGTATATAAAAGAAATTCTCAAGACCTTTGGACTAGAAGAATCCAAACCGGTTGGAACTCCAATGATAACTAATCTTAAGTTATCAAAGGAGGATGATGCCAAAGAAGTCAATGAAACAATGTATCGGTCCATGATAGGAAAATTGCAGTATGCTGTTCACAGAAGACCGGACATCGCTCATGCAGTTGGCATAATAGCAAGATTCTCTGCTAATCCCAAAGAAACACATCTAATTGCAGTAAAGAGAATCTTCAGATATCTAAAAGGAACCGAGGAATACGGCTTATGGTTTCCACACAAGGGTGGATTCCAAATCAAAGTCTACACAGATGCAGACTGGGCTGGCAACGTGGATGATAGAAAGAGCACAAGTGGTGATGCATTCTTTCTAGGTGCAAGAATAGTATCGTGGACAAGTAAGAAGCAGAATTGCATTTCACAATCCACTTCTGAAGCTGAATATGTTGCTGCTGTAATAAACTGCACATAGGTGATTTGGATCAAACAATTGCTGGAAGGTATTCAGGAACAGGTACTTGAACCGATCACAATTTACTGTGATAGTACCAGCGCCATAAACATATCCAAAAATCCTGTTATGCACTCCAAGACCAAGCACATTGCCATCAAGTATCACTACTTGAGGGAACTTGTACAGAACAAGGAAGTAAGATTGGAGTATGTGTCCACAAAAGAACAGATTGCTGATATATTCACAAAGCCATTACCAAAGAGTACCTTTGAGTATCTCAGAGGTAGACTAGGGGTTGTACCCCTCTTAGATCATCAGTAATTATCAACAGGAGGTCATCAGTTCATTATGATTCAAAAGGTTACATCTTATCTTTTATGAATTGATAAAAAGGACTATTGCTCGTAGGGGGAGCAAAGTATGCAAATCTTCCCGATTAGCTTTTTGGCATTCTATTGTCAAAAAGGGGAAGAATAGAATATGATTATCTATCATATTTTTGCGATCAATGCCAAAGGGGGAGATTGTTGGCATCACTAACCGGTACGTTCTCTACCGGTCTAAGTGTTGTCATTGTTTGGCAAAAGAGGATAGAGAATTGTTCTCTATTATAGAGGGGACTCTTCATCAAGAAAGGCCGAGAAACCGGTCACTACACTAAGTATCAACAATCGGATAATGCACTCAGTAGAGAAGAGTGTATCCTAGTATCCACCAAGGACCGCCCTCAACCGGTATAGACAAGTACAAATAAACGCATATCCAACAATTGTTTATACCACAACCGGTAAGAATAGTGCAACTGGTAATCTGCCCCACCAAAGGCGTGTACCCGGTATATAGCATAAAGAACTCAACCGATATATTATAAGACCCCGGTATAAACCGAGGAAGTCATAGTCAACTGTCTGTTCCAACCAACTCTTCTTTACCGGGATTTATTGCAGTAAATCCGAGTGATCTTGAGTTGTCTTGGTGATTGGTTTGAGGCGCAGGTAAAGGATTTAAAGCTGGAATCAATGGTTACTTGAGGCGCGACTGAAGGAGTTAAAGCCGGATTCAGTGGCTTTAAATCGAAGTGTTATCTCTTATGAAGAAAGGTTGTCTGACACACAACTGTTGTTTTCTTCATGTAGTGGATGAAGACAAAACTTGCATCAAATGCTTGCTCAAAAGAACAAACACTTCACCGAGTGATGCATTCGTTGGATCTCAGGATTAGGTCATGCATTTGAGGCGCAGTCAGGGCAACAAAACTGAATATATTCTTATGTCTGTTGAGAAGAAGATTTGCCTTCATTCTGTCGAGAAAAAGAGTGAGCCTATATGCTACAGAAGCAAAGGTTAGAAAAGTATAAAGGGTTAGAGAAAATCGACAGAGTAAAAGTTGTGCAAGACAGCACAACAATAGTTGAGAGTACACCTGTGTCAACCGGTGATAATTCTCAGTAGAGCACAAATAGAGATCACATCTGGCTAAGCAGAGCCCTCTGTAAAGATCTTAATTCTATTGTTTTCTAGTAAACTACAATAGACAAATCCCAGTATTTGGGTGGACTCTAACAGGTCCCTTGTATCAAAATCCCTTAACCGGGTGACATCTTTCAAGGTGTCTGAAGTCTCTTAACTGGGCAGGTCTTAACAGATCTTATTGTAACATCCCTTGACCGGGTCGCACCTAGCAAGTTCGTTTTATCCCTTGACTGGTCAAGCTCTTAATAGGGTGTACTTCAGAAGAGTATAAATATTGTGAGGTTTCCTCACACCGTGGTTTTTACCCTAACCGGGTTTCCACGTGATAAATCTAGTGTCACTTTGTGTTTGTTCACTTACTGTTTTGTTTGCTTAGAACTGTTTGCTTTGGTGCTGTAAGTTTACTTCACTGGATTAAAAGGGGAAAAGTAAAGATTTTTTTTTTTCAAGTGCTGATTCACCCTCCCCTCTTAGCACCGGTTGGGACTGTCAATAATGTTTATCATTTTGATCTAAGTTTTATTGGTCAAGTGTTGGGTGAAGTTTTGAAATCATTAGTCACAACTGATTCACCCCCCCTCTCATTTGTGAGTGCTGCCTTGTTTCTAACGATTGGTATCAGAGTTAGATCCTCTTTTTGAAGCTTGACTTCTTGAGGTGATTTGGGATGGCAGCTTTTAAGAAGGAGAGTCTGAGATTTGAAGAAACAAACTATGCTATATGGAAAGGTTAGATGATTACACATTTGAGATGCATTGGAGAAGATTATTGGATAGCCACAAAGAAAAATTAAATGCCTTCTGCAGATCTATCTATTGCTACTGCTGATGAGAAGGAATTTGAGTATAATATGAGAGAAAAAGAAGCCTTGTTGAGTGCCTTATCAGATGCTGAATATACAAATGTTATGGAGGTAGAGACCGCACATGAGATATGGGTAAAATTGGAAGCCTTACATGAAGGAGATGCCTATGTGAAACAAGCGAAGCTGCAAATCTTGAAAGGAAAGTTAGAATCTTTGAAGATGAGTGAGGATGAAAATATCAAGCCTATGTTCAGAAGGTGATTGAGCTTGTTTGTGGAATCAGAAGTGTTGGTTGAAAATTGGAGGAAGATGAAATTGTTTCTAAGATACTGAGATCCTTGCCTCCTGCTTATGACAACAAAGTTGTTGCAATTGAAGAAATTAGGACTGTGTCTAGTATAACAAAGGATACATTGGTTGGTAAGTTATCTGCTTTTGAAATGACTAGATTTTGTGATAGTCTTCCTAAAGTTGAATCTGCATTTAAAGCTATTCTTTCTAAGGATAAGCAAAAGTATGATTTTGGTGAAAGTTCTTTTAAGTATGGATCTAGATATGCTAAGGAATGGGAAGAAATTGAAGAAGAGGAAAGAAAGATGGAAGAGCTAGCAGCCCTAATTGCAAGGAGAGTGCCTAAGGGAGCAGGTAAGTATAAAGAGAAGCTACCTTTGAAATGCTTTTTATGTAATTAAATTGGTCATTTTGCCTCCAGATGTCCCAAGAGAGTACCGAAGGTTAAGCCTAGAAACTTTCAGCCTAAACATCATAAGAAGTGTTATTTAGCTGTTGTCGAAGGTGTAACTAATGATGAATCTGAATAGAATGAAGATGAGATTGTGTTCATTTCTATTAGAAATGAGAATCCTACTCTTTTGAATGAAGAAAAAACCCTAGCTGCACATGGTGAAATAAAAGATGAATGGGTAATAGATAGCAGTTGTTCACATCACATGACTGGAGATAAGAACAAATTTCTCAAATTGGAAAGGTATGATGGTGGTGTCAGATTTGGTGACAATACTCCTTGTATGATCAAAGGAAGAGGTTCAATTACACTTGATGGGAAGAATAATATTGATGATGTCTTATATGTTGAAGGATTGGAACATAATCTTTTGAGTGTTGGACAACTTATTGATAAAGGTTACATCTTACAACTCAGGGATGGAAAGTATATGATCATGAGAAGTTCTGGAAATGAGATTGTATCAGGTACCAAGACTAGAGGTAATGTATTTCATTTGAATAACACAAAGAATAGATGCTTGATTGCTATAATTGATGACAGTTGGTTGTGGCACAAGATTTTTTCATGTAAACTTTGATAATATTGTGAAGATAAGCACTACAAATGTTGTAAGAGATTTGCCTAGATTGTTGAAGCTTGCTAATGCGATGGGTAAGGAATGTCAGTTGGGTAAGCTTACTAAATCTACTTTTAAGAGCAAGACATATTCAAGTGGATTGTTATATTTGGTGCGTACAGATTTATGTGGTCCCACTAGGACTAGGAGTTATGATAACTTAAGAATGATTTGGATTACATTTTTGAAGGAGAAATCTGAAGCATTTGATAAATTCAAGATCTTTAGAGCAATGGTTGAGGCTGAGACATGAATGAAGCTGAAATGCATGAGATCGGACAGAGGTGGAGAATTTACTTTAGGAGAGTTTAATGCATACTGTGAGGAGCATGGAATAAAGAGACAGATGTTAGCTCTGCGAACCCCTTAACAAAATAAAATTGCAGAGCGAAGGAAGAGATCTATTCTTGACATTGCAAAAACTATGATGATGGAAGGAAATGTACCTCAAATTGACTGGAGAGAAGCGGTTAGTACTACAGTCTATACATTGAACCGAGTTCAGATAAAGCAAGGTACTGGTAGGACACCCTATGAACTTTGGTATGGTCATGTCCCCATAGTGAAGTATTTTAGAATTTTAAGAAGAAAATGTTATATCAAGAGAGGTGAAGACTTAGGTAAATTTGATCCTAGATGTGATGAGGTTATCTTTCTTGATTATTCTACAAAGAGCAAAGCATACAAGTGTTATAACAATAGGTTGAGAAAGATGGTTGAAAGTGCTAATGTGAAAGTGGATGAAAGTTATCGGAAATAAGCCAGATCTTGCAGTTATGAGTTAGATGATGAAGCAAGAAATCAGATTGTGCAAGTACATAATCATAATCAGAATGTATCGGTAGAGAAAGATGAGGAAGTTGCAAATGAGGAAGTAGTGGAAACACAAGAGTCTTATACAAAAGAAAATTTGAAGACTCCAAGATTTGTAAAATCCAATCAATCAGATTATTGGTGATAGGAATCAAGGTGTTTTGACTAGAGGGAGACATGCTAGAAATAGAGATGAAATTTGTTTGATTTCTAAAGTTGAACCCAAGGATATTGATGAAGTATGCAAAGATGAAAGTTGGGTTAAGGCAATGGAAGAAGAGTTAGAACAAATTGAAATGAACAAAACATTGATTTTAGTTCCTAGACCGAAGGATAAGAATGTGATCGGAACTAAATGGGTATTTAAGAACAAACTAAATGAAGATGGCAAAGTAGTAAGGAGTAAAGCTAGACTTGTTTGCAAAGGATATTCACAGATGGAAAGTATTGACTTTGAGGAGACCTTTGGCCCTATTGCTAGAATCAAAGTTAGGATTTTTCTTGCATATGCTACTTACAAAGATTTCAAGGTATATCAGATGGATGTTAAGACTATATTTTTGAATGGAGAGTTGGAAGAGGAAGTCTATGTTGAGCAGCTTGATGGTTTTCCTTTAACTGATCAAAGTGGTGTGGTTTGCCGATTGAAGAAAGCATTGTACGGATTGAAACAAGCACTGAGAGCCTTGAATGCAAGGTTAGACAAATACTTGTTGAGACTTGGATTTAGTAAAGGTACTGCTGACAATAATTTATATTTCAAAATTGATCATGATAATGTCTTGATTGTTGAGGTATTTGTGGATGATATCATTTTTGGTGGTGATGATAAGTTGAGCAAGGAATTGGCTAATGAGATGCAAAATAAATTTGAGATGTCCATAATAGGTGAGAAGAAATTCTTTCTTGGTCTACAAATTACTCAATTTGAAAAATGGATTTTCATATCATGGTCTAAGTATGTTAGAGAGCTGTTGAAGAAATTTGGCATGGAAGATTCAAAACCGATTGGTACTCCTATGGTAACTAGTTGCAAGTTGATAGAGTGATGATTCTCCTAATGCAAACCAAACAAGGTACAAATCAATGATCAATGGATTGCCATACTTGACACAGAGTAGACCTGATATAACAAATGTAGTTTGCATTGTTGCGAGATTTCAAGCAGAACCGAAGGAATCACATGTTGCTGTTGTTAAGAGGATATTTAGATATTTGAAAGGAAGAGTTGACAACGATTTTACACTGAGTGCTTTCACTGATGCGGACTGGGCAGATAATGTGGATGATAGAAAAAGTACAAGTGGTGGAGCATTCTTCTTGGGAAAAAGATTAGTCTCATCGTCCAATAAAAAGCAAAGTTGTATATCACAATCTACTGCCGAGGTTGAGTATGTTGTTGCTGCTGTTAACTGTATGCAAGTTGTTTGGATGAAGCAAATGTTAAAAGATATCAGAGTGAGTATTCATGAACCTATTGCTATTTATTGTGATAACTCAAGTGCTAGCAATATTTCAAAGAATCCTGTCTTAAACAATTATGAACAGATTGTTTATGTATTGGATATAAAAAAATGAATGATTTTACAAAGAGCTTACAAGCTCATATATACACAACGAATTTACAGAGAATAGAAACTATACAGAAAATAGAAACTATCTAAATAGATAGAGCATTAGTAAATATTAGAAATATTCTAATACCCTCCCATAATGCTCAATCTATCAATAACACCAATAGCTTCCCTGAATTTTACAAATTTATTAGAACCGAGAGACTTGGTGAAGATATCAGTAGACTGTTCTAAGGTGGGAACATACAGCAACTGAATAGATTTATCTTCAACCAACTGACGAATGTAATGACAATGTGTTTCGACATGCTTGGTTCGTTCATGGAAGACCGGATTCTTTGCCAGTTTGAGTACTCCCTGATTATCACAGAATATAGGAGTTGGTCCTGATTGAGGAACATGCATATCTGCAAGCATCCGCCGAAGCCAAACTGCCTCACAAGCTGCCTTAACTGCTCCCCGATACTCTGCTTTAGTCGAAGACAGGGCCACCGCCTGTTGCTTCTTACTAGTCCATGTCACAGCAGCAAATCCTAAATTAAACACATATCCAGCGGTAGACTTACGATCATCAACAGAGCCGGCCCAATTTGAATCTGTGTAGCCACAGTGTAGAATCAGACTTCTGAGTGTATAGAAGACCATAATCAAGAGTACCACTAACATAGCGCAGGACACGCTTTGCAGCTGTCCAATGATCAGTCTTGGGTGCTGTCATAAAGCGGGAGACATAGCTTACAGCAAAACTAATGTCAGGTTTGGTGGCAGTAAGAAAAATGAAACTACCCACTAGTTGTCTAAACAAGGATTCATCTACAACAGGTGAATCAGACTGAGCTGATAATTTGAGCCCGGGTTCCATAGGAGTGAGAGCAGGTTTGCAATCCTGCATTTTGAACCTATCCAGAAGACTTCTAGGATACTTGGACTGAGAAAGAAAGATACTGTGTTTAGTTTGCCAAACCTCAATTCCGAGACAATAGTGCAAGAGTCCCAAATCTGTCATCTCAAAAGTGCTGCACAAATCCTGTTTGATCTCAGTGATCAAATGTGCTGAACTTCCAGTGATGATCAAATCACCCACATAAACAACTATAAACAAGACATCATCACCTGCATGTTTGATATATAGGTTTGAATCCGATGGACTCCTCTGAAAACCATGATCGGTTAGATATTTATCAATTTTCATGTACCAAGCCCGAGGAGCTTGTTTTAGACCATAGAGAGCTTTGACAAGTTTACAGACTTTGTGTTCCTGACCAGCAACCTTAAATCCAGAAGGTTGCGTCATGTAGACCTCTTCCTATAAGTCACCATTCAAAAAAGCACTCTTAACATCCATTTGATGAACTTTCCAACCAAATTGAGCTGCTAATGCAAGAACAAGCCTTATGGTACTCATTTTAGCTGTGGGAGTGAAAGTCTCCTCATAGTCAATACCTTCCCTTTGTGAGAACCCTCGAGCAACAAGACGAGCCTTATACTTGTCTAAGGTACCATCAGCTTTGTATTTGACCTTGTATACCCATTTGCAGCTAACGGGCTTCTTCCTTGCAGGAAGATCAGAAAGAACCCAAGTTTGATTTTTTTGAATACTCTAAAATTCAGCTTCCATAGCCTGTTCCCATTCAGGGATACCTTGAGCCTCCGAATAAGTTTGGGGCTCATAAACACTATGAATGTTAGCCATAAGAGCAAAATTAATTGTTTGTTTTCTCTTATGTCGAGAAACTCTACCTTCGATGAGCTCATCATCCCTAAGATCACTAATAGTTTTAACCCACCATTTGGGTTGGAGAGTAGAAGAGCCAATCTCTAGAGGAGCTGGAGGAGATTTAGGGGTAGTAACGGGAGGAGGGTCATTCTCAGGAGCTTCAACAGTATCAGGTGGTCCAGTGTAAGTAGTAGCTGTAGCATCCCTCTCATCAGATGGTGCTAAAGGAAGAGGAATACTATGAGACTGTTCTTCAGAATATTGCTTAGAGGAAGGCAAAAAAGGTCCTCGAGTTTCATCAAAAACAACATCACAGCTAAAGATGAGATGATCAGTGTCGACATCTATCAATCTGTAGGCCTTATGGTTGTCACTGTACCTTGTCATCATGAGTTTCTGAGTCTTGGAATCTAATTTGGAACGTTTAGCATCAGGAATCCAGACATAGGCAAGAGAGCCAAAAATCTTCAGGTGGCTGATCTTGGGCTTACGACCAGACCACAATTCTTCGGGAGTTTTGTTCTTGACAGCCTGAGTAGGGGAACGATTCAGAAGGTAAACAACAGTAAACACTGCTTCTGCCCAATACTTATTAGGAACACTCCTGTGTTGTAACATAGAACGAGCCATCTCAACAATCGTACGATTGCGACGCTCAACAACACTGTTTTGCTGAGGAGTGTAAGGTGTGGTGAATTGGCGCTTGATACCATGTTCAGCACAAAAATCGGAGAATGCATGAGAACAAAATTCCCCCCCATTATCTGTTCTAAGAGAAATGATACTGCAACCAGACTCGTTTTCAACCAACAACTTAAAATTCTGAAATGTACTAAGTGCATCTGATTTTTGTTTAAGAAAGTACACCCACATTTTTCTACTAAAATCATCAACAATAAGCAAAAAATATTTGCAACTAGTAACTGAAGATGTATTCATAGGACCACAAATATCAGCATGAAGTAATTGAAGTACTTGAGATGCACGCCAAGAATCTCCATCTTTGAAGGGAGTCTGATGTTGTTTGCCAGCTTGATAGGCGTCACATACTCCAAGATGCTGCGTCTGAATCGGAGGTAGCCCAGAAACAAGGTCCTCCCAGGATAGTTGAGAGAGATACTAGATGTTGAGATGTCCATATCTCTGATGCCACAAAGTGCTGAGAGATAAATCACGAGCTGCCATAGCTATTTCAGGAGAATCACCAGTGTCAGTAAGCCGATATAGGCCATGATCCTCTAGACCAGTAGCAACAGATGATGAGTCTCTCGATCAATAATGGAGCATTTTTGGGAATTGAATACCACATCCAACTGAGGAGAATTTCTCATGATCTGACTCAGAGAGCAGATTGAGAGCCATACCAGGAACGTAGCATACATTGAGAAAGATGAGCTGACACCCACTAGATTGTATTTGAACATTTCCTCTGCCAACAATTTTGAACTCCTCCCCTCCACCAAACACAACTGAATCACTGTAGGGAGAGAAATCTGTAAACTAGTCACGCCGATGAGAGAAATGACGTGATGCACCAGAGTCGATATACCAAGCAGACGATCGGGCTAAATTGGAGGGGCTTTTAGCCATAAACGCATAGAAAGCAGATTCCTTTTGCTCAGAGTGTTCAGAATGTTTAGCAACATTTGCCTGTGGATTTGACCTTCCCAGCTTCTTTTGTTCAGAAGCAAGTCACTGACGGCAATCTTTCTTCATGAGACCATACTTGTGACAGTAATGACACTGAACACTCTTTTGCTGAAAGCTGCCTGAGAATTGATGCGAATTGTCCTGTTGTGATGACTGAGAAGACTGGAATTTTGCTGCAAAGGCTTGTTTTGACGAGGAGGAAGTACGGTGACCAAATTGCTGCTTCCAGCGATCGTGCTGTAGGAGTTTGGTGCACAGTTCTGGGAATTTCAGATCAACATTAGTTGAGGTAATGTTGAGAGTCTCTATGAAATGCTCATAAGATGTAGGTAGACTTTTCAGAGTAATAACTACCATATCTTCTTCCTCCATCTTCCGACCGATGGCGTCAAGCTGATCACGAAAGTCCTTAATCTTTGTGAGATGTTCCTGTAAGGACATACTTTCATCCATCATAATGGAAAACAACTGATTCTTCAGAAAGAACGCTCGACTTTTGTCGGATGTTTCATGCAGCTCCTTTAAATATTTCTAGATGTCTGCAGTCGACTTGCTAGAGGGAATCTGAGGTAGTTGATCATCTGTGACAGAGAGCTTGAGAAGCATAACAGCTTCGTGATTTCGATCATCAAACTTATCCTGATCTGTTGTAACGGAGGTTCCACGAGGTGTGCTAGTGGGGGCAGGACGAGTTTCTGTGCCTAGAACAAGTGCATCCAAATGACGATACTTGAAGATGGTTAACATTCGCTGCTTCCAGGTGTTGTAAGTGCTGCCATTAAACCGTTGACTGTTTTCCAGCATTAGGTTGGTCAAGGATGCCATTTGCATGAAGTTCGAGGCAAATTTTAGACTGACCCAGAAAAAATGACAAGTACCCAGAAGAGTAGACAGAAAACCTAGAAGGAATTTGTAGTTACAATGCAAATCTGCTGGCCCGAAAATTGAGGCACGAAAAACGAGGTACCCAAAAAATTTGATGAAGACCTAGATAAGGTCTCGAAAAACCCACCACAAATATGGAATCCAAAACAAATTCTGAGGTCAAAAAGTTGGGTTTCTGAAAACAACCCTACCCGGCTAAAAAAAGAAGGTATTTGCAGATTCAGATAAAAAAATGGCGACAACTGGTACTGAGAGAGATGTTTCTCTTCACAAATTTATTCCGGTTTATGCTGCAGACGATGCAGGAGAAGCAAAGATCCTCACGCGACAAAGATATTGTTATTTTTCTGTTTGAAGTTGCAGATCGCAGGCGGATCCCAGGCGTGTATGTAGCAGGTCGCGGAAGAATCCTAGTCGCGTAAGAACAGTCGCGGATGGCAGTCGCAAACCCTAGCAAACTCTACGGACGGAGGCATGAAGGGATCTGAAGTCCTTGTGTCGTGTGGAGAGAAGAAATAGCAGATACCCGTCGCTGAAAAACGTCGCACCAGGTACAATCACGCAAAAATACCAGACACAGTCACGTGGGGGTAAAACAAGAGAGAGCACTTAGCAATCTCGACCCAAGAGAACTTTCACGAACGGAGGCAAATGGACGCGCGGTTTCTTCTGCCAGAACTTCGAATAAAAATTGCATCACAGATAATTTCGTTTTCGAAATTATGCAAAGTTGTATTCAAAAAATAATAACCCGCGCTTTGATACCATAAACAATTATGACCAGATTGTTTATGTATTGAATATAAAAAAATGAATGATTTTACAAAGAGCTTACAAGCTCATATATACACAGCGAATTTACAGAAAATAGAAACTATACAGAAAATAGAAACTATCTAAATAGATAGAGGATTAGTAAATATTAAAAATATTCTAATATGTCTTGTATTAAAAAACAAAGCATATATCTATCATTTATCATTTCTTGAAAGACAAGGTGAGTGAAAAAGAAGTCAGATTGGAATATGTGCCTACTAAAGAGCAAATTGCAGATATCTTCATGAAGCCCTTGACAAAGGATACCTTCGAGTATCTCCGAGGTAAGTTTGGGGTGATAGCCCCTCCCGATCAGAGCTAGAGATGCATGGATTTGCATCGGTCCAGTACTTTCATAGAAATTATCATCAATCTGGATTTGATGCTTTGGTAGCCAACTCCTCAAGGGAGTAGTTAGTCTTGTGGAGTAGTTAGTTTTGTGAGGTATTTGTTTAGTTTTTGAGATATTCAGTTGCTTTTTGCCTCTATGACTTAGTGCATATATGTGCCTTTGTCATTGATGTCAAAGGGGGAGAGATAGCTATGTGAAAAACAATGTGGATCTTAAGATTGTTCTTTGTTGTAGAAGTTTTGAGGGAGAGATATATTGTGAATATTGTTGGTAGTATTGTTGATATGGTTTATTTGTGCATTGATTTGATTTTTCACATCATATGTTGCCATCAATGCCTAAGTTGGAGATTGTTGGAGATTTTTGAGATATATTGCATATATATGTTGACATTGATGTCAACATATTTCTTTATTTCTGACAGTGTTCCTAGTTTGTTTAGTGAAGAGTTTGGATTGGTATGGCTACTGTAGTGCAGATCAGATGTTGTGAAGTTGTAGATGGTTGAAGGGATGTTTGTAGTTGGCCTATGTCAACTTATAGAGGTTCGCATAATGATTTGTGTGATTTACTAGTCTTTGGTATTTTGGTTTTTTTGGTTGTTCAGGAAGTGACAATGTTGCAGTTTTTGGTTCAGTGAGGATCGGTTATGCAATATTTTTGGTTGCTAACTTGGTGGTGAGTTTAGGACATGGATGTGTGTCCTTAGCTCGAATGGTTCGTGATTTGGATGATGGGAAGCTTTTCTTCTAAAGTGACAGAGGTTGATGTTTGGTGTTCTTGATGAATAGTGTAGAGACAGTTATTAATTCTGAGACAGAGTTGTTTATGTTGTTGATGTTGTATTTCACGTGGCTTGTTGATGTTTCTAGATTGTGTCCTATTCGTGTTGCTGGATCGCATTGGGTTATGTAATCAGATTCAGTGATTTTCTTGTGGCGTTTTGATATTCTTATTTGTTCTTGGTCGACTTGGTGGTGTAGCGTGTTGCGAAGGATTGTGGCGTGATTTTTGGATTTTAAGCATGTTCAGGGATGGGGATTTTGGTTCTATCTATATCTTTGCCTACATGTCTTGGATTGCATTAATGTTTGTATTATATTCAATATTTTTCTTGGCACCCTAAAAAGTCATGAAAATGGTGCATGCCATGGAGTTTTGTGCGGTTTTGAAGGTGTTAAAATATTAAAGCAATTGATGCTACTAAATTGCCATCCTTTAGTTTGTTAAAATATAGGTATTTAATTTGTAGAACAGTGACATACACAAATCATTTAAAAACATTAGATCTCATCCTCCAATAACATCATTTAGAGAGAGCAAAGTAGCAGAATTGTTCCCTTTACAATGAAAGAAATAAAGAGTTTAGTTATCTTCAGCATTATATGGTTTAAGCTAATCTAATGTAGAAAATACGTTGTTGCTAAATTGTAATATCTCCAAGGTTTATTTACTTTAATAGCTATTATGCAGCATTGTAAATATATTCTCAGCAAGGTTTATTGTGCTCGACTATTTTTGGGATTTCAAAGTACTTCGTGTCTCAATTTATATTTACATTGTACAATTGTTTATTTAAATGATATTAAAATCTCCAAGGTTTATTTACTTTAATAGCTAGCATGCAGTATTGTAAATATATTCTCAGCAAGGTTTGTTGTGCTCGACCATCTTAGGGATTTAAAAGTACTTGTCTCAATTTATATTTGCATTGTACAATTGTTTATTTTAATGGTATTTACTTTTATTTCTAGAATTGGCGAGGGATGCATTACTTTCAGATGGATATGCTGTCTTAGGAGGTTACATGTCACCTGTCAATGATGCTTATGGCAAAAAGGTACAGGATACTTAGTTGAGACATGGCACTCTTTTTGTTGTAATTGTTGTTTTGCAGTTCCGGTTTTGAGTTCCCTTTATTATGATGGTTTTGAGAAAGTTCAAATGTTAGTATATGAGGATAATTGCAAGATATCTAGTTACATGTGTCATTGTTAGGGCATAAATGTTTCTCAATGTTTTTGGTGCTAGACAGCCATGTAGTTAAACCTTCATTTATAACTTAAATAGGAGAAAAATTCAGATCTTAAATTACATACATTCAACGTAAGATTTTTCTTGAAGATTGTTGACATCTTTGCACTAGATCATGTGGAAGCCGCACACTTTTTCAGTTTTCATGCTGGGATCTTCATGCCCCCTGGTTTTAGGGATGCTCTATTCCATTCTAAAGGCCTCCCCCACAGATCATCCCAAACCTAGTTCTCAATCGCCCTCCACCTTTCAGGATACCAAGCATTGTGTGATGACTTGCTAAAATATCTACACAAAGACGCTTAGAAGATTGTCAGAGTTTCAAACCAATTTTTTCCTGACAGATGTCAAATCAATGTTCTTGAAAATTGAAATTCTGTCTAAGTTACAACTTTTGTTTGCGGAAGTAGTACACAGACTTTATCTATCAGGGGAAAAACTGTTATCTCTTGGCTCATTACCACTTTATTATACTTTAGAACTCCTTGAATTTGGGTAGTTGAGAACTGGATACCCCTGGGCTCCTTTGTGTCATGTCCCCTTTCTAGAGTGGACATCAGAGACGGAGGAGTTGGCCTATCATTGGAGTCTCGTAGGCTAGTAGAGATGGATAGGGACTCATTCAGTGCGTATAGTGACCGGATTTGGGCTTTACAAGCAGTTTGGAGCAGTTCCTAGATTTTAGGGGATATCCCTAAATTTTAGGAGGTTGTGACAGTTGCTAGTCGTGAGGTTATTCATGACCCTTCAGTTGGTGTCAGTTTCAGCGCGACAGGATTGGTTTCCTAACTTCTAGGAGCATCCCTAGATTTTAGGGATGGGATTGCCAGTTGACCCATCTCGTTCGACATTAGTCACAGACAGGTGACATGGTCAGACTCATGTATGTTTGGTTGGTTTGGGCTATCAAAGGCAAAAAGTGAAATATTTTAATATATTTAAATATTTCCTAAGTTAGCGATTAAATAATTTATAATAAAGCTATTTATATAGCTAATTGGAGTAATAAGGTGTTTTTTGGCTTCATCTGGTCAGGTAGACATGTGTTATAGCTCGTTGGAAAGGTTTTGAATTATTATAAATTATTTTCATCATCCGGAGACCTTCTGGCACCTTGAGTTATGTTATTTAAAGAAAGGGGTGTTTTTCCTATACATAAAGGCCTTTTAATTGAGAAGATGTCGTTTTATAATAAAGGGAAAAGCATATTCTCCCTTTAGGGTTCGATTGGCTTTGAGAGGGAAATAAAATGAGATGTTGACTCATTCTTTGGTTATCTTTTACATCTTCATTCTTGATATTGGCGATTTTGCTCTGAGGAGTGAATCTAGAGGACTGGGACGCAAACCCCAGAGCCTGGCTATTGGGACGCAAAACCCAATAGATGGTTTCCAGCATTCTATAGTATTGATTCAACAGTTGACAGAGATTGATTAAATTTAGCATTTAGGGAGTACTTGTTTGTTGCACGTTGGAGGCATTGGGTTGCGTGTTGGGATCTCTGGCTGCCTTGGCGTGACTATAGCAGCCGTACGGCTGCCTTTCAGCTGGCATGTGACTACTGGTTGGTTTATGTCAGCCCTTTCTTTCCTTTGGTGTGCGGTTGGCCATTCTTGCAGCTGGCATTAACACTACTTGTCTGTGAGCACACTTGTTGGCATATTACTTGCATATCTTGCCTGGTACGATTTGTAGCTATTTGGTTGATTGGATATTATATTATTGCTCGCTGTTTGCAGCCTATTCCATTTTTGCTGCTGTTGTTATTTATTGGTTTTATTTATATTTAGAAAAATACAAAAAGAAACAATCTTTCTGCAACTTCTGTCTAGTTCTCTAAGACCACAAATAAAGCACAGGAAAATCTATTATTTTAAATTAAAATTTACAGAAGTTCAGTGAAAGGATCCATTTGGGATCTTTCACTTTACATTGTCATGATGCCTGAAGGATACTTCATGGCAGCCTTCTCATCCATCTACAAGAAGAAATGTAGTCTTCCATGGAGGGCCATGGTTTCTCAAAAAGATGGACTTTTTATGAATCTCTTGGCCTTCAAGTTAATAGATGAACTTTCGACGAAGGGTACTTGTTGGTGTTGGAGATATAGCTTTGGGAGATATCTTTCTTCCAATTTGAAATATATAAATAATCTATTTTTATTAAAGTCATTGAGGGGTCCTCAATTTGAAAGGACAAGACATTGAAGAGTCAAGAGTCAAGACAACGAAGGTCTCCACTTTGTAATGGCAAGACAATGAAGGGTCAAGGCAATCTTTTATATTCTTCAAGAAGGAATTCGTTGAGATAGATTTACATTCTTTGCTGAGTGATTGTATCGAAGGGATATTTCATTTATTGTTTGTAGATCATAGGGATGATGATCATTGCTTCAGTTTTGGCCTAGTTTTGGGCATATTGTAAATCTGTCTACTACTCTTTCATTAATAAAATGATTCTTGTGTGGCTAGGTTTTTTCTCCTCAAGTTGGAGGGTTTTCCTAGGATAATCTGCTGTCTTTTTTTTCATTTATTTTGTTTGCTGTTTATCTTCAATTTTGGTATGAAACTTCAACATGGTATCAGAGCAGGTTCTTCCAGCTTGTCGGGTTTCTCGAGTAATAGATGTGTGTAGTCTTGGGTGCGTGATAATCGAAGGATAAATTTACAGTGTTCAAAGATGTTTAGATGAATTACTGAAGTTTGATAGAGGAGTTGGATGAAAGCTTGGCTCTTTTGGGATTGGATTCGTGACGGAATTCACATTTGTGTAGAATTTGAGATGTCTACATCAGAGGACAAATTTGTAAGGAGCAATAATTTGTTTTAGAATTTAAGAGTTCTTTTTTGAAAATAAATTATTATATTTTGTTTGAAGTTTATAAAAGACTTATTATATCCTGAATACTTGATTTGAGATTTGTGTCAAAGAGCATTGTGGGAGCTATACTTGTTTTGCTGTGCAAAGAACTTAATATTTTTTGAGTATACCGATTGATATTTGGTTTTCCAAATATTGGCATTTACGGTTATGATTTAATCGCACCTAATTAAAGTGTTATGAAAAATATACAAAGAGCAAATATTATCGTCTGTGGGCCCCAATATTCTATTTGGCCTGATTATTCAAAGGGCTGGAAGTGAAATCTAATAATGCCGTGAATGAATAAGGGGTTGGATATTATTGGTGTGGAAGGAAATTGTTTTCCTGAAGGTAACTTTATCGACACGTTGCTATTCATTTAAATATTTCCTCGAGTTCAAGAAGATATAACAATCGTGACTTGAATGCTCACATTACCGTCAAGACAAATATATTGGTGGCTAAAGGTTCCATCAGGGAAATATTTTAATATTTGGTGTGAACTTAATGCCAAAATGGTATTAGAAAGATAGGCATGAATAATATATTTGCTTGAGGAACATTCAAAATGGAACTCATATGTAAAGAGCGTTACATCTCCCATATGCTAGTAAAGTTTATTGCCATGGGGAAAGGTTATTGGATTGGCAAAGGTTACCGACAACCATTTGAAGACTCCCGAAGACATTACAACATAATCGCCTCTTTGTGATATTTGTGCAGGTGTTCGAAGACCAAGGAACCATGCATTATAACTGAGTATTTGCTTGGAATAGTTTGGGTGTTTTGAAAATGGTTGGAGGTGCCAACACATTCAGAAGTTGCTAAGTCGGTTTTATAGATCAATGGAGTTCTAAACATGCCTTGGTAGTACAGAGATTAACAACAACATTGGAGGCTTGTGGTATTCCTTCAAGAGCTGTACAGGGGTGCCATGAATAAGCCAACAGGTGCTATCAACTACTGCTATTAAAAGATCTGGAAAGAAATATTGGTGGATTGTGAGGAAGATTAGACAATAAAGAGATAATTATTTCATACCCTTGAATAATGTTCATGAATCTTTTATGTAGTTATTAATTCATACATTAGAATAGTGGATCATGTATGCTTCTACCATTGGTATTTCCCTTCGGGATATGTTGATCCTATGAAGTATTAGTAATCTCTCTAAAATGCTTCCAAGATAGATCGAGGAGCATAAGGATGATGAGGAAGAGCTTGATGCATCCTGTGAGGAAGTCACACAAGCTGAAGAATGAAGACACAACTTTCCGTCTTAGGGCTGAGTTGGTGGCACATAACTGGAGACATCTCTCTCTCGAAGAACCTATTCAGATCTTCTTGTGATCAATTTCTTCTAAGAGGAGGAAATGCCATTCAAAGGGAGTTCAATTCTGAGAATTCAAGGGACGAGTTGAGAGCATTAAGGTGTTAAGATCAATACAGGGGAGTTCACTTCAAGAGAATTTGTTTGCAATCTCTAAGGTAGCATGGATCAAGAGGAAGTTCTGTAGAGAAGTGAAGATGTCAGATAAGTGGGTTGCTATGTTACAAGGCCAGGTGCTAACGTCCTTGGAAAAACTCTTCAGCTGCATAGAACAAAATTGCACAGTCAATCTGGATTTGACATTGGTAGCTCTGCAAACTTAGTTAGAATAGGGTGATTTGGGATGAGGTTGAGGAGGACAGTCTTGGACTCTAGCATGTCAAAAGTTTCAAAGACGTGTGTTGAAAACCGCTCCTCTAAGACAAGTATTGCAGGCAATCTTGAACGAGGAGGTCAGGAGGTTAATGCAAGTGCTTGGAGCTTCAGAGGGAGTTGCATCATCATGAAGATTTGTCGTAATGTTGTTTCTCTGTGAGAGAGAAATATGAGGTGAAAGCCCTTGTAGTGTATATTTCTCTGTGAGAGAAATATGAGGTGAAAGCCCTTGTAGTATATTTTACTTTGTGAGAGAGAAATATGAGGTGAAATCCCTTGTAATGCATATTTCTTTGAGATGGAGAAATAGGAGGTGAAAGCCCTTGTAGTGCATATTTCTTTGAGATGGAGAAATATGAGGTGAAAGCCCTTGAGAGATGTGCTTCTTTCCACACATGGGAGTTGCCATGGTGGACGTCATGTTGAGAGATTCCATGACGACATCACGTTGAGTGATTCCGTGATGGGCACTTGTGTGTATGCTTCTTTCCACACATAGGAGTAGCCATGGTGGACGTCATGTTGAGAGATTCCATGATGACATCACATTGAGTGATTCCGTGATGGACACTTGTGTATATGCTTCTTTCCACACATGGGAGTAGCCATGGTGGACATCATGTGAGTGATTCCATGATGTTATCACGTTGAGAGACTCCGTGCTAAAAATCTTATCCACAAATGGGTGTAGCCATTGTGGGTGTCATGTTGAGAGATTCCATGACATGGATTTCTAGAAAGATGCCTCCCTAGCTAAAGAGGGAGTGTTGAAGATATAGCTTCGGGAGATATCTTTCTCCCAATTCGAAATATATAAATAATCTATTTTTATTAAAGTCATTGAAGGGTCCTCAATTTGAAGGGACAAGACATTGAAGAGTCAAGAGTCAAGACAATGAAGGGTCAAGACAACAAAGGGTCTTCACTTTGTAACGAGAAGACAATGAAGGGTCAAGGCAATGTTTTATATTCTTCAAGAAGTAATTCACTGAGATAGATTGACATTCTTTGCTGAGTGATTGTATCAAAGGGATATTTCATTTATTGTCTGCAGATCATAGGGATGATAATCATTGCTTCAGTTTTGGCCTAGTTTTGGGCATATTGTAAATCTGTCTACTGCTCTTTCATTAATAAAATGATTCTTGTGTGGCTGGGTTTTTTCCCCTCAAGTTGGAGGGGCTTCCTAGGATAATTTGCTATGTCTTTCGTTCATTTATTTTGTTTGCTGTTTATCTTCAATTCTGGTATGAAACTTCAACAGTTGGCAAGGCTTCTGTCTGTACCTAGTGAATAGTCTTATTAAGCAACCTCTGAGCTAGTTTTGGACTAAGGAATCCTAAATTATGCTTATATGTATTTGAATGTGGGTCAGGGCTAACTCCTTGATAGAGTTTTCCATGTGTTGGGAGCCAAAGAACGGAGAAGTCCATGACTGAAGAAATCCTGGCTAGTTATCAATCATGCCAGGAACATGGTCACCTAGCAAGAATCTTCCCTTTAAATTCCATTCCCTTGGGATTACTACACCACCAAATCAGTTCATGGTAGCGTAGGACAACCAAATAACTTGGCTAGTATCTTAGTGAATAATGATGAACATGCAATAGGAAACATAGAAAACTATTGCACATTCATGTGGATAATAAGATAGCATAATGGTGCTTTTCTATTCACCAAGAATGAACAGGTATGATACATATTGTACAAGAGAAACAAAAATTCAACAAGGCTGGGAATCAATACTGCCATGATCAGGAAATAAGTGAAAGAAATGTGGAAGGTTGAAACCAACAATACTGGAGATGTGCCCTAATTTGTTGATCATTGATTCTCTTATTCACTTTTGCCCAGAAAGTCAAAAACCTTTTGTTGCTAGAGGGAGAAATTGAGAAATGATGCAAAAATGAAAAATTAAATTTATATTGAAGATGTTAAATCAACCCAGCTTATTATTCAAATCTCAATTTAAACTATTTCTAGACGCAGTGCTGAATATATGTATATAAATGTCAATTCTAACAATATCACTATTATTGCAGAAGAAGGAATCTGAGTGTATGCAGATACAAGAACTTTGTATTTCAAATATGCTTGATGAGTAAATATATATTAATCTGAACTTGCTGTTTTCTGTACTCAGCACTTATCAATTTCGCTGTAAGTATGAAACAGATTGTTCATCATATATATAGTATGTGTAATGAGAGAAGGGTCATGTCTATGATAGACGTGACTCCTCAAGGAGTCACGCCTATCATAGGCGTGACTGTTTTTAACACAGTTTAACAACCCGTAATCACACAGCCCGTATAACATACATTCTGTATAACATTCAACCCGTAATTACTTGATGACATGGCATCCACATTAATATGCTGTTGGATGGTAGCATATGTTTGACCACTAATCTTACTGACAACGACTTGTAAATATCGATCACTATATACAATATGTTTAAGTGATCGGTATCCATAATAGCCATGGTCGATAGAGTTATAGGTTAATAACTGTAACCCGATAGTGCATGGTCGATTCTTTTAATGAATCGATATCAAATATATTAATTCGATCATAATTACTATATATGTTAATATATATCATAGTAATAATGATAATATACTTTAATATATATAAATATAATAATAATGATAATATATTTAATATATATGTATTTAATAATAATAGTATTATTATTATCTACATATTATTATTATATGTATATCATAATCATACTTTTATCTGATCGAAACTATATTCATTAACACTCCCTCTTAGCTAGGGAAGATAAAATCATATATCAATCACATTTTTCATGATAAGAAGTCTTGCATATCTTGTGAAGACAAACATCACATAACACGTGATGGTAAGTATCACATAGCTTGTGATAATAAGTCTCACATATCTTGTGAAGACAAACATCACATAACATGTGATGATAAGTATCACATAACTTGTGATAATAAGTCTCACATATCACATGAAGACAAACATCACATAACACGTGATGATAAGTATCACATAACTCGTGATACTTAAAGGATGATATGCTTGAGAATATCACATTCTCCTTATACATCCTAGCTATGGTATGTGCACTGACATTACGCCACATAATGTCTACCATAACATATCATGGCACATCCATGAATGATATCAAGTCAGCATGATATCACTATTATAAGATTGTCATCTTGTAATATTTGAATACAAGTGTTCATTTCCAAAAGATTGTCACCTTTTAGAGATGAATATAGGGGGTAGAGACCATACAGTCATATATCAACACATATGACAAAATAAGTTTACACATTAAACATCTTATATATTATTTACATATCAACAAGGATTACAATGCAAATTACAATTCAATCATACCAAGACCTTTCCTGAAGTGTTCAACTTCCACTCTGGCAAGTGGCTTGGTTAGTATATCTATTGTTTGATCTCCTGTACTGATATATTCCAACTGAATCACATTCTTATCCACTATGCCTCTCACATAATGATAAGGAATCTTTATATGCTTGGATCTATCATGAAATACTGGATTTATAGAAAGTTTTATGCAACTCTAATTATCACAATGGATGACTGTCGGTCTCAGGGGCTTACCGAATAATTCTACAAGTAGTTTCCTGAGCCATACTGCTTCTCTTGCAGCCATAGAGGCTGCAATGTATTCGGCCTCTGTAGAACTTTGAGCCACTGACAATTGTTTCCTGCACATCCAAGATATCATGGCGGATCCCAAACTGAAGCAGCAACCTGAGGTGCTCTTTTTATCAGTTACACTTCCAGCCCAATCAAAATCTGTGTATCCATGTAGATTCAAGTCAACTTTCTCATATTTGAGTCCATAATTTAGAGTACCTTGCAAGTATCTCAAAATATGTTTCATGGCCATAAGATGAATCTCCTTAGGCTCACACATAGACTGATTCAAGGCATTTACTGCATAACATATATCCGGTCTAGTATTAACCAGGTACATCAAAGTTCCAATTATCTGCCTGTAGAGAGTAGGATCTGCAAATGGAGAATTTGCTGCTGCCTCCTTTAGTTTATGAAGGTTTGTTTCCATGGGAGAAGACACGGGTCTGCAATTCATCATACAAAATCTCTTCAATATGTCTAGGGTGTACTTTCTTTGATTAAGTACAATGCAGTCTAAGTTTTGCCTAACTTCCAATCCAAGAAAGTAATGTAGAAGACCTAAATCCTTCATTTCAAACTCTTTAGCAAGGTCCCTTTTATATTGATCAATAAGGTGATCTCCTATAATTAGCAGATCATCAACTTCAAGATTAATATCAACATATCACCTTTGCTTTGCTTGAAGTAAAGATTTGGATCTGCATTATTTTTAGAAAATCCCAATTTCATGAGATAGCTATCAATTCTCTCATACCAAGCTCTGGGGGCTTGTTTAAGTCCATATAGAACTTTCTTCAACCTGCACACATGAGATTCTGCAGTGTGAACCTCAAATCCTTCTAGTTTCTCTAAGTGGACTTCTTCTATTTTTCCATTTAGGAATGCAGTCTTTACATCCATCTGATGAACGTTCCATCTTTTGGCTGCTGCAATGGCTAGAACAGCTCTGACTGAGGTATATCTTGCAACAGGTGCAAAGGTTTCCTCATTATCAATTCTTTCTTTATGTGAGAAACCTCTAGCAACAAATCTGGCTTTATGTTTCTCTATATTACTGTCTGCAACATACTCGATTTTAAATAGCCACTTGGATGAAACAATAGACTTTTCCTTTGGCCTTGGAACTACTTCCCAAACATCATTTTAAAAAATGGATTGGTATGCTTTTGTCATGGCATCCTCCCATACTTGGTGCTTGAGAGCTTCTGATGCATTAGGAGGTTCAGACTTAGAGAGATCATTCATTAAAGCCACATAGCTGGAAAACCTTCAGGGTCTTTTACTTTCTCTAAAGGTCCCTGAAGGAGCTGCAAACTTCTTTGCTTCTTCCATTGTTTTGGTGGCCCAAAGTTGTCTTTTCTTAATGTTCTCGAGGTGAGTTTTGTACTTCATTTTCATCTTCTTCAGGATACTCCCTCTAAAACTCAGGTGCAGGATCCTTTCCTTGGTCTGAAGGTGAAGTATTACTAGTTGACTCAATAGAGTTTCTAGCCCTTTTAAAGGCTAGGTCTTCCTCAAATATTATATCTCTACTGAGTTCAATATTGCTATACAAATACTCTATAGGCTTTAGAAGTTTCACTATACCCAACAAAGATTCCTTTTCTTCCAGAAGGTTCTAGTTTTGTTCTCTTTTCTTTAGATACATGAAAATAAACAGGTCATCCAAATATCCTTAAATGAGTGATATTTGGCTTTATACCTGTGAAAACTTCTTCAGGAGTTTTGTCTTCAATATGAGAGCGAGGACATCTATTTTGTATGTATACAACAGTGTTAGAGGCTTCTGCCCAATGATAAGTTTCTAAATTTTGATCAAGGAGCATGGCTTTAGCTGCTTCTACAATTATTCTATTTTTCCTCTTAGCAACCCCATTTTGTTGAGGGTTGTAAGGAACAGTAAACTCCCTCTTAATCCCGGTTTCTTTACAAAATTCTGTAAAGATGTCAGAGGTGTATTCCTTCCCATTATCAGTTCTTAGGGTTTTTATTTTCTTTCCAGAGGAGTTTTCACTAAAGGATTTGAACTCTTTAAATTTCCTAAGGATCTCTTCTGATTCTTTACATTTGAGGAAGTAGATCCAGGTTTTTCTGGAGAAGTCATCAACAAATATTACATAGTATAGAAACCCGCCCACAGAAGAAACAAACATGGGTCCACATAGATCAGAGTGAACTAGTTCTAAAACATTACTCGTTTTACTAGAACTACTTTGAAAGGAACCCTTAGTATTTTTGCCTAGGGCACACCCTTTACATGTACTTGAGTGATATAGCTTTAACTTAGGTAAGCTAGTGACTAACTTTTTCATGGAAGATAAGGCACGAAAGTTTAAATGTCCTAATCTTCTATGCCATATCTCATTAGAGTCTGCAATTTCATGAATTAGGGCAAGATTAGGTTCAGTACATACCTCATACAAGTAGCCTTTCCTTTCCCCTATAGTTATTGCTTTCTTGATAGAAGAATTCTTTGGCCATGCCAAAACTTTGCTATCCATGAAGGTTACTCTATACCCATTGTCCTCAATTGCTGATATGGAGACTAGGTTCCTCTTGATGCCAGGAACATATAGAACTCCGGTGAGTTGGATAGACATGCCTGACTTCAACTTAATGGTGCAGGTCCCAACACCTTTTACTGGATGTGCAGAGTCGTCTCCAATAGTTACCTCTTCATCGATTTCTTCTATCATAGAGTCCAATAGCTCTCTATACCCAGTGATGTGTCTTGATGATCCACTGTCTATTATCTAGGTGTTAGATTTGTTTGAAACTTGGTTGGAGAGGGCAGAATAGAATACATGTTTCTCTGAATTATGCCCCTTTTTATTCTTTTTCACTTTGTCAAATGTAGCTAGTTGTTTAATTCTATGTGGACATCTAGCCGCATAGTGCCCATATTGATCACATCTAAAGCATTGAATTTGAGAAGTTTCCTTTTTAGATGAACCCTTTTCATGATGGTCCTTCCTCTTCTTAAAGTGTTTCTTCTTGCCTTTCTTGTGAGAGTTTACATTTAACACTTGAAGATCCTCATCTATGTTCTTTCGTTTGATTCCTTTCTTGTTTTGTCTTGACTCTTCCTGAAGACAATCAGACCTTAGTCAATCGATCAGGAAGTTGGAAATTTTGACCTTGCACTAATGCCTTGAACAAAAGTCTCCCAAGTGTTTGGTAGGTCATCTAATGCGATGAGTGTTAGTTCTTTGCTCTGAATTGTATATCCAAGTACTGCTAATTCATCTCTTAGAGTGGAAATTCTCCTAAAGTACGCATTGATCGATTCTCCTTTATTCATACATATATGATTAATTTCCCTGTTTAGGGCTAGGGTTCTACTAGCATTGTTTATCTCATACGTTCTTTCCAGTGATTTAAACATATGATAGACAGTCTCATATTTTGTCAGGATCGGCATTGTATGGTCTCTAACACCATCAACTGTTATCTTCATAGCCTTTTCATTTCCTTCAATCCAATTTGATTTTTTGGGATCATTCTCTGGCTCTTCTTTGTGCTCCTTTATAAATGACTAGACTTTATTTTCTTTTAAAATCATTTTTATTCTGAATTTCCATGATGAGAAGTTGCTTCCTCCTTAAAGTCTATCTTCAAATCTGATAGCACTTGCCATCGAAATGTGAGAACTGTGATAGATTATGATTGATATTGAATTTCTCAAGTTTGAGAGCTTCTTGGATCTTCCTTTACCAGCACTTTGATACCATGTTAAATCAACCCAAGCTTATTATTTTGTTCTCGATTTCAACCTAAGTTACCGGTTCAAGTTCAGTTTGAAGTTCGGGTTCGAAGAATTGGTTCGCTAGTTCGACAAAATTTTGAAAAGGGGTTTGGGTTTGGGTTCGAAAAAACATGTAAGATTTTTAAAAAAATATATATATACATATTTATGAAGCCTAGAAGCATGAGTTAAAATTAGAATGTCACATAGTATCATAAAAACAACATTTAAACAACAAAAACACCATAAACTTATAATCATAGTATCATAAAAACAACATTTAAACAACAAAAAACACCATAAACTTATAATCATAGCATCATGTTGGAGTTGTCCTAGAATTGAAGTGTTAAATATAAGGTCAAAATTTGCATCATATTTGCCTTGTTCAAGATATAAATATAAGGTCAAAATTTCAAGCTCAACCCACAACTCACTTGCACTTTCTCCAAAACCATTTCTGCTATGTTTTATTCTGCTCTTAAAATCACATGTCTGCCCCTTGAAATTGAATTTCAATCACAACTAAGGTGATTTTATTAATTAATCTTATTGAAATTCATCCATTGAGAGATAGGAAATCTGATCCTCAGGCCCCATTGAGAGATAGGAAATCTGATCTGGTTATACAATCGAACCCTGCCCAGACCCACAGGCGAACTGGACCCGGACCACGGATCAGTTCGCACCTGGGCCAGTTCGGAGGGGTCTAGGGCGAACCATGGTAACTTAGATTTTAACTATTTATAGATGCAGTGCTGAATATATGTATATAAATGTCAATTCTAACAATATCACTATTATTGCAGAAGAAGGAATCTGAGTGTATGCAGATACAAGAACTTTGTATTTTGAATATGCTTGATGAGTAAATATATATTAATCTGAACTTGCTGTTTTCTGTACTCAGCACTTATCAATTTCGGTGTAAGTATGAAACAGAGTGTTCATCATATATATAGTATGTGTAATGAGAGAAGGGTCATGTCTATGATAGACGTGACTCCTCAAGGAATCACGCCTATCATAGGCGTGACTGTTCTTAACACAGTTTAACAACCTGTAATCACAGCCCGTATAACATACATTCTGTATAACATTCAACCCGTAATTACTTGATGACATGGCATCCACATTAATATGCTGTTGGATGGTAGCGTATGTTTGACCACTAATCTTACTGACAACGACTTGTAAATATCGATCACTATATACAATATGTTTAAGTGATCGGTATCCATAATAGCCATGGTCGATAGAGTTATAGGTTAATAACTCTAACCCGATAGTGCATGACCGATTCTTTTAATGAATCGATATAAAATATATTAATTCGATCATAACTACTATATATATTAATATATATCATAGTAATAATGATAATATATATAAATATAATAATAATGATAATATATTTTAATATATATATGTATATAATAATAATAATATTATTATTATTATCTACATATTATTATTATATGTATATCATAATCATACTTTTATCTGATCGAAGCTATATTCATTAACAGAAGAGGACAAGGAGTTCATTTGAAAAATTGCCAAAAAGCTGTTGTTTGATCAAAAAACTGGTCAAAGGAAAAGACGGTCACCTGGTTCAAACTAACATTATTTACGCAAAAGACTGTGGTGAGCTTGAGGTTCTTGCCATTTCTTTCTTCTATGATTGAAACAATCAAACATCTCATTGAGTGTTCATATACTAGGGAAATATGGTCTAGATTAGGCATATGCTAAGATCTTGTGAGACTCAAGTAAAAATGTTTCCAAGGTCAGACTAAGTGCACGTCTTAACATTGATTATAGAGTGCTTAAAAGGCTACATGAACTTGCTTAAGGTTTTCTTTGTTAAAAAACTTTGCTAGAAAGAAATAAGATATGTGTGGATGTAGCTCACTGCACGAATGCGACAGTCATCTAGATTCAATTTATTAAGTGTAAGGGATTGGTAGATAAAATCATACTGAGCATCTTTAGTGCATGAGCTTGCAATCCCCAGATCTTGTTTTCCCATTCCAATGCATGTAGCCACATTCGCAATACCACCTCTTGCAAGTTGAGCATCCTCATCCATCTCAGGCCAAACTCAAGTTTATCAGTACTTTGATGGGTAACCTGGCTCAAAGAAGTTGTAGATGTTATACTTCTAGGTGTTGGAGGTCTCTTACTTATTCATCAATGTGAAGACCCACAAATACACTTAAAGGCGGGCTTTGTACAGATGTTATACTTCTAGGTCTTCGCGGTCTCTTACTTATTCATCAATGTGAAGACCCACAAATACACTTAAAGGTGGGCTTTGTACAGATGTTATATCATTTGAGCATTGACGTGAATTCTAGGTTTTATTTCCATCATGAAAAAAATTGACCAACTAGCTAAGCATTCCCTTTGTCTAGGTCCTATAAATTTTCAACTTCACAACATTCATGAAGGCAATCTATATACCCCGTACCTGCTACAATTGATTATAGAGGGTGCAGATCTGAAGTTCCCATGTGTAGTGGAGAGAAAACACTGCATGTTATGTTGTCCTACTTCCCTACTTCCAGACATTTTGAAGGACACTTTATTTGAACCCAATATCAAATCACAGTATTGCACCTATCGTTTGACTTTTTTTATGGAATTGCAACATCAATTATACAAAACTATGACAATAGTTATAACAAATAAAAAACATTTCAAAGTGGAATTTGAGCATGGGATGTCAACCCTCTCAACTCCACTCATGTGGTACAAAAAACAAGCTTGACGCACTTTGATCCTATATGGTGGTCATAGTGCCAAGTCATGCCTACCTTTGGCAGATTAATAGGAGTAATGGCAAGAGGGATGGAAGTGATGCTATATATGCAGCTTCAAATCTAACATTGACTACTTAAATGAAAGTAAAAACATATTTAGCTCCATTTTCAAGCCACATTATATATGGTCTACTGCTTACGAATATCTGACATAACACAACATACATCCAGTCCCACTCTCAATTTCTTCCCCTATGGATGAAAGAAACAAATATCATGCAAGTGCAAAGCTCACAAGTGCCAATTGAATATACATCAACATATTTTAGGTTTATATGGATATTACACAACCAAAATGATATGTTGTGTCACAAATTGAGTTGAAGGATGGAAGCAGCAACATTAGTAATGTTAGAAAGCTTAACATAGATCATTTTGTGGAGAAGCGATCTATTTCTTTATGTAACAGAAATTCATAATTGTATCGGTACTCATACCCAAACCCCTGGGATGCGACTCGGGTATTGGGATGCAACTCAGGTACAGGGGTGCAACTCTTGTGCAGGATACTCAATGGGGTATGGATCCTCTATCAAGGTACGCCACGTTTGTAGTCTCCTGACGTATCCAAAAGTCTTTTGTAAGTCAAACGAAAAGAAACCATAAAATGCCTATATGGGATAAAATAAAGACAAAAAGTGCAACAAAAATCTAGAGAAAAACGGTGGTTAGAAAAAGTAAGAAACAATAGTGGAAGAAGCAAATGAAGCACCATAAAAGGATAGAAGAATAGCTCGTGCAGAGGAACGATTTGTGTAAAAGAACAACTCGTGCAAGACATAGGAATACAATCAAGAATACAAAGGTAAGTTTTACGATTACATTTATTAGGCATAGGAACAGATTGATGCCCTTACTATGCGTTTTGGACTTGAGACTTCACTATATCGATGCCCTTACTATACGTTTCAGACTTGAGACTTCACTATATCGATGCCCCTACTATGTGTTTCAGTCTTTTAGACTTGAGGCTTCACTGCTTCAATGCCTAATGCATAGCATCAAAATACAAAAATACAAGTAATTAATAAGAGGGGTCTACATCAGGATAGAGAGGTAATGAAATGATTTTGGGCTGCAATAAAAATGATTTATGGTTGAGGTGAGGTTGCTTCAATTTTGGGGAGTCAATGGAATAAGTTTTCACATGGGCAAGTTGATTTTGCTTCCGTGGAAGCTTTGCACGATATGAAAGTAAAGAAAGACCCTATAGAGTAGTGGGGAACCATGTAGGTGAAACCCCTGAATTGTAATAATTAATATGTAGCTATCTCTTCATCTTGTGAGAGAAATTGGTGTACTTATAGGTTCATTCATTCACAAAAGAGGAACCAATCAGGGTCAAAGAAAGTAGAGAACCTGGTGTACATTCATAGCTCACTTCATCCTCTTTCTCATGTTGTAAGATCCCTGGTTTATTTGCACTAGAATATTGCTTTTTATCCCAAGGATATTTCATCAAACAGTTTGCTTGCTTTTGGAATTGTGAATGCTTATTTGTTTGCAATGAGTTTGATTCAATTTTTTTTTTAATATTGAGATAGAGTATCAACTGTATACAAAACAAAACTGTTTGAGGGCTTAACCAGCTGTATGTTCTTTAGCAACAAAGGTATTATGTTGCTGTCTACCAAATACCTATCTATGACATATACATTTCAGCAACCAAAATTCTTATGTTGCTTTCTACCAAAAAGTTATTTATAGCATATACATTTCAGGTATTACAAAACTATACTGTATTATGTTTCATCCCAACCATCATTGCTGTTTCTATATTCAGTGCTGCCCCATCCATCGGTGCTGCTTCTATGTTAATAACTATTCTATTTAACAGTCCTATTTCCTTCATCAGAATCCCTGTTTTGGATATGTGGTTGATTATAGCTTTGTGCAAGGTTGGTCCTGGTATCATTTGTGGTTCCCTCTTGAGACTCTTCAGTGTACGAGGAAGACTGGATGTCCTCCTTATATATAATCAATGCTCCTTCTCTTACCAGTGATAGGAATCTTTCTTTTGGAACTTCAATAATTGCAGTGACCTGTAAAACAATGTGAAAATGAGTGAGTTTAATATGAAACTCAGTAAGATCCCGTTTCCTGTCTTGGAAAATCTCTTCGTTTCTCTGCTTCTAAATGGTCCATAAAAGTACAACAGTTAAAGCAAACCACAAATTGTTCATCTTGCAATCAAAGGCTTCAACAAAACCAACAATGACCTCATGCCAAGAAAAACTGTTAAAATAATTCCAAGAAATGGGGTGACCAAAGAAACTAGACCAGATTTTTCTTGCAAATTCACACTCAAAGAAAAGATGCTCAAAAGTTTTTGGGCATTTGCAGATAGAACAAGAAATAGGTTGATGACCACAATGCGAAAAAAAAGACCCAACAACAATTTTTTAAGGAGCAGCATCCATATGAAACAAATAATTTTAGGCTCAACATGTGAGTGCCAAAAAAACTCAAAGATAAAGTGCCATCTAGAACTTGCCTAGTTAAGGTTCCAGTTATGGTTTATTTTACTGATGATCCCTACATTCTCCTTTAACATGTATATTTTCTAAAAATCAATCAACAACTTGCCATTAGTCCATTTAATTTGATCAATCATCTGATTAGAATTTAGCAATTTATCTGGAAAATACCTTCCCACAACTTTAGAAATAAGAGTATATGTTTTTTTATGAGATTTGGGAATGTTACATCTGGCATTGATATCTTCCCAAGAACCCAATCTCTTATCAATCAATACATCCTGTATGAGAGAGATTCCTTTTTGATGCCAATTTTTAGTAGAGCAGCATTGTGTCAAAGCCAGGGGTTTACCATTCAAATAAACGCCCCACCAAATAGATCTGTCCACAATAGCAAATGAGGGGTTTTTCCCAACAGCACTCCTTGAGAAGATTAAGGGCCTGACCTGGCACCATGCCTTCCAAATGGTATGAAAGACATTGGACCCAAATACTTTAATATCAAAATCTCCAAACACCAAATCATGAAGCGGGGTATCCTTCCAATACTTTCTTTTTTTATGGTTGATCTCTCAATATTGTTTCTAATAAGAAATTTTCATGGTTCATTCCCTCTCAGGACTTTGACAATCCATTTTGCAGCTAGAGCAACTCCTTGTGTCTTCAAGTCCCTTAATCCAATACCTCCTATGTTTTTTGGAGCACAACACCAATCCCATTTGACACAATGTCTCTTTCTGTTACCAAGACCATTTGACCACAAGAACTCCCTCATAATCCTTTCTAACTTGTTGAACTGACAATTAGCTAGCAACCAAGTGGAGGCATAGTAAACTGCATGAGAGGAAAGAACTTTTTGAACCACTTGTGCTCTCCCAACAATAGATAGCATGTGAGTTTGCCATTTGAGATGCTTGTTTTCTATTTTCTTGTAGATCCAAGCCCACATATCTTTGACTGAGGGATTAATAGAAAAGGGTATTCCCAAATATCTCACAATGGTAGAGGGGCCTGACCATTGCCATTCCCTACCACTTAACCATCTAGGGGGCGACTCTGTCCATGCCAGCATGTTGGACTTGTGAGGTGAGATTTTGGCTCCTGAATAAAGACAAAACAATTGCAGTCTTCTAAGAACATTTTCAAAATTCTCATCATCCAAATCCACAAAAAGAGCAGTGTCATCAACAAATTGCTTAACTACAAGCTCATCATTATTAGGAAGATGTATCCCCTTAACAGGTGGACCAAATTCAAAGGCTTTAAGAATAAAAGATAGAGCATCAACAACAATGACATATAGTGCAAGAGCAAGGGGGCACCCTTTTCTAATAGATCTACCAAGTGGTATAGGTTATGATAATTCTCCATTAACTTCAATCACTGTTGAGGAATCTTTGAACAAGATGTTGACCCATTTGCAAAAATATAGTGGAAACCCAAATGCCTCTTAACATCCGAAGGACAAATTGCCACTCAATTCTGTCATAAGCCTTTTGAAAGTTCAGGAGTACCATAGCGGCATCCTGTCCATCCATTTAGCCCAGTGCATAGCTTCACAACTGGTTACAAGGTTATCCAATATATATCTCTCTTTAATAAACCCCGTTTGGGTAAGTGACACAATATTTTTAAGAATATCACTGATTCTTCTAGCCATGACTTTTGCAATTATCTTGTAAGAAAGGTTTAGCAAAGTAATGGGTCTCCAATTCTTTACCTGGGATCTATCACCTTCTTTGGGCAAGAGTTTAATCACCCCTCTGTTGATATTCTCTCCTAATGATCCTGTTTCAAAAGCCTCTTCATACACTTCTAACTGTTCACAAGTTATCCATTCTTTGTTCTTCTTGTAGAATTCTGCTGGTAGCCCATTTAGTCTGGGGGACTTGTCATTGGCTAGAGTCCCTATGGCTTCATCAATTTCCTTAAGGTTAATCTTTTGTTCAAGAATTGTGGCCTGTTTTTGGGATACCTTCCTTGGAACTACCTTGATGCATCGATTCATGGCTTCAATGTTTTCAGCTTTATGTTTTGAGGAAAACAAATGTTTGTAAAATTCCACAAAAGCCCTCAATGTATCTTTATTATTACTAGTGAATCCTCCTTCAACTTGGATACCAGTAATTTCCTCTCTAATATGGTTGGCTTTGATCAGATTGAAAAAATATTTAGATCCTTTATTTGCATCCTTAATCCATCTACCCTTAGCTCTAACTTTTTGCCCTTGTATTTTGTAGTTTTGGATTTGCCCTTTCAAGTAACTTGCAAAGACAAATGGCCTTACCACTAGTGCCATAGATGAAATACTTGCCGAGTAGTGAAAAACTCACGAATTTTTATACTTTGCGACTATTTTACGCCATTAACTTGCCAAAAAAACTCTCAAGGTTTTTGTGAGAATTTTACCGAGTTATTTGCAAAAGCTCGGCATGTTTTTGTGAAAAACTCAGTCACGACATAATAAAAGGCCCAAAACCCCCCAAAAAGTGAGTTCTAATTCATTTTTTTGGTGCTTTCTTTGAGGCTTGAGACGCAATTGGAGCTTGCTCAAGGCCATCCACACGAAGAAGAGTAACAAGTTATCTTGAAATCGCCTCAATGATCTTGTCTTTGTGCAATATAATCTTTGGTTGCGCACAAGGAAGGTAGAGGAAACATCTAGTCCAATTGATTTGGATGATATAGATCTTTACAGTGATTGGACATCATAGGAGCACCATCCATTGTTTACAAAGGATGCGATCTATGATTTGGAGAGGCGCACTATGAAGGAGGGGGTGGATTTGAATTCACAGTGGATCATGTTGAGGAGGGTGAGAAGGTTGAGGATGATGAGGAGTCATTGCCAGTGTTAGTAGCATCTACATCCAGGATGGAGGTCGAACCACGAGCAGTCATGCCAGGCGAGGAGGCATGCCATAGTGGACTCCTAAGATTAAACCCTCTACCTCTCCCTTAGTTTTTACTAGAGCTAGTAAGAGGAAGATATAAACTGTTTTTATGTTGTATTTACTTATACAAAAGCAATTTTCTATTTTAATATTGCTTTAAATATTTATGGCTACCAGCCATCAACATTCTACATGAGGATGCCATTTTGCACGCAATTCGTATTTAAATCAATCAAATATACCTAGAGTCAACTTGTTTCTTTGTATGCTCATTTATTCACTCATTGGATGCATCTGATTGAATTTTGCAAAAAAATGCATTTCTTACTAAATTAAGCAAATTTTTAAGTTGTTGAGTTTTTTGCTGAGTTTTTTTGGGGCTTGGCGAGTTTTTTCTTTTAAGCGTGTTTTTCAAATTTGTTACCAGCTGCTATATACTTTGCCTATGTTGTACTCAATGTGATTGAAGTTTTCTTCCTACTGAACCAAGATACTATTTCTGAGTTCAAGCTAAAGCAATGACTAGAGGTACCCTTCCTATCTGCTGCACTATGCAATAAAGATTAGAATTTGCTAGACTTTTGATAAAGCCTATGCTTAGGAAACATTCATCTATCCTCAAATACCATGGGCGGGGTGCTTGTTTGTGTCCATACAAGGCTTTCTTAAGTTTCTTCCCATTTACCTCAAATATACTGTATAGATATGATAGGAAACATTACGTAGGACTTGGACATTGACCATGATCCTCTTGTAGTACAGGGTTGTAATGTCCCCTTTCCCAGAGCGAAATTTAATCATAATAAGAATTGAATATAAGATTAAATAATTAAATAATATATATATATATATAATTGTAATTAAATCATAATAATAAATTATAATATATAATAAATTAAATTATTATTATAATAATAGAGGAATATATTATTAATAATATTATATATAATATTATTAATAAATAAAAATAATAATTATATTTTGAATAAATAATATTATAATTTCCAAATAAATTAATTATAATAAATAACATTAATAATTCATATAAATAGATTAATAATAAATCTGTTATTAATACAAAATATAATATTTATTAATATAATGTTAGAGTACTAAATATAATATAAATAAGATAATAATTAAATAGTAAATAATTAATATGATACATATATCATCACTATCATATTATGATATAATACATATCATAATATAATTCATATCAAATATTATAATATAAATCTAAAAATATCCTAATACATCCATATATCAAATAAAGAATGATATCTACCAAATGCTAATTTCACATATCAAAATTAGTGGCTCACACTGTGATAACTCGAGTTGCGACAGCTGAGGGAAGTTGTGTCTTTTCTCCTATACGGGTATTAATGGGAGGAAAAAAATGAGATTTAAGGGGGATATACTTCACAACCGGGAAGCAGCTCACTCTCCATTCCCAGAGTTTGGAATCATCAAAATAGCCATGAATACCGTGCTAGAGAGTGCTAGTGTTAATCGGGACTATTGAGATTTATCGGAACTTGACATGGATGCATTGAATATAGAAGATCACTCCATCCAGAAATACACAATGATTGGAGACTTAGTTCTTTAAAAGCCAGTGATTGAGGAATTCAACGGGTATGAAAGATATATATATATATATACCGAATGGGAAATCTTGCATTGACCCAAACCACACACAATTACCTATTGAGAATAATGAAGCTTCTTCCTCTTGGAAATACGATCAATCACCCATCAGACATGTTTAATTCTTATTTCATCCTTTGTGGATTCGCTCACCTGGAGCAGACAGACTTGGCTTTTGGGATGGACATGAACGCTACACACCTTATTATATGGAGAGCACAAAAATCTAGAACTTCACGGGCAAGAGACAATTCAAGTATTGTCGTGAATCATTATTTGGGAAAAGAGGATAATAATCTATCTGTGCAACATTTAGTAAATTGAAGTTATTTTTCAGATAGAGTTCAAGAGCAGCATTAACATATACTGGACATGAGATATTGGTAAATGTTTGTGTGAAGAGAGCATAAATATCAAGGAAAACATATAAGAAAAGAAGACTGCATTTGGAGATCCTAGTCGGCAATATGCATTACAGCCAGTGGCCTCCGTTTGTCTACAACCAGCAATCGTGGGAGATAAGGAGTATAACATCTCAAAAATCTTAACCACACATCATTGTCAGCGCCTCAGAGTTGTAGTGAATAATTCACAATCGACAGAAGTAAAATATAGACTTGAATACGTAAAGGCTTACATCATTAGGAGCATACAAACTGATTATTTCAAAACAAGGAAAGTAAAGTTCTATAGTAACAATACTAATTCCACGACTAGTTAGCATGAGGCTGCTCGATTTCTAAGCAGAGAGATATAAACATCAAGCTATTTACTTATTAAACTCTTAAACTCCATTGGTCATTCAAGTTATCTATTTGACACAAATAATCTCTTCGCTAATAATCATAATCTAATCCGAAGTCTATTATACTCACATTTGGCATCATTTATCAAATGTCATTGGTCAAAGGGGGATCGTAGATTGTGAAGACCATAGAGAGGAAAGAGAATTTGAGGTAGTTCCTAACTGGGGACATTACAAGGGTCCCAAGCACATTCTTTCCTTCATGCAAGTGGAATGCCAAGGGGATCTTTTTAGGTGCTTCATCTTTCTGAGGGTGGCCTCATGTGGAGACACGAGATGTTGGATGCTTGGCATCCTCTGTAGCCAATAGTTGGGGACTGACATGGCATGGTATTGAGAGCACTTAGTGGCACAGAGCTATATTTTCTAGATCCGTTTCTCTGATACCATCGGCATGAGGCTTCGATGGAGGAAGTCACTCAGTCATATGATAGGGCCCTTTGCCAAGTTGAGGATTCGAGGAAGGAGTTGGCTAAGTAGATCCAGAAGTCATAGGAGCTGTTACCTAAGGAGCACAATTGGGCTCTAGCATCGGAGAGGGTAGGAGTTGAGAGGGAGACTCAACTAGCAAAAAAGGATTGATAGGTGACAACACAATTGGTGGAGAAGGATACCTTGATTGGTGAACAAGACCAACAACTCGTAGAGAGGGATGACAAGTTGTTCTTCAACTTTGCTGTTCCTAGCTCCTCATTTTATCTCAGTTGTTTGGGAAGATGATTCCTTTTTTGTTGGGGGAGGGGCTGATGTAGTCAGCAAAAGTGTAGTTATAGTCGGCTAAATAAACATTCTTATATTTTGTAATGAAAGAGAGTTACGGGCTATGTATGGTTGCTTGTTGGAAATTACTAACAGTTGGTAGTCTTAAGCAACCTTGTACATTCTTTATTTGTTGGTGGTTGTAGTGAGGACATATCTATCTCTTGGCTGATTGTACTTATTTCCATATCATTGGAATGGAATACATACTCTTTCTTTTTGGAAACTACAATTGTATCTAATATTCTATGTGCTGTAAGCTATATTCTTGTTTACTCTATGTATTAAATAACTTAACCTTTCTGGAGTAAACATTGAGGCTTCTCTATGAACACTTCTTCAATGAGACCATTGTTTGCCCGTTGGGGTAAACTTAGTATTGCACAGACATAGTACAGGAAATATAATAAACACAGAATGTATCATAGAATAATAAATACTTTCATTAATCATTCCATACTGGCAAGTACATTTACATCGTAATGATCATACAATCATATCTCATGTCCAACCTCCGAGAGAGTATATAAAGTACCCGAAGGGTGACGACCGAAACGTCGTGACGTAACTGTCTACTCTCTCGGTCACTAACGATCGAGAGTAACATAATACTTTACTAATATAATAACCCGTACATACAATTATCCCGACAACATCATCCCCCCCAAAAAACCAAGTCGTCTCCGACGACTTACAACAACAGGGAGATGAAATACACCACATAGAAGAAGAAAATCACTGAGAAGGGGCAGAGGGGCGTCCCTGAAAAGATGAAGTGCCGCCCTCCCCATCAATGCTGCGTCCAGTAGGTCTTTTCCGTCACATCCCATTCCTCCCGTGCCTGCACCAAACTTGTCTCCAAAACATACTGTTCAGCTGTAGCCTCCGCTAACACCATACTATCTCCCTAGCCAATCTGACCTTGATAGCCACCCGTGCCAACTTCTCTGCTTCCAACTCCTGGGTACGCTGAGCCAAGTGTTGCTCTACTACCTCCAACTGGGTGGTCAGCTCCTCCCGAGCTCTCTATGCATCCACCAAGACAGTCTCACGTCCAGCCAACACCTACTCCAAGTGCTTCAAAGCGTAGTACCCCTCTTGAAAGACTTGCTCCAGTGGTCTCTTCACCTCCGGCATGCAGACACTCCATCCCTGTAGCAGCTCCGATCTCATCAACAGGTCACACTCTCCAAGGGCTGATAACTGAACCGACTGGGGGTCTAGGGGGGCAACGCCCCCAGCGGGGTCGAGGGGCAGCGCCCCCGCGGGGTCCTGGGGCAGAGCCCCATTGAACTGTTTTGATTTGTCGTCGTCGTCTTTTTTTTTTTTTTTGTATAATCTTCTCCTCCTTGCTGCCAGTCCTTCCTTGCCGTCAAGAACTAAATTCTTCTGTACTCTTTTTGATTTCTAGACTTATTCCTTGCCGTACGAAATGCTACATTCCTTGGACGGTATTCCTGTTACACTTTTTAGTGCCGTATGCTTGCTCTTGTTTCGCCTTCCAACTTTTAATTTGCCAAAGAAGGCTGTACGGTCCAACTTTTATTACTTGCGAGCTTCTCTTAAAATTGATGTACGTTGTTTTCTATGTATTCTTCCTTCGACCGTACGGTTGTAACTTTGCAATTCATATAGCCTCTGCACGGTCTTCACCTAAATATGAAACCTGCCATACCGTATCTTTATTAATGAAATGGCCATACGGACATCTCCCTCCTTTTCCTTTCCTCTGTGTGGCCGTACGGTGCCTTTTTTTGCTTTGCCTGTGATGTCCGTACGGTTAAATACTCATTCCCTTCGAACTTTGAAAGTTGCCACTTAATACTCATTAAAACTATTACCGTACGGTCATTTTTGCTTGACCTATGCCTTCGTCAAATCGCCTTCAAACTTATAAACTTGTCGTACGGTTATCATTTTGGACTTATACTAACCGTACGGTACCTTTTCTAAGCTACTTTTGTTTCTCCAAGTTGTCGTACGGCCGTACGGTTTCATAAATATGTCTTCGGCTATAATTTACATCTTCGTTTAATACTTTTATGTCTTCGCACCTTATGTCTTTGTTCAGCATGTTATGTCTTCGTTCACCATGTCTTCACTCAATATGTCTTCGTTCACTATGTCTTCACTCAATATGTCTTCGTTCATTATGTCTTCGCTCAATATGTCTTCGTTCATTATCTCTTCGCTCAATATGTCTTCGTTCATTATGTCTTCGCTCAATATGTCTTCGTTCATTATGTCTTCGCTCAATATGTCTTCGTTCATTATGTCTTCGCTCAATATGTCTTCGTTCATTATGTCTTCGCTCAATATGTCTTCGTTCATTATGTCTTCACTCAATATGTTATGTCTTCGCTCAATATGTTATGTCTTCGTCTTCGAACTTTATGTCTTCGGATTTTATGTCTTCGTCTTCGGACTTTATGTCTTCGTCTTCGGACTTTATGTCTTCGTCTTCGAACTTTATGTCTTCGGATTTTATGTCTTCGTCTTCGGACTTTGTCTTCGTCTTTGGACTTTATGTCTTCGTCTTCGGATTTTATGTCTTCGTCTTCGGACCTTATGTCTTCGGATTTTATGTCTTTGTCTTCGGACTTTATTTCTTCGTCTTCGAACTTCATGTCTTCGTCTTCGGACTTTATGTCTTTGTCTTCGGACTTTATGTCTTCGTCTTCGGACTTCATGTCTTCGTCTTTTGTTTTTTATGTGCTTGCTTGCCTTCGCTCCCAAGTTGTCGTACTGCCGTACAGCCTTTATTGCTTCGTTTCAAATTTTTTTCTTTTTTCATTTTTTTAATTTTTTTTCATTTTTCAAAATTTTTTTTTTCTCCACCGTACGGTCATGCATAGCCGTACGGATGTTTTTCAATTTCCTGTCTGGAGGCTTCTTTGGTCGCCCGTACGGATGGCTCTCGGGTCCCCTGCATGACCACTTGAGTCATTTTCCATCCTCTCGGTTTGTTTGTCCCTCCTCTCTGGTCCATCCTCTCCAGGGAAGGTTTCAATTTGGTCCCGTTGATGGCATCATGTATCTGTTCGTCAAAAGTCCACAGAGTGTGCAGCCGTTCCCTCTCCTTGTCGCCAAGTCTGTTTCCAATGGCAATCCAAAGGCTTGGAACCATAAATTCTACCAGGACCATGGTCTCTTGCCCATACATCAGAAGGAGAATCAAGATTTTGAAGGCTATAATCTTCCCCACGGGATTCCAGTCGTCTCTCATGACGATGGTTTTCGGATTTCTCTCATCCCCGAGGTTTATTTCTTTCAACTTTGCTTCTTTGTACAAGATGGGTTCCTCCTTGTTTTTAGACTGGTGTGCGGGTACGGTGTCCATTGTAGCTTCTCCTTCCTTATACTCCCTCTACTTTGGAAGATATTTATCTAGCTCCTCTTCGTCGACGCTTAATGCGTTACAGGAGGGTGAGAACATCTCATAGTCCTCCTGCTACCAATGGAACAATCCATTTAGTGAATCCGTGTCATCCTCCGAATGGCATCCTCCGAGTTTTAGTATGCCTTCAGCATCCGAATCCATCCCCTCTCTGCCTTCGTCTCGTGGGTTATTCTCCCCTTCAGATTCAGATCCGGAGGAAGAGGCAAGTTCCTCGCTCACCAACTGGGTCCGGAGATCAATAGTAAACTTCTTGCCTCCGCTCTCCATCGAGAGTGTATTCCGTTTCCAGTTGTGGTTTGCCTTCGCTGTCACCAGCCATCCTCTTTCGAGTATGGCATCATACCCTTTCTGTTTTAACGGGATGACCACAAAGTCGAGCACAAATGGTTGTGTACCCACGGTGACTTGTTGTGCCATCAACGTGCCGAGGGGTTTAATCCTGTGCTGGTCGGCACTTAGCAGATTAAACGTAGGTGGCCACAGAGTGGGCTTCCCTAGCCTTTTCCATGTGTCCTCCGGAAGGACGTTTACCCCAGATCCGCCGTCTACTATAGTATCCGTTAGGATGGTGCCCAGGATGCCCATCTCTACCACGGTTGGATGTCTGCCATTGTTGACAGTAAGCACAATTGGATTTGTTGCCGAGTTTCCCGGTACGGAAGCGTCCGTGTGTCTCAGTTTGGGTTTATCAACCTTTGTACCCAACAGCACTGTCCCCAATTGAGGCATGGTGTATAGGAGGTCCTCCAACTTGACAGGCACCTCTAGTTGAAGCATCTGCTGTACAATGTTCCTCTCCGCGTCTGTGCAGTAGGGTTCGGATGATTCGTGTGTCTCTCCCCGTTGGGCTTTCATCGCCCTTTCTATTTCCTCCCTTGCCTTCGCCATTCTTTGCTTCTCCGTTCGGAGATGGGGGTAGCGGGCTTCCTTCGCTTGCCCTCAGGTAAGAGCAAGTATAGCTTCTTTAATCCGTGTGTTGCCATCGATATCAATCAGATTGGCCCCTACGCCAAACTTCGGACAATCAGCGTCTTCATGGTTACCAGGCCCACACCATCGACATAGCTTCTGAGGGGCATCATTATTACTACATTCCCTTGCGAAGTGACCCCACTCGTTGCACGCCCGACATTGAATCATTGGGCGTCCCTTCGCATCATATTGGACTCTGCTTCGGGTGGAATTATTATTATTCCCTTTTCCGCCTCCTCGGTTTCCCCGACAGCCTCCGAAAGATGCGTTATTGTTTGAATCTGATGTGGAAGGCTGCTCCTGTGTATAGAGCACTTGCTGGTTACGCGCCTTCAAATTGTATGGGCATTCCTTCGTAGAATGTCCCATAATCTGGCAGATGTCACAGAATGCCTTCTTGGGACAGGCACCCTTCGTGTGGCCGCTCTCCTTACAATCCGTGCACCACAGTTCATCATCCTTGCTTGTTGTCCCCTTCATTGTCTTAAACTCTTTTAACATCCGTTCCATATCCTTCTGAAGGGTCGTGACTTTCTTCTTCGGCTTCTCGTCGCTGCTACTCTCCTCTTCGGACGTATCATCTTCGGATGACAAAGATCTATTCTTCTTTTTGGCCGTCTTATCTTCGCTTTCTAGGTCCATGGCCCGGTTGTATGCATCATTGTAGGATGTCGGAGGCACAATTTTCATCTTCCGTTGTAGCTTAGGATTCAGGCCCTCGACAAACCACCTCTTCTTTAGGCCATCAGCCGGTTGGCTTTCCATCTTTCCGACTAATTCCTTTAGCCGGCGGCCATACGCTCGTACGGTCTCCCTCTTCCCTTGCTTCGTTCCATAAATCTCTGAGACTATCTCATTATCGTCTCGTAGTAGCCGGAATTCCTTCTCGAATCCCTCCTTCAGGTCATCCTATGTGGTTATGTTCGTTCTATCCAGATCCGCGTACCAGTCAATAGCCACGCCTCTCAGTGTGGCGGGGAACTGCCTCATCCATTCGTTCTGGTCAGTCACCCCGTTGGCTGCCCAAATGGTTTCACACATACAGCAATGCCGTACTGGATCGTCCTTTCCATCATCATGGAACTTGGGCAACTTTTCTTTGTGAGTCGCCATAGGTGGTTGGGTCATTTGTTGTCTGGCACCACCCCCTGTGGTACCCGCACCCACCCCTACTGTATTGCTTCTTGTAGTATTTACTAATGGCACTTGTTGAGCCTCTGTAACCGGTGGAGCTGTGTTGTGTGGAGTCGTGGGCTCCAATGGAGGGTTTACGTGCGCCTCCCGAGTGTCTTCGGTCACACTATCTTTGGTACCTCCGGCTGATCCGTCACCGTCACCCTCACCCTCAGCTGTACGGTTCCCTTCGTGATCACGGTCTTTCGCACGTGGTGTACGGACCCAGTCGTCGAACTGGTTTCGTTCTTCCTGGAGGAAGGTCTTCAACGCTCGCGTTTACTCAATTAATTCTTCACTACTTCGCACCCTTTGATGTTTCGGCGAAATGAACTGTTCCAATTCGGCTTCTGCACCTTCCGTGCCACTTCCGAGGTCCCCTTCGGGCAACCCTCCGGCAAGCTGGTCCTTGGCAAGTTGCCTGAGCCTACACCGACGTTCACGCTGTTGCGTGGAGATCAAAGCCTTCTGTGCGGCTTCCCCTTTGTCATCTCGTGCCTTTTTATTTCTATCTTTATTTAAGACATTGGGCATAAATCCTTCCCTCAACTCTCTTCCCGAGTACGTCTAGGCAACGGCGCCAGATGTTTGCCCGCTGGGGTAAACTTAGTATTGCACAGACATAGTACAGGAAATATAATAAACACAGAATGTATCATAGAATAATAAATACTTTCATTAATCATTCCATACTGGCAAGTACATTTACATCGTAATGATCATACAATCATATCTCATGTCCAACCTCCGAGAGAGTATATAAAGTACCCGAAGGGTCACGACCGAAACGTCGTGACGTAACTGTCTACCCTCTCGGTCACTAACGACCGAGAGTAACATAATACTTTACTAATATAATAACCCGTACATACAATTATCCCGACAACAACCATTAAGAAAAGCCTCCTTAACATCCATTTGATGAATTTTCTGGCCCATGATTGAAACTAAAGACATAAATATTGTAATGGAAGTATATTTGGTGATTGGAGCAAAAGTTATCGCATTGTCCACTCCCTCCTTTTAGGAGAACCCTCTTGCCACAAACCTTGCTTTGTGCTTTTCAATGTGGCCATATGCTACACGTTTGATCTTATAGAGCCACCTATAACTTACAATTGGCTTCCCTTTTGGCCTTGACACAATGTCTTATACATCATTTGTCATGATAGAGATGTACTCCACCATGGCTTCCCCAAACTTGTTGATCTATAGCTTTTTGGAAGCTGGAAGATTCTAAATCCATGATGTTACTCATCGTTGCTGCTAGAAATGGTTTGCCTTGTAATCTATAAGGATACCCTTCCTTAACCCATGTCATTTGTGCAATATATTGGCTAGATTCCTTTGGTCTATAAGAACTTGTTGATCCTTGGATTCAACGACCTAGCCCTTATCCTCCACTGAAAGTGAAAGCAAATTCTTCCCTAGAGTAGGAACAAACAAAACATCATCAAAATTTGTAGAAATTATTGACTGTAGTTTAAAGGGATTTGTGCCATCTACTTTCAGATACTTGACATCATCACCAAGCTCAACTTAAAATCTAAACTTATGTTCCTTGAAATTGACAAAATATTCTTGGGTTGATGGCACATACCAAGAGGCCCATTGGCCCCATACCAAGCAGTTCTCAAAACTGAGTTCGCAGAAAGACAAGAAACCATTGAGAACTCCTCAAACTTGGCAAAAAATTTATTCAATTGAGTTTTTGTAGAGGCTACCACTGTCTTTTCTGTTGCTTTTCTTGGTTCTTCTTGTCTAGACACTGTGATGTATAATGACCAAACTTATGACAACTGAAACACTTAATTTTACTGAAGTCTGTTGTCGTTGGTTGTGAGGATGAAGTGAGAATTCATTGTCACCCTTGATGTTTGACTTAATTCTTGTCATGAAACCCTAGGTTACGAACTGTAAACCTTCCTTCAAATCCTTATTGTTGTTTTTACAAACTTGGTTAAATTTCGTGTTAAAAAAAGGGACCTGAAATTTGAGTTCTTTTGTTAAACCCTAGTTCACACTTCTAGTTGTTGCTTCAAACCCTAGCACTTATCTTCAACCCTAGCTGGTTAAAAAACTTGCTGGTTGGCTGTGTATCCTAGCTGTTGGTTAAAAACCCTTTGCTGGTTTGTATTTCTCACAAACCACAGTTTTGGTCTGCAAAAATCCTTCTGCAGTGATTTTATAAGCCCTAGGCTGTAGGATTAATCTTCTTCTGTTAAACCCCAGTTCACACTTCTAGTTGCTGCTTCAAACTGTAGCAATTATCTTAAAACCCGGATGGCTAAAAAAATACTTTGGTTTGTTATGTGTCCTAGCTGTTGGTTGAAAACCCTGGTTGCTGGTTTGTATTGCTCAGAAACCCTGGTTTTGGCATGCAAAAATCCTTCTGCAAGGATTTGATAAGCCCTAGGCTATAGGTTTAATCTTCATAAAAAATGGCTTAAAAATCTTCAAACCTTGGTTGCAGGTTTTATTAGCCCTAGTTGTGCTGCTAAACCAACTGCAAGTCCTTGCTGGTTTCAAAAAATAACTAGCTTCCTCTTGCAAAAATTCAGTGATAGGACAGATAGTAAATCCACCACCACTATTTATATGCATAGAAAAATAGTCATGACTTTGTAATTGATGGCTTTGATTTTTCTAATTGAACCAAATTGTGTATATTTTTTCTTTCAACCACTCGCAGTTTTAAAAAAATAAAAGCTTGCATGATTTCTTGAAAAAAGGCCTGCATAAATTTTTTAAAAAGACACATGATTTAGCTTAAAACGGATTGTGATTTTTCATACAAATCAAGTCAGAATTTATCTATACCATGACATTGCAAGTTTTCTTTACAAAAATGTGATTTCTCCATCTGACTCGCTGCATGATTTTACAAGAAAATACTATGCGAATTTCGTCATGAAATTTCTTTTGCTCTAGCTGCGTGATTTTTCCTCGAGGATTTTATGCTTTAAATCTTGTGCGATTTTCAAACAAAATCCTTCATAAAATTACTTTTCTGGTTTCTGTGATTTTATCCAGCCTTTGTGGTTCTGATACCATGAAGAATTTTAAAAGTACTTGGTGTTATGTCCTAATGCTGGTTAACATTGCTTAAATCACACAAAAATGAAAACTTCAAATGTGAAACAATACATAGATAATTACACCTTGAAATCTGTTTTTCATTCCTTTGAATTACAAGGAAATTTTAGTCTTCCATTTCTTCAAAAGACAATCTGAATGAATTGGTTACAATCTTCTATCTTGCTTCTGTCTTTATACTTATTTAGCTTAATATCTAATCTTCCAAAACTCAGCTTTAATTGAAAATGCATTCCTATCACATATAAGGATGAAATGGAAGATAAGTTTAAATCACTAATGTATTTGTATGCTTTATTAGACTTATTTAGTTAAATAAAGGACTTTCACTCACTAAAGTGAAATGCAAAATAGACTATTTTGAACCACTTTGCCGAGTCATTAAACCTGTACAGGAGTCCCTATCTGAACTTAAAATTTACTTTAAATCCTCTATAAAATCCACTTTGCTGATTCATAAGCAATGCAATAAGAAACAAAACCTATGAGACAACATAAAACTACGTATGTTTGAAAGATGCAAGGAGACACATTGTGTAGCAATATGTGATTAATATATTCAATTTCAGAAAAAAGATTACCTTTAGTAGGAAACTTTGTTATTAGCAACACCAAATAATAGGAAAAGATTACCTCTAGTAAGAAGCTTTTTAATTAGCAACACCAAATAATATGAAGGAGAGCATGCCAATGAATTTCTTTACTTATTTGGTATGAACCTCTAGACTTAACAATTAAATTATGAGAGAAATGAATGGATTAAGATTCATTATTGCAAATTTTATCATTTTATGCATATTTACACCGGCCTGGGGGACGGGGGGACATCGGGACGAGGGGACGAGTTTCCGGGACAGGGTGACAAAGGGGCCTCAATTTTGGGACGGCGGCGGGGGAGGGGGGGGAGTGTGTATATAGTATATACTATACATGTGGTACTTAAAGTGGTAGTTATGAAAAGATGTAGAACAATATAAGAGTCTAAGACATAAAGATGTAAAGTTAAACAGTAAATACTAAAATGATTGAACATTGCATTGGACATTGAACAATAAATTTTAAATACTCCAATCAGCATAAGAGTTCTATTAATCAGCATAATAAATAATAAAAACATAATAGACGGGCCCCACATATGTCTAGGGTTACAATGTAACCTATTAAAAAAATTAAAAAGTTGTATTTTTTTTTTTTAACCTTTATTGAACTGCCGAAAAGGGGGACATCCAGAGGTCCCCTTCAAGGTCGAGGGACGTCCAGAAGTCCCCTTGTCCCTGTCCGGGACGGGGGGATGCCGGGACGTCCCCCACAGGGACGGCGGTGGAACGGCTGCTCCGCCCAAAGAGACGAAACGCTGTCCCCACGTCCCGGGTGCGTCCCCGTCTCCGGGACGGCTGGGTTTTAGGGGGGGGACGCGTCCCCGGGTTACTCTGATTTTATGTCAACTCATAAGAAAATCAGATGTATTGAGTTTTCTGCAGGTTCTCCAAATTAAAAAAGGATCATGTAGTTATTTTAAATTTATTACCTGTGTTGACTCTTCTACTTATATGAGAATCCAAACCATTGGCTCAGGCTATATTTGATGACATTGAGATATAAAAAATGTGCCAAGAGAACGCCCCTTAAAAATTAGTCACATTTAGTCTATGTCTTTTAAAATTGGATTGCTCTACTTAAAAGTTGATCTTTGTTTGTTAACATCATATTCTTTTGATAAGCTCAGGATTTTCATTGTTCATCATGATACTTCCATCCTTTTGCTTGACTACTGCTAATTTGAATTTGTTTGGTTTGACCTTGATAATTGAGTATTTGACTTTGTCTTTATCTTTAAGATTGATATTACGTCATGATCATTTTTAAGCATAATTCTCTTTGTTTTGTCTATTTGTAGGGCTTGGCATCTGCAGAACATAGAATTAAGTTATGCGAGCTTGCATGTGAAGATTCGTCATATATAATGGTGGATTCATGGGAGGTTAGAATGTTTTAGCCAATTATGCTATCATTTTAGTTCTTCTCAATGATTGTTTGTTCTTTAAGGCTGAAAACTAATAAAATGAACTAAACTAAACATTATTTAGAGACTCGCTTGCATGTTCATTTGCTGTAAATTATTATCTTATTATGTTTATTCAGTGTAATAGCTCTCAGCTGGAATTTATGCCACAGGAGTCTGCTAATATTATTCCAACTATTAGAGCCCAATCTGTGACAACAAATACCATAACAGATACAGAATTGGTCCAAGAAATGGTGAAGTACTATTTAAATCATTACACTGAGATCATCATCTTGATTTTCATTATTTTTTGACTTTTAACATTCATAGTCTCCCCTCCTAGCCGTATTAAATGAGGTCAAAAGCTGACTACAGATGACAGTTTCCTTGCTCGTAGATGCGTCATTTATACAGTATCTATTCTTTAATCTGCATTGACTCTGGGGATAGAAATAGGTGGTTCAGATATGTAGCGAGTTACCTTTCGGTAGGGATGAGCTAGTGCATGGACACTGAAAGGTAACAAGTTTCATGAAAATCCTAAGCAAATAAGGACAACCTATGGGACAAGTGAACAGAATGACAATAAATTTAGAAATAATGAAATTAAGTGAAGATAAAACTATAGACAAGTCTGGAAATCTAGTGGAATGTGTGGATTTCTCTAAAAATGTATGTTTGTACCCAATTTCTAAAGTGAATGAATGGATTATGTGTTATGTTTTACTTTTAGGTCCTTTCTCTGAGTCTGAAGTAGGGTCTCATTTGGGATTTGTCCTTTTGTGGAAGGGGGTGACTAGAGGTTTTCAAGGAAATTGAGGTTTTGGAATGTGCTCCCTGGAGACACAATTAGTAGATAAAACTGTATGGAGTTATTGTTGATATCAAAATGACCAGGTTGTTGATCAAGACTGATTTGATGGAGGTTGATTCTATTTGACTACTTTTTCTGCTTCATTAAGTAAAGTTGGTTGTTGTTCGATTGACTTTATTGTGTTTACCAAGTATTGATTTTGTGTTGACTGCTCTATTTATATACTCTTAACCAATTTGATTGTTGTGCCTATTATTCTGTTTTTGACTAGGAAATTTGTAATGTATGGGTACTCTTTGATCAATTTTGACATTTTAACTGTAGGTATGGTGAACATTCATTTTTATGCTTCAAAAAATGGTGAGTTGGACTGTCAGGAGTTGCTCAGTGCCATTCTTTAAATGCTATTGTACTTTTCAATGAATGAACTGCTATTATTCCCTGTTGTGTGATGGTGCATGAATCTGGTACTTTTCCTTTTCCTGAGATGAGGCTCAAGTTGATATGAATTTCCAATATATTTTCTTGTCTAGGCATGGCATCCAACTTTCATACTTTATCATGTCTCAAGGTGGGTCAAGGTGTGGTTATATATTTATTGCTCTAGATGGACTTTCTTGTTTGAGTTGGACTTCTTTGTCTGAGGTGGTCAGCATGGGTTCTGATTTTTGTATCTTCTTCATCTCAAGATGGTGCCTAGGTATGGTTATACATTCTGTGTTCTTGGTGGAATTTCTCTTTTGGGTTGACCCCTCTTGTTTGAGATAATATGTTCATTTTATGCCTTTTGAGATCAAGTGGTTAACTCATTCTGGAGTCCCAAGCTAAAAGCCCTAGAGTGACATTCAAGTTGTACTTTTTAAATGGTACCTCCTTGTCTTCCACAGTTTGGCATCTAGTAGTAATTACTAATTTCTAATGTTTTTACGTAATTGTTAATGATCTTAAGGATCCAATAGTAGTATCAATTGGCTTAGATGCTCATTTGAGCTATATATATAAACTATCTGAAATATAAAAAAAATATGTTCATTTTAGGGAAGATGGAGAATGAGTTAGTTGAAATCTCAATTACTGATACCTAAGGGAGATGAATGACAAATTGAAACTCTCTTTAGGTGTCATTTAGTGATGGGTTTTCTTGGGCATAGATTTATCAGATTTGGCTATTTGATTTGGTGGTTCATAACTTCATATCACGCGCTGCTTAAATCTATCATGTTTTTTGATTTATATGTAGACATCTTGTGGGAAGATCCCTCAAATAGTGTCTAGGAATAAACTTTGGAGTGCAAAACTTACTTTTATCTTGCAAGAATAAACACATCCTAAACAACCCTAGTTTATGATAAAGTAGCTTGCCCAAAGTATAACAGGGCATTATTGTAGAAAACATTTAAATATTGGTAGGTAATATTTTTTTGTAGGTCAAACATGGGTAAGCATTCTACCCAAGCAGTTCCTAGTAGTTTGCATCACTGATATGATTTTATATTTTTAGTTGTGGTCAACCCTCTCACTATGGGTTGTCATATGAGTTGATGAGTATCTAGGGAGCATAAATTTTTGTTGGATTTGTACCCCTTGTCCCTACCACTGCTGAAAAATATCAGGATAAGTTTGACGAGTGCAACCATGAAGCGGTGATGTTTATCAAACTTTCAGTGACCAACGATTAGCTGCCACAAGTGCCCTTAGGCAAATCAGCTGTTGAGATCTGGAAGCACTTGAAGGATCTCCATGAAATTTTAGATTAGAGTCGTTCGTTCTTTCTTAAGAACATGCTCTTTTCAATCAAGATGGATGAGAAGACATCTCTGGAAGAATACTTGACAAAAATAAGGACATCTATGGTTAACTAGAGGCAATTGGCCGAAAAATGGAGGAAGAAAGCAAAGTAGTCATCGACTCATCACTATGAAAAGTCTACCAAAGTCTTATGAACATTTTATTGAAACACTCAACATTACTTCAACTAATGTTGATTTGAATTTTCCATATTTTTACAAGTTTTTACAGCAGGATCATTGGAGACAACCGTTTGGTAGTAGTGCTAGTTCGTCCTCCACAGAACAAGCATTCTCTGCTAAGTCTTATTCTAAGGACAAAGGGAAAGGTCAATCTTCTCAGTCGAAGGGCTCATGTACTTCTTAGGACATCAAGAAGAAAAGGAATGTTTAGTGTAATTATTGTCACAAGTATGGTCACATGAAGGTCAACTGTTGACATTGGTTGGCTTCTGAGCAAAAGAAGCAGGGAGGGTCTCAACCCAAAGCAAATGTTGCAGAGCACTTTGATTAGGAAGAACTTGCCTTTTACGCCTTTATGGTCAAAAGAACAGTAGATCATGTGAAATCTTCTGCCTGGTATATTGACTCAGGGGCTTCTTGGCATTTTACTCATCGTCGGGATTGGTTCACAAAATTTGAACGATTCTCTAATTCAATGATCTTTAGATTTGGAGAGGAGTATTTTGTTGTTGGTAAGGGCAATGTGCAGATTCACTCTGGATTGAGAAATTTAATATTTCTCGATGTATAGTATGTTCTAGGCATGGAACTCAATCTTCTCTTAGGTAGTCAGATCATGAGACATTCTCCCTAGCTGGATTTTTTAGTTCCCACACTTGCAACATTGTTGATAGGGAGATTCGCACTACAGTTGGTATGGGACTTGAGGAACATGGTCATTATAGACTTGTTGATTCAGGCAATTCTCAAGAGCATGCCATGACAGCCAAAAGTTCTTCCATGAGCAATCTTTGGCATCAACATTATGGACACTTGAATGTGCACTATCTCTTTTAGTTATCTCGGGAGGGCTTGGTTGTTGGGCTATTTGAGATCCAAACTTAGAATCATGGAGTTTGTGGAGTAGGTCAAGCTGGAAAGCAACATAAGACTTTGTTTTCAGATGGTGACACATGGGCAGCTTCTAACAATTGGTTCATTCTGATGTATGTGGACTAATGAATATTCCTTCAGTTATTCGGTCCAAGTACTTTTTATTATTTGTTGACGATTTTAGTAGAAAAATGTGGGTGTATTTTCTTAAGAATAAATCAGATGTGTTTAGTACGTTTCAATTGTTTAAGGCCTTAGTTGAGAAAGAGTCAGGTTCTTAGATTGTTACTCTAAGGTTAGATGATGGGGGGGAGTTTTGCTCATTTGATTGCTGCACCTTTTGTGTTGCACATGACATTAAGTGCCAACTTACCACACTATACACCCCTCAACAGAGTAGTGTAGTTGAGTGTCAAAATCACACCATTATTGAAATGGATCGTTCTATGTTGGAGCATATAAATGTTCCTAAGAAATATTGGGCTGAAGCAGTTTATATTGTACTCTATATTTTGAATTAGTCCGCTACATAGGCTGTCAAGATGGCTCTTAAAGAATCTTGGCTAGGATGAAAGCCTAAGGTGGGCCATTTGAAAGTCTTTAGTTCTACTACTCATGTATGGATTCCAGAACCCAAGTGTGCAAAGTTGGATTCTAAGGGCCAACAACTCATGTTTACTTGTTACATCGATAACCATAAGGCATACTATTTGATTGATACAAAGACAAATTGTCTCATATTTAGTTGTGATGTTGTGGTTGATGAGATTAGTGGTCCTTTTCTTTCTTGTACTACTATGAGTCCTATGAAGGCTTTTGATTTGGGTGTTCATCTCCCCTTAGGATCCCTTGATGGGAGGGGTCCAAGTCACTTTGACGCTGAAGATGAGGAGTCTATTAGACATGACTCTGCACCACCCGACTTTCCTTTGGTTCCACATTTAGATGACTTTGTTCTAGCAACTCCAAGAGATGTTGTTTCTTCTATGTCAGATGTCGGTACTTCTACTCTCAGGCCTAAGTGGTGTGCTAAGACTCTTTATGATGGCGAGCTCATTGTGGGCAGATCAATTTGTAAAAAGAGCAAGCAACAAAACACAGTAAATTTTACTCTTATGGCTAACATCCACAACATCTTCGAGCTTTAGACATATTTAGAGGCTAAATGAATTCTTGAGTGAGAAAAGGCTATGGGAGCTGAATACCATAGTCTTCCGAAGAATAGCACTAGGGTCCTTTCTAATCTTCTTCCTCGGAAGAAACTTATCAGCTGCAAATGGGTTTATAAGGTCAAGTATCATGCAAATGGTACTTTGGATAACTACAAGGCAAGGTTGGTAGCTTGAGGATTTACAAAGTGGGAGGGTATTGACTATGAGGAGACTTTTTCTCCTATTTCCAAGATGAACACAATTCTTCTTCTCGCTATTGCAGTGTAGTTTGGATGGAAAATCCATTAGATGGATGTCAAGAGTGCATTCCTAAACAGTGAGTTGTAGGGAGAAGTCTACATGACGCAACCTCCTTGTTTCAAGGTTGTTGGTAAAGAACATCGGGTTTGCAAACTACCGATAAAACTTTATGGCTTGAAATAGGCTCCTTGGCCTTGGTTCATCAAGATTGATTAGTACTTGGTTGATCACGGTTCTCAACGCAGTCCCTCTGACACTAATCTGTATGTCAAACACTCTAGTGTGATATTCTTTTTCATGTTGTCTATGTTGATGACTTGATCATTATTGGCAGTTTAACACATTTGATTGCAACAATCAAACATGATTTGGGACTTCCCCATTATTGCTTAGGTGTTGAAGTTTCGCAGACATATGACAATATTTTTATTTCTTAGTCTAAGTATGTCAGAACTCTGCTTGACAAGTTCAGGATGTAGGATTGTAAACATGCTTCTACACCTATGGAGAAAGGGCTAGAGTTGTCAGCCAAGTTTGATTCACCTATGGTGAATGACACAACATTCAAGCAACTAGTGAGCAATGTCATCTACCTCATTGCCATTAGACCTGATCGTAGTTTTTCTGTGAGCTACTTTTCTCGCTTCATGATAATCCTGAAAACTGATCATTGGGCTGCAGAAAAGGGTGTGCCGTGATTTGTGAATGACATTTCAGATTTTGGGATTCTTTATAGCAGGTGCAAGGATCCAAAGCTATTGGTTTTGCAAACTCTGATTGGGCAAGTTCAGTGGATGACAAAATATACACCTCTGGGTATGTGTTCAGTTTGAGTAAGTGCAGTCACATGGACCAACAAGAAGCAACAGGAAGTGGCTCTTTCCTTGATTGAAGCAAAATATCGGGGAATTGTTAAGGCAGCTTGTGAGCCAGTTTGGCTTCAAAGGATGCTTTCTTACATGCAAATGTTACAAGTAGGTCCTCCCTTGTGCACTGACAATTAAGGGGTGCTCAAACTAGCCAAAAGTTTGGTCTTCCATGAACGTACCAAGCATGTTGAGCTTTATTGTCATTACATCTGCAAGTTGGTAGAAGACGGATCAATTCAGTTACAGTATGTTTCGACTGAGGATTAGACTGCAGATATTCTCACGAAGTCTTTGAGCCCGATCTTGTTTTTTAAATTCAGGGGGCAGCTTGGTGTAGTTGATCAATTGACCATTAAGGGAGGGTGTTAGAATAATATCTACGTATATTAATGGGCAATATTGTATTTTATTAGTTTAGATTTTGTCAATTTAGTTTAGATAGAATGTTTCTATTTCTACTTTCAGTTGTCATTAGTTTCTTTTAGAAACTTGTTACAATGTAATTGCCTATAAATTGTATTCCTTCCACAATAATAAACAAACAATTACCATTGTCTAATTTGTTTCACAATTCCATTCTCACTAACATCAATTGTGCCTTTGTTTTCTCTTGCATTGACCTCCTATGCCATGGCTATAGCCCCAACCTCTCTATTTCCCCAGTCAACCCAATCAATGTCCTTGTCACTATTACCCCTAAATAGAGACCTACCTGTATTTGAACTTTTTGAAATTTGTCCGATCAATGATAATTTTTAATGGAGGTCCTTATATTATGTCGGGCTATTGCGTTCCTAGGAAAGATCGGAAAGAAGTCTACCCTCGACCCTGTTCTTAAGTTCGAGGATTGCCTGATCCTCCGATCCCACATTCTATTTGGCCCAAGCAGTTTTCAATCAAGTTCCAAGCTCCTTGTTTCCTGTGATCCCCTAACATGAGAATTGTCTATCGGGAGGTCGGGCCTTTTCATCCCGATAGTAGTAGGTATATTAGTTCCAAAGTTCTGTGGTCATCCAATCGTCCAATACATCTAAAGGTGATAAATCTACCAACTCCTGACCAACATGCGAGGCTCAATTCCTCATGGAAATCTTTCTAAATCTGACAATGTAGAGGTCTTCAAATGATGAAGTGTAACGGAATGGACTTACTGAGTTGACAACACATTTCTCCAAATGGGAAATTATTATCATCCGCCATCGGCATTAAATGAAATTAAAACTTGTTTATTAAAGAAGGTGGTGATATTTTCGAGCTAATTCTTAGTAGAAAACAACCAGCCAAGTCTTCAAGATGGTGCTTCCAAAGGTTGCATAAGAATGGAATGAGGAACCTGTACCTATAATTCAACCAAATTTAATTTGGCCCGAGTCAGACTACCTCGACATCATATTTGACTTGCACTACTTGGCATGGAGGGAAATGACCAGTTACGCGGAATATCACAGTGACATCTTTGTCCTAGAAGAGGAAGAGACAAATGCCAAGCTTCACCAGCTTTTCATGGAAATTCGGCTGGAAGTTGAATGGGACCCTGCACTCTAAGTGATAGTTGTTCCTATTTTAGTGCATGCATAATCCTGGTAATTAATAATTTTTGGGTTGATGTAACTGTTACCATTTTTAGACTTTCTTGATACCGGTTGTTATCACGATCGTTACTACATGTTTCAAACAATTTTTGCTCTTTTTGTATATATATATGTGAGCCCAATGGCCCAAGAAGGCAAGAAAGGGAAAGGAAAGAAATAACTTCCTTTTTATATGTAACTATTTTTGGTGTGGAAATGAATGGAACTTTGCATCATGAATTTTCTCTGCAGTTGTCATTAAATAGGAATGTATGTATGGAAGGCTATGAATTTTCTATGTTCTTCCTTGGATATAGATTAAACTTTTCTTTAAGATAGTATTCTATGATAATTGCCTTTAAAAAATGGTTGCTATACATCCATGTGAGAAAACTTTGCATTTTTGTTTAGCAAGGCACCTCTCTCGTATTCTTTGTAATTAGATTCTGGATGAATTGGACTTTATGTCAAGTCATCTCTTTTACTTCACTTCTATTCCTGTTGTCGCATCCGTATCATAGCTATGTGCAAGTGTTAGTTTTCCTTTCCTTCTTTTTGGTTAAAATCAAACCGAAAAATCCAAAAATATACCATATGAAGGTAGCTGTGCCTTTTGAAATTAGCAGAGAGTCAGTGTGGAAAGTCATCACACCTGACTCAAATTTTTAGTTTGTTTTGTCTTTTAATTTAGGGCATTAAGGAATCATTTTTGAGATTATTTGTGAAAGGCAAAAATCTGATCTTCCAGATTTTTGGTAACTCCGTTGGGGATCTAAAGGTCGGTGCCTTGTTCTCCTAGAAATTAGAAGGTGCCTCCCATAGAACGGAGGTTGTAAACTTTGTTAAGTTCTGAATCCTTACTCATGGACTAGGACCAATCAAGACAATCATATCTCTATTCCATGATCAATGAAAGTGACAACAATGAGGATGCAGAGGATTTCTCTTGTGATCCTGTTAAGGAGAAACACATGCAAATGGATTTCTTGAAGAGCTTCTATGGAAACATGTAATTCTAGTTGCATTAAATTCATTTTTCCTTACTACAAGTATTGCAAGAAGTAGAAGAAGAGATTCATGGTATTCCAAAGAAAGACGAACCAAAATAAAGATGAACCAAAAGGCACGAGCAACAATATGGCCGAACGATCTTGCGCTCGTATAAATGGTCAAGTGGTAGAGCGAAGATATGAAGGTGAAGTCGTTGAGGGTTTGTCCCATGCTCAACTAGAATTCTAGATATGTAATGAAAGATGCAGAAGCAAAGATCAAGAAGGAAACTGTAGTCTGTGCCCCTTAGAAAATCTTAAAAGAATCTCCAAATCATAATCTAGAATCACAGACTTTTGTTTTTGATGACACCTATTCAACACTTGATGAGATTATGAGGGCAAGCATAAACTTCTTGGATGCGGAGGTACATTCTGGAGGTTTATCTCTAGTTTTTCCTAACCCAGAAGGTGAAGAAGAAGAATGTCAAGAAAAGTTTTATGTTGAAAAAGACCCCATTGAGGATAATATATGCAAAAAGATCTCCTTCACGCCTTTGCATAAAGATAACCATGTTTGTGAAACCACCATGTGTACAACTGATTGCAAGATTAAAGGATATATTGGTAAACATGTGTATGATGATATGGGTAATAAATGTATTTCTCCTTTTCAGTCTATACTAGGTGTTATAGATAGTTTCTTGTTGACTCCAGAATGGCTCTTCAAACTCAAGTATTATCTGAGGAACTTTTGCAAGGGTCAGTCACTAGGTCTCTCTTTGTAATAATCACAAGAATCAAAGAAGATCCATTTTTATTAGCCACTTTTCCGTACAGACAGATACTTCTCCCAAATTGTCAATGGTTCCACATGACTTGCCTGGAGGATGTTTAAGGTATGGGGCTTCTAACCCTGCTGATCTGTAAATAAAATTTTCGTGTGCCATAGGTTTAGATAGTTAGTTTTCTAGTTTTGGCTTGTTGGGTTTAATTCTTGCCCTGTCCCCTCCACCCTCCTACTTGAGTAGTTCCCTATACTCTGCCCTTGACTCAGTAACCTAATCGATTTCAGCACTGCCTTATACCAGAGACGTTCTTGATTCTCTTCGTCTTGTGCAATCCTTGTTTCCATTCAGAGCTTGTTATTACCCCTAAATAGAGACCTACCTGTATTTGAAATTCATCCCATCAATGATGGTTTTAATGGAGGTCCTTATATTATGTCGGGCTATCTTGTTTCTAGGAAAGATCAAAAAAAAGTCTACCCTTGACCCTGTTCTTAAGTTCAAGGATTGCCCGATCCTTCGATCCCACGTACTATCAGGTCCAAGCAGTTTTCAATCAAGTCCCAAGCTTCCTGTTTCCCGCGATCCCTCGACATGAGAAGGGTCTATTGGGAGCTCAAGCCTTTTTGTCCCGATAGTAGCAAGTGTATTAGTTCCAAAGTCCCGTGGTCATCCGATACATCTAAAGGTGATAAATCTACCAACTCTCGACCAATATGCGAGGCTCAGTTCCCCATGCAAATCTTTCCGAATCTAACAAAGTACATGTCTTTAAATGCTGAAGTGTAACGAAACGGACTTACTAAGTTGGCAACACATTTCTCCAAATGGCAAATTATTATCATCTACCATCGGCATTAAATGAAATTAAATCTTGTTTATTAAGGAAGGTGGTGATATTTTTGAGCTAATTCTTCTTAGTAGAAAACAACCAACCAAGCCTTTAAGATGGTGCTTCCAACGATCGCAAAAGAATGAAACGAGGAACCTGTACCTGTAATTCAATCAAATTTGATGTGGCCTGAGTTAGACCAACTCGACATCATATCTAACTTGCGCCACTTGGCATGGGAGGGAAATGACTAGTTAGACGGAATATCGCAGTGACATCTTTGTCCTAGAAGAGGAAGAGACTGACAGTCCCAACCGGTGTTGAGAGGGGAGGGGTGAATCAGCAACTCTAAAACTTCTTTTTGACTTTAAATCCGGTGAAGTAAACTTACAGCTGAAAGACAATCAGATTTAAACATATAATAACAGTAAGCAAACAATCACACGGTGACACTAGATTTATCACGTGGAAACCCGGTTAGGGTAAAAACCACGGTGTGAGGAGACCTCACAAATTTTGTACTCTTCTGAAGTACGCCCTATAAGGAGCTTTCTCGGTTAAAGAATAATAACACACTGCTAGGTGTGACCCGGTTAAGGGATTTGTTACAATAAGGCCGGTTAGTGCCTGCCTAGTTAAAGGACTTTGAACAGCTTACAAGATGCCACCCGGTTAAGGGATTTGATACAAGGGACCTGTTAGATTCCACCCAAATACTGGGATTTAACTATTGTAGTTGCTAGAAAACAATAGAAGATTGACCTTTTACAATTGGCTTTGCATAGCCTGATAAGATCTCTGTTTGTGCTCAACTGAGAATCGTCACTGGTTGCCACAGGTGTGTTCTCCTCTATTGTTGTGCTTCTCTGCACACACTTCTTTCTCTTCTTCTCTTTCTGATTTACCCTAGCTTCTTTTGAGCTTTTCAGGTTCACTCTTTTCTCTGGCAGAATGAAGACAACTTTTCTTCTCCTCAAGCAGAAGAATATATAGTCTTATCCCTAATTGCGCTCCTTATGCATGACCTAATTACAGATCCTTATCGGATTCATTACTCAGTGGAGTACCAGTTCATTGAGGAAACATCCGATGCATGCCCTTGCTTTATCTGCCTTATAGAGAAAGCTGTAGTTGCGTGTCAAGCAACTTTCCTTTATAGGAGATAACGCTTTGTTTTAAAGCCACTAATTTCGGTTTTAAATCCTCCAGACGTGCCTCAAACCGATCGCCAGTTTAACTAAAAGACCTCCGGATTTGTCTCAGAAAATCTTGGTCAAAGAGTCGGTTAGAACAGGTAGTTTGACTATGACTTCCTCGGTTTATATCAGAGTCATTACTAGATCGGTTGAGATCCTCATGCTGTGAACAGGTAAGAGTAGTTAACCTGTTACTGTCCCTTTCCTTGGCTCACCGGTTGCACCGTCCTCGGTTGTATGTTGATACTGCGCTGTTGCTTTCTCTGTGTTTGACTACACCGGTTGTAGCCAAGTCATTGGTTCAAGATTGAATGCTATACTGTATACACTACCCGGTTGCTAAGTCTTTATATAGTGACCGGTGGTATTTGCTAACAGCCGCACCTTCTGCCAAACCATCCTCCTTTCATACAGATCTCCTTGGATCTTTAGACTTTATAGAGATGACAAGTCTCTATATTCTTTTGCCAATCAATGACAACACTAGTACCGGTGACAGGCTTACTGGTTATCATCACTTAATGCCAACAGAGACAAATGACGAGCTTCACCAACTTTTCATTGCAATTCAGCTAGAAGCTGAACGAGACCCTGCACTCTAAGTGATAGTTGTTCCTATTTTAGTGCATGTATAATGCCGGTAATTAGTAATTTTTGGGTTGATGTAACTGTTACCATTTTTAGACTTTCTTGATACCGGTTGTTATCAAGACTGTTACTCCGAACTGTTTTCTCTTACTGTATAAATATGCGAGCTTGATGGCCTAAGAAGTCAAGAAAGGGAAGGGAAAGAAATAACCTTTTTTTTATATGTAAGTATTTTTGGTGTGGAAATGAATGAAACTTTACATCATGAATTTTCTTTGCATTTGTCATTAAATAGGAATGTATGTATGGAAGGCTGTGAATTTGCTATGTTCTTCCTTGAATATAGATTAAACTTTGCTTATAGATAGTATTCTATGATAATTGCCTATAAAAATATGGCTGCTATATGTTCACGTGAGAAAAAATTGCATTTATGTTCAGCAAGGTACTTGTCCCCTGTTCTTTGAAATCATAAGTTGAATGAATTGGACTCTGTGTCAAGTCATCTCTTTTACTTCACTTCTATTCCCGTTGTCGCATTTGTATCATATCTATGTCTAGGTGTTAGTTTTCCTTTCCTGCTTTACGGTTAAAAGCAAACCCAAAAATCCAAAATTATACCATACGAAGGTAGCTGGGCCTTCTGAGGGAAGTAGAGATATGATGTGGAAAGTCATCACACCTGACTCAAACTATTAGTCTATTTTGTCTTTTAATTCAAGGCATTAAGGAGTCATTTTTGAGATTATTTGTGAAAGGCAAAAATCTGAACTAAGAACTAATAGTCACTAAAGACAAGATTTGTAGCCGCAGTGATCCTCTCGTATTTTGGATTGACCTCCTCTAGTGCGATTGGGGTGGAGTCATGTTCGAAAACATGTCTGTGTCTAAGATGAATGTTGTAATGAACATATAATACATCATTCATCTTCTCCATGGATAGTCTATTGTCATATTCCAAGTGTGCTCACAACCTGAAGCACTTTATGGTTGGCTCAATATGTGAATGAAAATCCTCTAAAGGTTTGGTGCTTTATCACCATACATTTGCTACCATCTATCTAATATAAGAAAAAGAAAAAGAAAATCAATCTCATTTCCAAATTTAAGTTTCGAGTTTCAACATTTTTTTTTATTGTTGAGGCACAAGGATTTTTAGCCTGGCCCTTGCTCTAGGTGAGGCCACAAATAGGGGACTTCATCCTTGACATTAATGCTCGATTGTCATACTCCTTACATGTTCTCTTGCTTTGTGTCCTTGTTCACATCCTCCTCCATCTCCATTGTGTCCTCCTCTACTTCTTCCTTCTCTCTGTCCTTAGTGGGATTTGAACCTTCATGGCACTATTATCAATGCCACTTTTTCACCATTACACAAGAAAGTCAACCCCAACAATTTTCAACATTTAATACTAATATAAAAAGAGAAAATTTATTACATTTTTTAAACTTAAATTATGCCATTAAATATAATTTTACTTGGCTGCAATGTTGTTTGACTATCTTTGCACATTTGATGATCTTTGCACATTTGATGAGAAAAGAGCTCTCCTCGTGCATTACTAAAGACCTCTATCTTGTGGACTACAAATGCTTGGTATGAGTAGGCCACATCCTGCTTTATCACTGAATAGAGTCCATTAAGAACCTCATCTGTCTTGAAATCAGGGTGGTATTGAAATGTTGTATTGAGGAAATAAGGGATTGCATGGAGGGGCATGTGAAGCTGGAGGTGCCATCTCCTATCAATGATCTTCTGAATGGGACAATAATTACCCTCAACTCCCTCATAGATGACTCTAACAGCCTTCTTGGCCCTATCCATGCCCTCATATATGTATCCCATTGCTGGCTTCTCCTCATCAATAACTTGTTGGAGAACTACAAAGGGCTCGATGAATTGCAAATATTGTGAGACATTAACTTAAGTAAGTGTGAACGATAATAAGAATATAGAAGAAAAATTATAAATATGAATAAAAATTAAAACATAATTTAGAAGTAGAATTAAAGTTTACCATTGCAATCTTTGCACAAGGTGCTTAAAAGCCTAGCTCATAAAAATGCAATTTGCCACATCAATCCGTATAGTAGTCGTAGCATAGGATGAGGAAGTCCTCTCCTCACCAACAAACATACACCTTAAAGTTTCCTTTGACTGAATCAAGGATTATAATGTAATGAAATTAGTAGCAAATGTAGTTATTCTAGGATGAGACAACTCCCTCAGCCCTCTGTATTGCCTCATTAGGCTAAGGACACATGTTTGATTGTATAAGAACTTGCAAATATTTTTGGCCGTATCCACACATGTTTTGTTCCATGAAAGCTTGCCAAGATCCCCCAATATGAGGTCAAGGCAATGGGCGACACATGAAGTCCAAAATAATGTTGGGTGCCTCCCCCTCAAAAGTCTACCTACAACAACATAATTTTTGTGTTATCAATCACCACTTGAACCATATTCTCCTCATCCACCTCTATTAGGACTTCCTTTAAACCCTTACCAACACTAAAACTAGCACTAGGTCAAAATGGAGGGATGGAAGAAGCCTTTGCAACACCACCAATGCACGCCAATTCTCCCCCTCTTCTTTTTCAATTCTTTTTGCATCTCAAAATTTCTAATTGCCCCTACACCTCACAAACAACCTCAACAGGTGTGTGATCACATCCCAACGAATCATGTGCACGTATGCGTGCAAGATGATATTTCAATGTATTAATGCCTCCATGGTTGTTTTGCAATATGTACGTTTCACCTCTCTTTTTTGCCTAGAATTAATATCAACATGTTTCCAAAGAGAGGAGGGTCTTTTTAACTAGGGTAGATGTAGACATTGTGAAAAAAATGATTTGAACTGCTTAGGGGTGCTCCAATAATAACACAATTATGAAAAAATGAACAAAATGTACATTTTGTAACTTTGTTTCAAAAAAAATGTTGGGTGTGTTCTTTCTTTGATCTATTGAAATAAAATAGGAGAAAGAATTGAAATGTAAAAAACATTACAATTTTTGGTTAAAAACACGAAAAAACCAAAAAGAATTCAAGCTTACCTCTTCAATCAAATTTGAAATCAAATGCAAACTCCTTTCCATCGAACATAGACACCTCTTGATGCTCCATATGTGAGTATGAAGCTTCCCAAATGTGAGTTGATGATGGAATTTTGCTCCCTCCTTGCCGGTTGCCCTGCAATGCTATCATGAGCCCTAATCAACATAGATAAATATCAATGCATAGATATATAATTCATTCAAACATGCATCTCTTTGAATATAAATATATGCTTATATCTATAATAATTAATTAATATTATAGATAAATAATTATATTAATATTAATAGTAAATATACAAGTAATATATTGATGACTAACCAATAATTTCAATCAATACTATTAATTATAGATCAATAATATTGATATTAATATTAATCTATATTAATTAATATCAATATTAATTGATCATATAATAATTAATATAATACTAATATTAATCTATTAATTTATAATATATTAGTCATTATAAATCTCAATCCATAATATAATATAATTAACACCCAATAATATACCGTCGACCAAGGATAGATGCACATCCCTGTGAATGTTATTGGCATGTATAATACCTTGAATATTCCCCTTAGTTTACAGAAGATGTCGCCTTAGAAATAGAGAATCCTTCAATAATTATTTAAATACAAAGCAACATGCCTTGGCTTTGAAACGACAATTAAGGAGGAAATCGAAACAAAGCTCAGTCTTACACGCACCCAAAATATGCGTATTGGAGTGATCACATACAAGTTGGAAAAGGTGCGACTATCTTAAGGATCCACGTCAATAACGAGAACATTAATATAATTAATATATATTATTTTAGTATTGATTAATTATGGAAGGTTGGAATCTGAGTAATGAAGAAATGTCTTTAACACCAAAGGGGTGCAACTATTCAAATTACGTGATATATATATATATATATATATATATATATATATATATATATATAATGGCCGATTAAGAGGGATAGAGAAGGGGATTTGAGAATTATGACTACGACTATAAGACATGCACAATAGAATGGGATTTTAAAAGAAAAGAGCAATTTAAGATTTGAACCGCAAAGGATAAAGGCATTATATGATACATATTGCGTTTGCACTAGGGAATGAGATAAGGTCGTCATCCTTAACAACATGTATAGAGGAGCTTGCCATTGTTGCACTGGACTCGTTCAACCCAAGACATATGTTTGAGGCATTGAGCGATAAGGGAAATAGAAGAGGCTTAATAAGGCATCTATGAGGCGACTCATTGATAGCATTTCTATGCAGGCTGACCGTTACGTATTGTGGGGACAAACATCAAAGTATGTCCGGAGGAAAATAGAGAGGAGATGGATTGAACAAGATCATCCTTATTGCAAAAGAGTTGCTAATCTAGCACGCAAACTCACCCACTCCATCGACGAATAAACATGGGAAGTCATAGACGACATAGGGAGGATGGGAATCCTCCGTAGAAATGAACATGAAGAGATTGTAAAGTGCATACATTGCTAAGAGCGTTCCGCATAGTAGAATATAGAAAATAGGATGGAATCACGTGGGAAAGAAGAATAACATATAAAGATATTACAAAATATATTGTGGGATATTAACCTAATCGGACAATACATGAGAATATTGAGATCACTGAAATTTAGTAGACAAAGACAAAGAAAGAGATTGGATTGGGAGAGATATGTAATAAAGAAGATAGAGAGGATCAATCATGAGAACTTTATTATGTAAGTATTTGTTTTGACAATAGGCATCGAAAAGGGGAGGAATGAATACACAGATACAGATATTCAAAGAGCAGGTGTGAAAGGAAGTTAAATTAATTTATATGAAAAAATGTCTAAGAAATAGCATAACGAGATGCAAAACTATATTGATAAGGGAGTATGGACCACAAAGTCCTAGAAATAAAGGAGAATGTAATAATAGGAAAGATATATAAAGATATAAAATAAGGAACTCATGGAATAAGGAGAAAGTACAATCCAAACCCTAATTAGGAATTGTCAAGAAAATTGAGTATGTTCCTAGTAGGGGACATTACAAATGCACTCTTATTTTTCCTCACAACTCTCTTTTCTCCTTCTGTTCTGCCAACAAAATGAAATGAAATAGCTTTTAGGGTTGTAAAAGGAATATAGATGAAAAAAATGCAAAATTTAAGTTGTTTTTTTATGGTTTCTTTTTTCACTTTTATGCTTGTTGCATTGGCCAAGTCCAAGCATTAGGTCTTGCTTGGACTCAATGAGTTAGTGGGTCTTGCCTAGACTTAGTTGAGTCGGACTCCGGGTCCCCTTAGATTTGTTGAGGGTGACCCAACTTGGGACTTGTCAAGGCTATGTGAGTCTCAAGACTCTAGTGAAAACACTTCAAATATTAGTTTTATCAGCCCCAAAATCTATGGAACTTTCATTATGGCTAGAAGATCTCGGGATAGTCAGTTCGATGTGTTGACATAACTTAGTTGTCATTGGTGAAGTCATAGGCAAACATCAATCCCATTGGAACCCACCAGAACACAGGTACATCACATTGGTACTCATAATTGTGAACCAATAGAATAAACAAGGAAGCAGTGTACTTTAACCGGTCACGCTTATACCGGTCTAGGTTATTCCAACCGGTCATGGGAAACACACAGGGAACAGATGACTAACCAGGTAAAAGTTCTTACCGGTTAAGTGCATGATAATCCGAACCGGATTATACGGAGCACTTTCAGTTACACTGGAGTTAGATTTCTTTTTTCAACGAACATTTTGAGGTAAACTCAGAATCAATTTGCAAGCTTTTTTGCATGCGTGATTTATGAGAGAGTTTACAACTTGGCAGATCTATGAGATGTATTTTTAATAAGATTGATCTCTTACAAATACAGGTCATAGGACATGAAAGGATTGTTGTTGAATATCAAGAGCATGGAGAAAAGTAGAGCAAGAGAGCAAAATCTTCTGAGAGGAGATACAGTCATGAGAGGTGAAAGACAGAGAAAGGTTCAACAGCCAAGCAAAGCAAAGGGTAATAGGTATGATCTAATTAGCCAGAAAGTGTCATCATAAGATCATTGCTTTAGATTGTGAAGCATATTCAAATCCCTTAATCAGGATGAACCCTAACAGGTTCTTTGTATAAATCCCTTTACCGGGTAACATCTTTATTGGTGTTGAAAGTCCTCTTACAAGGCGACTCCTAACAGGGTCAAGATCCTAACAAGTCTTCTACCAAATCCTTTAATCGGGTAGCACTCTTACCAGTGCTTTGTAAGCCTTTAACATGGTGTCTTCATTACTGCAGTAGTGAAGTCGTGGGTTCTGTCTCACTGTGGTTTTCTCCTTCTAACCGAGGGTTTCCACGTATATATGCTGTGTTAACCTGTGTATTCAATTTCTGCTTATGATTGCTGTTATATTCGTTTAATTTTTGAATTTGCAAGAATATATATTTGAGGATAAATTGAAATAGAAATTGTATTTACAGATTCATCCCCCCCTCTTAGTAACCTGTTAGGATTAACAAGATGGGACATCATGGCAGCAATTCAAGCCTCGTTTTGACAGTGTGTTAATTTTAGGGTCCATATTAGCATACAAAACCCATTGCATGTAATGCCCCCTTCTCCGTGTTAGGCCATTATGGTGCTCGATTAGTCTATCTCCCCATCCGGATAGGCTAATGGCTTCTTTCAGAGGATGCCAGCCAGTCACAGGCTTCAGTGGGCGAATATCTTTTATTTGGGATCCCTTTTCTATAGTTAAGTCACTTTATTTTATAAAGTGAGGTTATAAAAGTTACTTTATGTCTTAAGTCATTTTATATTGAAAGTAACTTAAAGTGACTTTATGTGAGCGTTCTTTATCCGACATCGCCGAGTTTTCTGTGCCTTCCCTCACTTCGAGGTTATAAAAGCATAAAGTACACCTTGGGATCAACACCATGAAATATATAAAACCAAAGAAATCAAACAGGTTGCTCATGTGATTGGCTATTTCTTGAGGACAAGACCCCTCGAGGAAAATATGAGAGGTTGGACGTAGCACCAGCATCTCGATGGTGATGGAATCACTCAGATTTCATTTTAGAACGTAAAGTATTGGTAAGGGAGAAACATTTTCATGTTCAACATTGTTGTTATTAACCAAGGACGGTTTGCAGACGTTCGAAGTTTGTTGCTTTATTTGCGGTAACAAGAAAGGCGAAACAGTGGTATTGGGTGGGTGTGCTGGCATAGAGATTTGTGACTGGTAAGACTTGTGATAGGGAGGCTGTGTTTGCATCTTGTGTTTTGAACAAGGCTTCACACTACGGTAATCACCGATTGTACTCTGGCTATGTAACTTTTATTAGTCAAGGATTGTTATATCCAGAGCCGGTTAACTATACATATCGAGTGACTATTCTAGGCATAGTATCTGAGGTGTCGCGTTTGGAGATTGGACATTATTTGCAGGTCGAAGGGCCTTTACACTCCAGCAACTTACTTGTTGCAGACTGGCTGTGCAACCTCTAGTTGTTGTGGGTCGTATATTCCACACTGGCCAATACACGGACCTAGCAATATTGCGGGTAACAGTTGGTGGCTCCCTTTGAGAATACGGCGGAACAGTAGTGGGACTGGCAGTGTTTGGTTAACTCCAACATTACGCATACGTTGATTGATATGCGCATGGAGTGAATACGGGCATAGACTACACCAGTCCGTTTTGTATTGAGGAGGCTCGACTGGCATTTTGGTATCATCTATGCTCGTGGTGTTAACAACATATGCAATGCTCTTCTTGGTAGCTGCGACTGAAAGAACAATCTACCTTCTACGCCTGAATCCATGGAGACTGGATGGTGGTTGAATCAGGTCAGATCATTGTAACTTCCTACATTCTTTTTTTGTCTGAGTTTAAATTTGATACATATTACTATTGGAATTTGGAAAGGTTTAGCTTTATTAACATGTGTTATTTGTGAGAACTATTATGAGCAAATTTGAATACTACATTTCCCTGTTTAAGTTAAAGCATTCATATAATATACGTAACTCAAATACAAACAAAGCCATCACCAGTAAATTGTCTCAAAACACCTATAGCCAGAGTGGGTCAAAAATACATAGCAGACAGAGTTAGGATATTATAGTGGTATCAGAGCCTTCGATCTTGCCATCCTAGTGGGCTAGATTTTGAGTTTATAACAGAATGATGCAACAATGACTATGTTGAGTAGGCATGCATAGTAGGCACAAACAGTACAACTTTAAACATAACAAAGTTGAACAGGGACACCCAGAATCTTCAGTATAGGTTGATATAGAGGACAGTCATACCGAAGCAGACGAGGATATTATATTTGAGCAGGGTACTCGGGGTACAAATATGGCTGAGGACACAGATAGAGAGGCTAGGGAGACATTGAGGGCCATACGTGATGGACAGGATCACATTGCTGATGTATTACATCAGCTTACAGGGATTATTCAATAGTTGAGAGTAGCACCCAGGAGACCCCCGAGCCATCACAATGGTGGAGGCAGTATAATAGGATCACCTAGAGCAGCTAGAGCACCCACTCGTACTTCAGATAGGTCCCTTATGCCTACCTTCACGGAAAATAATGTAGAGGAAGAAATAGCACAACGTGAGGCAGCATCCGTTCTTCCTAATAATGTGTTGGCCATGCATGATTAATGAGATATGCTACCTTATCGCGTCAAAGCTGATTTAACTTTTGTCCAGTATATGGGTCAGAAGAGAGAATTTGGCAGGGCTTAGCAGGATAAGAGTCATAGGGGTCAGAACATGGATTTAAAGCATGCAATGAACTAATTAGCCCTTCCTACATTTGATGGCAGCGATAAGACATTTGCGAGAGCTTGGATTCACAAGCTAGACACCTTCCTGACCCTCAAACTTATGTCAGAAACGGAGGCTATTAAGTTTGCCACCATGCATTTAGAGGGAGCAACATATGATTGGTGGCATCATGGCCTTGTCACCCAGGATCATGGGCTGATTACTTCTTATGAGACTTTCAGAACGAAACTGATTACCCACTTTGATAGGAAGGACATTGAGGTTTATTACAGGGAGTTAGCTTAGCTAAGACAAAGTGGATCTTTGGACCACTATATTGATGAGTTTCAAAGGATTTCCATCATGGTTCCTGATATGTCTGAAAAAAGGAAAGTGATGCTGTTTATTGAGGGCCTACAGGATAGATTCAGAGGATTGGTTAGAGTCCTCAAGCAGAGTACCTTGGATGACGCTATTAAGTTAGCACATGATTTGGATTCACTCTCTTCCATATTGCAGCCACCTAAGAAAACTTTTAAAGGTTCCTCTTTATTCCAAAAGAATAAAATTCAGAATAAGAGTACACCCCCTAGATTGGATTTCAAGACACGAAATGAATTGAGAAAAAAGAAATTATGCTTCACATGTAGAAAGCCTTGGACTCCAGACCACAGGTGCCTTGGGAAAGGCAAGATACATTACATTGAGGTGGTTTCCGATGGTGAATGCGAGCAATAGGAGGGCAGCGATGAGGAGGTTCAGGAAGAGCGATCAGCAGAAGGGAAGAAGAGGGAAGCTCCCCATGAGCAACCTCCTATTACTTTAGCATCTCTTTCAGTTATTCCCACATGTCACCCATTCTGTCTAAAGGGAGTGGTTAGAGGACAGCAAATCATTTGCCTCCTAGACACAGGTGCTACTCATAACTTTATTAGCACAGGTATGGTTTCCAGGAGAGGATTTCAAATTTACAACATTTCTAAGTTTGAGGTTAAGGTTGTCGGGGGAGATTTGTTGAGTTGTACAGGGAAGATTTCAGGACTCCCGATTCACTTTGGGGATTATCTTCTAGAGGCTGATTTCTACGTCATTGACTTGGATAGTCTTGATGCCATTTTGGGCATGCAGTGGTTACAGACCCTAGGAAGATACACTATTGATCATAAGCTGAAACAGTTGGAGTTTATGCAGGGTGATCAGCTGATTGTGCTTAAGGCCATGCCAGATGGCGGGTCCCGGTTAGTTTCGGCTCACAGGATGGAGGCCATCATGAGGCACAACGATATGGAGTGGGCAGCCCAGTGTTTCATATCCTCTAAACCCACACCAGATTCAGGGCAGCAGGTTCACACTGATATTCAGAATGTGCTTGATAAACACAAACGGGTTTTTGAGGACATTCCTCCAGGTATACCTCCAGATAGGGGCTTTGAGCACATCATTGAGTTGGAGAAGGGCACCAAGCTCGTGATCATTACCCCTTATCGTCACCCCAGACACTATTAGGAAGAAATTGAGAAGACGATTAAGGAGCTTCTAGATATGGGACACATCAGGCCCACATCAAGCCCCTTTGCTTCTTCAATGGTTTTGGTGAAGGAGGATTGTACTCTTCAGATGTGTATTAATTACTGTGCACTGAATAAGAGAGCCATTAAGAATATGTATCCCATTCCTCGGATTGATGAGCTGTTAGATGAGTTGCATGGAGCAGTATATTTTTCGAAGATAGATCTTCAATCAGAGTACCATCAGATACGTGTCCGAGAAGAGCACTATGAGTTTCTAGTGATGCCATTTGGGCTCACTAATGCACCTACTACTTTTCAGTCTTTCATGAATCATATATTCAAAAAGTAGTTGCGCAAGAGTGTCTTGGTATTCTTTGACGACATATTGGTCTTCAATAAGACATGGGAAGAACACTTATGACACTTGGATGATATTCTTAGCTTCATGGAGAGTCAGTCTTTGTTTGCAAAAGAATCCAAGTGTGAGTTTGGATTGACTGATATTCTCTACCCGTGACATGTGATAGGGGTCGATGGAGTTAAGGTTCACCAAGAGAAAATACAGGTAATTCGAGATTGGCCACCACCGAGGAATGTGTCAGATTTGAGGGGTTTCCTTGGATTGTGTTCTTATTACAGGAGGTTCGTAAAGGGATTCTCTCAAACAACAGCTCCCGTCACCGATCTTATTCAGAAAGGGGCTTTCATGTGGACATACGAGGCAGAGGTAGTCTTTGATAGACTTAAGACAGTCATGAGTACTTTCCTGGTTCTAGCACTTCCAAACTTCTCTCATTCATTTGTTCTAGAGTACGATGCTTCAGAGAATGGGATTGGTGTAGTCATAGTAGGGAAAATCTGCAAAAAATCCCAATTATACCCAATTAATCTTGAATCTTGGAGCTTGCCGATTTTTTCCCCCAAAAATCTGTTTATATCAGTCAACTATGGTCAACGATTTTTGGGCAAAAAATCGCATTTAATCAGCAAAAAAATCGTGTTTAAATCATGATTAATTGCTAATAAAAATGGCATGGATTGTTGGTGCTGGGAAAACACTAAATGGCGCCAAAAAACACCCCTTTTTGCTTATTTATCAACGTCACGCGAGCCTATAGTTAGAAACGACGAGCCTAAGCAATGTTTGCTATGAGAAGCAAGAAGAAAACTCTCTGTAGTTGATTCTACATGTTGTGAGCTATGTGAAGCAAGAAGAAAACACTAATTCCATCAACCACGTGTCATCATTTTCATTGCCATTTCTAGGTATTCTGTTTATATTGTTTATTGGATTATTGGAAATTCTATCATTTATCTATAAGGGGAAGATGCTATCATTTATTTGTTTGTTGAGCATTTGACATCACCTCCTCCTTCTTGTATATATATATATATATATATATATTTCTTCTTTATCATCGTCCCACCTTCTCCAATCAGTAGAACTCTTCAATATGTATATTTCTTCTAATCCTTGTCGCCTTCCAGCTCGGGAAAGTACATAGCTAAGCAAACAAACTTCATTTTATGCCCGTTTTCCTAACAAACTTAGAATAGTCTTTTGGGAAACTAAGAATGTTTTCTAGATCTGTTTTGAAGGAAGTTGTTCCCTTACGGAACAAAGTATATTTTATTCTTTAATAGAGATCTGAATCTAGATTATGCATTACTAGAAGATCCAAAAAATAAGAGTACAATTTGAGAAAAGAACTAGGAAATATAGTTCACATTTTTCCATTAAGGACGGGCGAAGTCACCATTAGTTATAACTGTGCAAGGCTTATGTACAATCAATAAATATTATATTAGATGGCTCAAATATTTCAATTCAATGAAGTTTTGAAGTATTCATTTATGAGTTTGTGGTTTAAGACAGTTGGAGCTTCTTTTTCTATTTAAATAAATGTATCATTTTATTCAAATTAGAATTCAGATAAGTAGAAATTGACTTAAGTTCACTTAAAAGTTTTAGTGTCTCGAGGGAGGAAACATTATTTGTATAGAGAGATATATATGATTATTAGAGAGAGCTGAGAAAATCAGCTTTTTCAGACTGTGTATATGTGGAAGGAGAATGAGTATGTCGGCCTTCATAGGTGGTGAGCAATCGGCCTTAGCTTTTCTGCATTTCTTCTTCAAACAAATTGCTTCAATGTGAAGCTTGATTGTTTGTGTTTAGTCTTGCATAATTTACTTTTGACTCCAATTTCTTGGCCTTTACTTCTCTTTAGAGGTTGAGCTTGATAGTTCCCTGTTTAAAGTTTGTTTCCAAGTCCTTGGGAGCACCATATAGCTGCACATGTGAATTGAATTTCTGCTACAGTGATGTAGGAAGTAAATGGCACATCTGAATTGAATTGCTGCTGCATTTTATTTTATCTACAGGTAAAATCCAACTCTCCATTCAAATTTAAACGATAAAAATCTATTTTCTACAATTAATGGTTGAACTCTATATTTTATTTTCTCTCAATATATTTATGTTGTGGAAATGCCCTTTCCTTTTTAAAAAAAGTGTTTTTTTACTGTTTTTCTTCAATTTTTACGTTTTTTGTAAATCTGACTTTTTGTCGATTTTTTCCCATTTTTTTCAAAAAATCCTGCTCTTTTGGTTTGCCGATTTTTTCCCAAAACGATTTATGCTTCTATGGGTGCAGTATTGATGCAGGACAGACATCCCATAGCATTCAAGAGCAGGAAGCTCAAGGACAATGAGAGATTGTATTCCACTTATACAAGGAGATGTTTGCCATTATGCATGCCTTGGCCAATTTCAGGTAGTATCTAGTGGGAGGCAAGTTTATAGTCAAAACAGATCACAATAGCTTGTGCTCCTTCTTGGAATAGAAAGAGTTGAATGAAAGACAACAAAAGTGGGTTAGTAAAATTCAGGCATACGATTTTGACATTGAGTATGTCAAAGGGAAGAATAACATTGTGGCTGATGCACTTTCCAGGAGGTCCCCAGTAGCGGCTTGTTGTGCTTTATCAGAGATCTCTGCTGATTGGAAATCTCATTTGATGGTTGAGTATTCTAAAAATACTCAAGCTTGTCAGATTTTGGATGTTCAGCTTCCGGATAACAGGTACAAGGTAGTTGATGATATTATCTTCTATAAGGATAGATTTTACCTAGTGCCTAGCTCTAAGCTTAAGGCTAATGTAATGAGGGCTGTTCATGATGCGCCCATAGCATGACATACGTGATTTTTCAAAACTTACAAGCAGATTAGAGAGAGGTTCTCATGGAAGGGCCTTAAGGATGATGTCCTTTAGCATGTCAGAGAGTGCCAGACTTGTCAGCAGAACAAGTCCGAGCACGAGTATTCGACCGGTTTATTGCAGCCCCTTCCCATTCCAGCTTAGAGGTGGGAGGGTATTTCAATGGATTTTATTACTGGTTTGTCGAGAGTGCAGGGCAAGGATAGCATATTTGTGGTGGTGGACAGAGTTACTAAGTTCACTCATTTCTTCGCTATTGCAGTAGATTGGTTAGCTTCGCAGGTAGTTGAATTATTCTTCTGAGAGATTTTTTGGCTGCACGGTCTTCCCAAGACCATTGTGAGCGACAGAGACAACAAGTTCCTCAACACCTTTTGGAGGGAGTTGTTCATATTGGCAGGCACTGAGTTGACTCCTAGTACCAGTTACCACCCAGAGACAGATGGCCAGATGGAGATTGTGAACAAATGGGTGGAAGGTTATCTTCGGAATTATGTAGCGGGGCAGCAGAGGGCATGGGTTAAGTGGTTGTATTTGGGGGAGTTTTGCTACAACTCCACCTATCACATGACCATTGGCATGTTGCCATTTCGGGCTCTCTATGGCAGTGAGCCACTATCGTTTATAGACTTGGCACTAAGGGACAACAGTGCACCGATTGCAAGAGACTTGCTACAGGATCATCAGGATATTCTTGGGTCTCTCAGGGAGAACATTCAGAGGGCACATAATCAGCAAAAGATGTATGCTGTTCGACATCGGACAGAGTGAAGTTTTGAGTCAAGGGATATGGTTTACCTTGTCTTCATCCATACAAACAGAGTTCGTTGAAAAAGAGTGGGTCAGAGAAGCTCAAGCCCTAACTTTATGGTCCCTATCGCATTTCTAGGAGGGTTGGTGAGGTGGCTTACGAGCTCGAGCTACAGGCAAACAACAGGATTCATAATGTATTTCACGTGTCTTGTCTCAAGAAGGCAATTGGGCAGCAGATTATAATGTCCCCTTCTCCGAAATAAAATTTAATAATAATAATTTTAAAAATATAAGATTAAAGAAAATAAATAAATAAAATTATAATTAAATATATATTTATAATTATGAACGATAAAATTAAATTAATAGATGATATATATATAAGAAATCTAGTAAATAAAAATGTTTCGTAATATTATAATAAGTAAATAATAAATTAAACAATAAATGATAATATAAAAATAATAATAATTCAAATGTATGAATCTAGTATTAATCATAATATAGTAAATATAATATCATATATGAACATTATTATCTATTATTAAATATAATGATAATATCATAATATAAATCTTAATATAATAACCTAATATATTTATAATATAATAAATTATAATATAAATACTATATCATACAAATGGAAGTATAAATATAAATTAATAAACTACACAATGATTTAAGAAGAGTCGCGACCTAAGATTGGTGGCGATCTCTCTTACCACCCGATCCTTCTACTCCCTGATAGCATATAAGTCCAAGTGGACATATCTTATTTGGGGAAAATACAGAAGAATCAGGGAGGAACGAAAGGTAAGAGGAAGCTTAATCAATTACGAGAGAGATAGGAATAACGAGAGAAAAAGATGATCGAAACAGGAGATACTCATTCAACCGCATCAAGGAAAGAGGATCATCGATCTAGTAATCATAAAACCTTCAATAAAGATACACCGTATGAATCAGTGATTCTGAAAATAGTGAACAACTCACTCAAATCTGAAGCTCCATTTATGGGAATCCTATTTGGGACTTGACTTATATTGACGGAAGAATTTGGGGAATGGTGGATCACATTCTGAACGTCAATAATGATCTCTATTTGCCGATAGATTCATTGTCTTGTGTCAACCTTATACCTAGTAATAATATTCAAAGGCGGTTACCATTCAGACTATAAGAAATGGGGTCCATTTACAACGACATCACAAAGATAGCATTGTGATTACAAAGATATCTTTTTTTGTCTAGCATTCTGGGTGAATACAGAGCGTTAAGCATTGGCTACATATAGAGCTAATCATCGATGATTAGAAGAAGGGTTTCTACCACTAGAAGAAGTGCAAGCAAATCAATAACAAGTAGATATTGTCTATGTAGGAAGGCAGCGATTAGCACAATTGAGTCAATAAATCCACAAGATTGGTTGTTAACAATGGTCAATGATAAATGACACACTAGTTAATAATTGATTATATATTTTGTTTGCACAAATAAGATTCACGTATTAAGACAACGAGGGAATACAATGATGAAGGGGAATTATGATATAAAAGAGTCATTGGCTATTACGGAAGTAACTCAATATTTGAGCAATTGATATTTCATCAGAGGCAATGGAGAATCCCATGTTCATAATATCTGGAATTGATGATCCTGAGTTAATGTGCTATTCAGGGTTGATAATCGAGTAGGGAAAAGGAACAAGGAGGATAACAAAATCAGCGAATTAGTATTATTGGTAAATTCAGGCATGGACATTGGAAGACTCGACATAGAAATATCAGAGATTAGATACTCATCGGATATGGCTCTTTTGTTTGAAGACTTCAAGGCATTGATTGAAGAAGGCATTAAGACATATGAAGATAATTTCAGAAAAGGTGATCTTTAACATAATTCACAATATTATACCATAAAGAAGGAAATCATTCACTTGATAAGACTCAACTATAGATGAGAATATTAAAGATATACATTCCTCTACAGTATCAATATAACCTTGGAACATTATATACAAGGTCATAGTATTAAAGCAATTCAAATTCATTGCATAGTGTATTCTCTACACAACAGTTCATAAATTGAAAATGATCTATTAAGCTAAAAGATTATCATTATTGCATAAAGGTTATCAACCATAAAATTCCTGCAAAGCCTCAAGATATTGTATTTTTGCCTAATAAGTAAAGGTTCTAAAATCAAGAAGAATTCTCTTGCAACTGAAATCCAAGTATAAGGTCACATAATCTTAAGTGATTATAGTAGGGAACATTACACAGATAGTCCCTTCAGTTGGATTACCCCCGCTTGATGAGGAAGGTAAATTGGTTTTGGTTCTAGCTGAGGTGATTGAGGTCTAAGAAAGGAAACAACGGAATAGAGCTATCAGAGAGTACTTGATTCGCTGGAAGGACTTACCTATCAAGGATGCCACATGGGAGGGTGAGTCTATTCTGCAGCATCTTGTGTTGCGATTGCTTGAGGGCAAGCAATCTCGGGAAGGGAGGACTGTAATGTCCCCTTCTCCGTGTTAGGCCATCATGGTGCTCGATTAGTCTATCTCCCCATCCAGATAGGCTAATGGCTTCTTTCAGAGGATGCCAGGCAGTCGCAGGCTTCAGCGGGCGAATATCTTTTATTTGGGATCCCTTTTCTATAGTTAAGTCACTTTATTTTATAAAGTGAGGTTATAAAAGCTACTTTATGTCTTAAGTCGCTTTATATTAAAAGTAACTTAAAGTGACTTTATGTGAGCGTACTTTATCCCACATTCCTTAGTTTTCCGTGCCTTCCCTCACTTCGAGGTTATAAAAGCGTAAAGTATGCCTTGGGATCAACACTATGAAATATATAAAACCAAAAAAACCAAACAGGTTGCTCACGTGACTAGCTATTTCTTGAGGACGAGAACCCTCGAGGAAAATACGAGAGGTTGGACGTAGCCCCAACATCTCAATGGTGATGGAATTACTCAGATTTCATTTCAGAACATAAAGTATTGGTAAGGGAGAAACATTTTCATGTTCAACTTTGTTGTTATTAACCAACGACGGTTTGCAGATGTTCGAAGTTTGTTGCTTTATTTGCGGTAACAAGAAAGGCAAAACAGTGGTATCGGGTGGGTGTGCTGGCATAGAGATTTGCGACTAGTAAGACATGTGACAGGGAGGTTGTGTTTGCATCTTGTGTTTTGAACAAGGCTTCACACTACGGTAATCACCACTTGTACTCTGGCTGCATAACTTTTATTAGTCAAGGATTGTTATATCCAGAGCCGGTTAACTATAAATATCGAGCGACTATTCTGGGCATAGTATCTGAGGTGTTGCGTGTGGAGACTGGACGTTGCTTGCAGGTCGAAGGGCCTTTACACTCCAGCAACTAACTTGTTGCAGACTGGCTGCATAGCCTTTAGTTGCTATGGGTCCTATATTCCGCATTGGCCAATACACGGACCTAGCAATATTGCGGGTAACAGTTAGTGGCTTCCTTTGAGAATACGGCGGAACAGGAGGGGGACCGGCGGTGTTTGGTTAAGTCCAGCATTACGCATACGTTGATTGATATGCGCATGGAGTGAATACGGGCACAGACTACACCAGTCCGTTCTGTATTGAGGAGGCTCAACTGGCATTTTGGTATCATCTACGCTCATGGTGTTAACAGCATATGCAGCGCTCTCCTTGGTAGCTGCGACTGGAAGAACAATCTACCTTCCGCACCTGAATCTATGGAGACCGGATGGTGGTTGAATCAGGTCGGATCATTGTAACTTCCTACGTTCTTTTTTTGTCTGAGGTTAAATTTGATACATATTACTATTGGAAGTTGGAAAGGTTTAGCTTTATTACCATGTATTATTTGTGCGAACTGTTATGAGCAAATCTGAATACTACATTTCCCTGTTTAAGTTAAAACATTCATATAATATACATAACTCAAATACAAAGGCATCACCAGTAAACTATGTAAAAACACCTACAGCCAGAGTGGGTCATAAATACATAGCAGACAGAGTTAGGATATTACATGGCATGACAAGAACAGTCCTCTTTTACTTTCTCTGTTAAGATCTGATCAGCATAAAACGACATTCCTAGCTTGGAGGATGATGTCGACCATAGTCAAAAACTTTGACCTGGGAAGTACTTGGTAGGTCCAAAATTTTAAAAAACTTGGGACTCAACAAAGGCTTAGCAATAATTGAGCAAATTTACTAATGTTTGAGAGTACATAATTTTTTTAAAATGTTATTAAAAGACACACATTACTGAATTTGTAGAACATATTACTGATTTGTATCATATATAATTCAAGATTAGATTTTAATAGATATTATAGACTAGAAAATGTGTTAAACCTTTAAATGGGTTACAATGCCATCTCCACTAGCCGTGTCATATGTAGAAGTTGCATCATCTAAAATGATTTTCTGTTAAGGTGTGCAATAATTACCTCTAATTCAGTAACATTCAAGAGTTATAACTTATATCCCAATTCCTCATCACCTTATTGTGACCAAGTTTCTTACTGGACATGAGATCCAAAACTGGTAAGGGTCTAGGATTGGAGAGCCCAAGGGTTGAGGTTCAGTGCCCCTTATGGGGATTTGGGGCAATGTCGCCAATGGGGTCAAAGGGCGTGGTCTTTGTCGCAATATAGGGCTGGATTGATGGGTGAAACACTTGCCACCAAGTCCAAATTAAGGGCTTTGAAAGCACACAAACTTTATTGTGCACATCACTGTCACAATTTTATCACTAACGGGAAAAATTAGGTATGTTTTAAAAATTGATTTTTTTTCTTTGGGTCGCCCTTTGGTTCTCCTAGGTTTTGCATGTCCTAAATTACTGCCAATTATTGCTAACCATGTTCTCAAGATGCAAAAAATCAGAAAATATTTTTTAATACAAATGGATAAACAAGTTTACACCCTTATTTAGGTGAGCTTTTCATAAAAAAGTCACAAGGTTTCATTTCAGCATGTTTAATCAGAGTTTCAACAAAATATCACTTCATTTCTTGCAAAAAATCATCAGCAACTCACTAGGGTTTTTGACTCACAAGTTTTGTGAGTACTTTGTGAGTTTTTCAACTATGTTGGGTTCCATGATTCTGTGATGTATTCCTCAACAAGCTAGGACATACAAGCTTTGGCTCTTCTAGATCTCTAAGATGGTCAGTGGCATTCAAGTGCAATACAAAACAGCATAAACAGTTGTCTCATTCAAAAGTCTATAAAAGGAAATCTGTAGTTTACATATGCACCTGCCTGCAGAATCCTAGCACACTACTAATGGTATACAAAAGAGCAGAAGCAAACTAGAGGAAACAAGATACAGAACATCAAAGAAGAAGAAAGGAAAGAATGCCACTCAAAGAAATCCCATCTTATAAATGTGAATTAGTAAAAGTCACAACATACTTCCTTTGCGACAATCAGGTCAATCATTTCACAAATCAAGGCCATGCTTTATGATGAAAGAAACATTTTTCTAAACAATACGTCTTTACAGAAAAGTAAGTCTTCTTTCAATGTCGAGGGAGTGAATGTGATGAGCCTAACCGGCTCTTCTGAATTATTCTTAGTAATTTGTAATATTCACAATTTATATCTCAATTGTTTAACAAAATAAGCTTCAATGATAATTTCATCAAATCAATAAATGGTGTATAACAAATGTAATTTCCTGCCAGAATTCATATAAGTCTTAATCTAATCCAAATAACACAATGAGAAATTATTGATTCAAATGTGGCACCTGTTATTTATTGTAAATCGGCAGTTGCAAGAAATTCAGGAAATAAGCTTGACGTTGCAGACTAAACTCATGTAGTCACCTCAGCAAATAACAGCAACACCACCTCAAATTCCCACGGCAAGCTCCAGCAGTTCCGTGAGTTGACTGGGAAGCAACGTGACTGATCTGCAGAAATGTACGAGCCCAGCAAATTCAAAAACGGCTCCCTTCACACAGTCACGTGAGCAGTTTGGCAAAAAACGTGGCTGGCAAACAATATTTGAAGGAGTCCAAAGGTTACAGATCCCGCGTTAGAGTGTGCAGCCCCTCCTGGAGTTCACGTCAGCAGAAATTAAAGACATGGCAGCTCCCTCATTAACTCACACCTTCAGCTGTGATATTTTATGGCTTTCACGTGAGGTGTGAAAGCCACAAATTTCAACGCAGGGTCTCAAATAGTGACATGGCTATTGGTTCAATCACGTGCCTTGTTCCCTTATAAATTTTGTGCCCGATCCTTGATTGCAGCGCCAACAAATAGATACAGCACAATTCCCAATGAGAAACGAACCTCAGCAAATATAACTCGAATTCTTTGAAAGCAATTCGATCCAGCCTGTAGAACCCGAAGAAATTCACCAAATCTTGTATACTTCAGCACTAGAAATTATGATCTCAGAAATTGGAATAATTCACCTCAGATTGTCAGCTGCGAAATTCACCATTCACAGGTAATGGTTCAAATCACGAGATGAGGAATCAGTCCTCGAAAACCCTAGCTAGGTTTGTCTTCTTCACGAACTTCAATAAAATAATGATTGCATAAAAGATGACAAAAGTGCTTTTTCGAGTAGAATATATAGGCTTTTTGGAAAAAGCACTTTTTAATATTTTCACTTAATTGGCTTTAAAAATAACTCCACTTTATAACATAAAGTTATAAGTCATAAGTTATTAAATTAAATCAAAATAATTTAATTTAATAACACATTTAAAATATAAGCCACTGAATTGTCTGACTGCAATCAACGAACTTCTGACAAAGCACCAGGTCCAACTGCCCAACTAGGAATAGGCACTGCCCTGCTAGAAATAGCCCTACTAAAAATAGACCTACCAAAAATAGTAAATCTGTCCCAGAAACTCCCAGAGACCCTCAAAACACACTGTCAGCTCACGAGGGTCGCATTGATGAACTGACTATGCTCAATTGCAGAGACCTGCTAATTTGGGGACATTACAGTGAAGGAGAATTTGCTAGACCAATTGAAGTTCTTGCTTCTAGGGACCTTTTCCATACTCCTCTTTTCTATGGTTACAACCCCTCAAGGTGCAGTCTTGTTACATTCCTAGTTACCAAAATAATCACTTTTTCATGGTTATTCATGGCACTCTAGAGAACTATCTCACTTCTGAATCCTATCTCACAAACAACCATACCAAAAACTTATTCAAGAGATGCACTATCAAGATCTAAATCTTTGAAATACTTATGGAAATCATTCAGATACTCCTGACATGACTGGCCAAGATAGTTCCAATCTGCAGTTTGTGTTGAGTAATACAAATTCTGCAATTCTTGAGGTTGCTAAAGCGATTGATTCGCAAAGTATGAACAAAGAAAAGCATGAGTCTCATGAACTGGTTTTAAGAAAAGTAGCTGGATACACCTCTACCCCTACTTGAGCATGGATATCCTTGTATCCATATGAGATATGGATACAGTATGACATGGATACACGTCAGATAGGTCCATGTCGTACTGTATCCATGCATGCCCAAAACACCTTGATTTTCCAACCATGTCAGATACTATGTGATTTAATTTTTAAAAATTTGATGTAAATCTTCCTAAACTTAAAAAAACTTCAATCGTGCAATTTTTTTGTGGTATAAACAAAACCTACACCAAATGAGGAAGACAAATAAAATGATTTTCTATTTCAGCAACCCATTTTTTGGGTTATCTCCCAATGCAACTCTATTATTTTTTGCATATTGTAAATTGTTAAATCAACTTAGAATAATGTATGCAGCAATTATGTATTGATATTGCCTTTAAAGTAATGAAAATCTCCTCTAATAATTTAGAAAATTGTGTTAAATATACGTTTATGTGTTTTTTATGAATGTTGTATCCAACCATATCCATATTGGCAGTATGCAAAAATGGTCGTATCCGTATCCGTATCCGTATCTGATACTATATCCATATCCGTGTCCATGCAACTTTGCTTTTAAGTTGTCTTCACCAGCGGTCTTTCTGTCTCCAATGTTTGAAAAAATAGCAAGACAAGCTCACAGATTGTCTATGTTATCTGACTCATTACTTTAAAGGTCTGCAGAATAGAACTGAGGCTATTAAGAATATCCTCAATTGGAAAATCAATTGTCTTTTGGCTAAAATGATGCAGTAGAATGGTCATGCTGAGTGATAAGCCATTACCTCTAAACCCCAGCCTTTATATCGGCAAATCTACAAAGGCCACTGTTATGAACACCTTTACAAGCCATCTCCTAGAATAGGCAACTCTATGGTGTACTGTCACTCATAATGAAGATGGTTACAATGTATGCCAACATCCCATGGAGGCTCACTACTTGAATCTTATCCTCAAGTTTCTATGTTGATTCTGATAACTTTGATTTCTATGTTAGAGTTAAAAATTTACTATAATCAGAAGGTTATCTCTATTTATGTCTAGATATGTCTTCCTTCGTGATTTGATGGTGAAATGGTTTTATAACACCCAGTTATTATAACAGCTTTGTGAACAAATTTGTAGCTCTCGTTTCTCCTTTTAATCGTCAATCCTATGATTAAGGTTTATTGCTTTTTGTACATGACACTTTTATATATGACTATAATCCTTAGCTTCATATTATAAAAATGATCTAGCCATGGAAATGTTTATGTATTCATTCCTTCTTCATTTGCAAGCGAGTGACCTTTGACTCCGCTTTAATTTGGAGAATTGTGAACTTCATTATAAACACTATATTAAGTTGCTAGAAGTGGGCTTGAGAGCCATCCTAAGATATAAGATGATCATTTTCCTAAATTTTCTGTGATTCAAGGCAGCACCTTCCCATTCCTAAAACAGATTCTTCAAGTTAAATAGTCTCTTTAAGCTACTTGAAGAATCTGTTTTAGCTGAAATGAAGTATACGTGGGCAAGGTTCCTTGTTTGAGGTGTCTCTTAAAGTTGATGTGTTAGTCTCACACATTTAAAAATTATCCCATATCTCTGTTTACTTCTATATTCTGAAGATGAAGAATTGCACTTTTCTTGTTTGTTTAGGTTTTTCTTATTTAAGATGTTTTCCAATGTTGGTGTAACAGTCACCTACATTTAAAAGTTGTCCAATATCTTTGTTTACTTCACTTTTCCATAAATGAAGCAATGCGCTTTCTTTTGTTTGTTTTTCAGTATTGCAATACTTTCTCTGAAAGTACTTGAAACAGGCAAAGCAAAGCAGTTACCAGAGGACTCTGACAGTTCTGAATCGGGTGGAGTTTTCTTTGCGCACCAGTGGGCTTGTGAATGCTGGTAACGTGGGTACATATTAGTCATCATGTTTTCCATATCTACATTATTCTGTCTTGTTTCAGAGAAAGAATTAAGAAATTTAGTAGGGCTTCATTATAATTGTCATTCTCTGACTCAAAAGTGAACATTCCTAGGTTTTGAATAATCCGACTTCAGACCAAGGATAGCTACAAAACTTGGAAGACCTTTCTTTACTTTATGCATATGATTTATTTAATCAACTTGGTGGGTCTCTTTTGTACGAAACTGGAATTTTCTAAACTTTCTGTTGTGACAATGAAACTATGGGCCTTTGCGGTTTTTCCCATGTCATTGCCATTTTTTTCCTTTTGTTTTCTCAATCTTAGTTTTTTTTATAGAATTTAACGAACACCCAAGTAAAATGTTTCAGATTCTGGATGGAGTGGTTTGGCCTACCAAAAATTCAAGAGTGGAAAAGTCTTAGCTAAGTTGGCTGAAACTACTGATTATGACACTTATTTATATCATTGAAGGAAAGATATTCAACTTAAGGTTAATCCATGGAAACAATCTCTTCAAGCAATACCCACTTACTAATTCTATAAACTAGTCAAGGAAAACATACCCCTCCGATTTCGTGCTATATTGAATAGAAGCATTTGTTTGTGAATTGATTGAAGAGACAAGGTTTTTGTGCTAAATTTTGTGATAATGGGCTAAATAGACACTTTCTTTGGTAAAGGATTTCATATGGTTAAGTTCCAAACTGTGTTTCTAAATGATTTCACATTTGGTTTTTTGAATTGTCAATCATTAATTACATTTACCACAATTAGCATTTGTTCTGAAATATTATAGAAATTTTCCTTCAATACTCGTACAGAAAAACAACATATCATGACACTGCTAAGGCTTAGTTAAACTCATGACTAAGGAAACATGGAGATTTAGGAATAATGGATGACCATCAACAAATTTGTCCAATGCTATGTTATTGGGTGATATGTACCTGACCAAAATGGGGTTGTCCCTCGTTGGAAACGTCCTTTGCCTTCCCAAAAAAGCAAAAAAGGAAATGTTTGAGGACATTTAGCAAATCACTGGAACTGGTCGGGGATGGCTAGCAATCCCTAGGACAGCTAGGGGACGCTTGGATGTTCCCCAACTGTCCTAGGGATGGGTTGTCGTCTGATATGACCGAACTAATTTTAAGTTATTTTTTCTTTAAAAAAATACAAGAATAAAATAAATAAGGGAATGTGGCGGGGTGCCACAGCCCTTTGCAAAAAAACTAAACCTAAAAACAACATGAAAACATTCCGAACATATGAAATAACTTGTTTGTGTCAATCCGCAAGTTGTGAACAGCTGAAGGAAGGAGGAGGCATGTGATTTATTGCTTGGGGTTCCATCGAATGAGACAACCTCTCATGGTGGCAATGACTTATATTCTGATTTTGATGTGACAATTTCTTAGGCAACATACGATAAGGTTGGTTCCTTAAAGTTGATCCAACAAAATAGAATTAGAACCAGAGAGAAATTCTAAATGTAGTCCCCCTTCGGACTTGTTACACCAAAGGAAACTCAAAAACTTGCTCAAGGACTGACAGCTAGAGAATTAATACGAGCATACCTTGAAGTTTGTTTCTGTTGAATCAATCTGTCTAGTTTAAAACAACACAGGACTCATTTCCTATCCTATCAGTGTCACAATAGACTAATAACTATCATTTTGATACTCAAATACAGTAGCCTGTCATCTACCAAAGAATAGGATCCTTTGGTGAAAGCTCACTCAAATTGCATACAGCCCCAAAGTCACATAACACCTATTGCCAAAATACATATAGAAAATTTATATGAGACAAAGACCTATAGTCTGCAAACTCTATGAGTACTCATTGGGCTCCGTGTACTTGATGTTTTTTTATTGTGCGAGTTTTACAGGTTTAACTCGCGAGTTGGGAGAGTCAGTTTTCTCAAGAAAGTTTGTTTGTTTTTTTGGCAAGTACTCACTAAAATGTGGTGAGTCCACAGGAAAAAAACACAACATAGGCAAAATGCAGGAAAATGTGGTTTAAAATGCCTTTTTTACTTCTTTTTTACTATAAGACCATGCATTGTCCCTCCATTAAACCCAGAGCAGCAAGCATAAAGATTTTTAAGGCAACTTGGAGAAGAAATTTTCGAAATTCCATTTTTGCAAGAGGTTAGTTTCAAAATTTTTCCTTTTTTAGCATTTAAATTTGTAAAAAGAATCATGTCAAATTGTCAAAAATCGCCAAACATGTTGAATGACCAAAATATGCCAAAAGTGTTATTCACTTGTTGAGTTAGGTGATCAAACCACACTGCAAACAGGTCCAATATTTCTTCCTTGTCATTGGACCTGTTTGCAGTGTGGTTTTGGTCACTCACCTAGATGAATGAATAACATTTTTGACATATTTTGGTCATTCAACATGTTTGGCAATTTTTGACAACTCTACATGTTTCTTTTTACAAATTTAAGTTTTTAGAAAATACCATCAGATCAGTCAAGAGAAATAATGAGCCTATTATTCAAAATCCAAATTTATATGAGGATAAATGATACAATACTTGTAGTATTTGGGACTTTCCTGTTATTTTATCTCCCAACTGTGAATCATATGATTTTCATTTTCCACATGATATATTTTTCCTGCCAGTTTACTCATTATATTTTTACTAACATTATAGCCACTTTATAGGAAACTAATTTGGCAACGAAATTCTTTAACTACAATTTGGCTATGAGTTAGAAAATAAATTTCTTGCAGATAAGTCTGATGGAGTATCTTTTAGATAATTATTTTCTTGGGTTGCTGTGAAGTATCTTGCCTTGTTGATGATGTTGAATGCAGATTTTATATCTTGCAGATTCTTTGAAAGTTATGTTGCTTTGTGGAGCAGATCTACTGGAAAGTTTTACTATGCCAGGAGTTTGGATACCCGATCAGGTTGGCTTGGCTCCCATGCTTGTTTTATTAATGTTTGTTAAAACTAAATACTTAATTTTTTTGAACATAACATTATTTTTGATATATGTAAGTTTGTTTGGGCTTTTATTGAATGAAATAATTGTTTTTGATTGAGTAGTTAATTTTTTTATATTCTTATCAATGGTTGAGCCTGTGATTATATATATTTTGATTAATTGAGCATAAATGAATTTGATGAGATATTTGTCCATAAAAATTGATTATGAAAGGGCAATATAGTTTCTGCAGTGTACTCTCATTAAAGATTGTTGGTTTTTAGTAGAAGAAAACTATGTTTGAAAATTAAAAACAATAGTAAGTTATAATGTATGCCATTTAAACAATTATTGTCTGTAGTAACTAGAATAACGTAGTGGTTATTAATATATTAGATTATTTCTATAATGGTCATCTTAGTTGTCATCTTAAGTTATTTTTAGAGTCCGAGTTAGAATTGCTTGTTGTCTTTTTAGCTTCAGTTAACCGATTGTTTCTTTTTAGAAACATTGTCATGTAATCTCTATTTAAGGAGCCTCCTCTGTTAAATATCAAATTATCTAAGCATGGTATTAGAGCGAGTCGATGGGGTTTTTCAGAATTTGGCAATTTTTTTAAAAATAAAAATTCATGGCCTCTTGCTTTTTTAGGGATTTTTTAGATAAAAAAATTGTGGGTCCTTTTTCCTAAAATTTGAGGTTTTTTAAACCCGTTTTTGTCTGCAAATCCTAGTGAGCTTGTGGGAGGGGTTTTTTCATTTTGCAACTTGTGTGTTTTTTGTTCGGTGGCCATCTTCTAATTCACATTTGAACTTCGCATGAGGATTTTGTAAATTGCGTTTGCAGATTTGAAGGTTTTATTGTGCCATTCAAGGGTTTTCAATGCTTTTTTTTGTTCATGTTTTTTGTTGAAGGTAACCCGTGTGGCTGGGGTTTTAAACTCTATTTCCTTTGTGTGGTAGCCGTTTTGTGTGTCAGGATTGATGGGATAGAAGAGCAGCTCGGATTGTACTTCCCAACCATCGGATTGGATGCATTTTGTTTGGAGTCATTGGCCATTTATTCTTAGAGCTTCCACCCGCGTTGGTTTGTTCTCCATTTTTGTTCGTTTGTATTCTTTGTCCAAGGAATTTGCGCTTGTATGACTTTGTTTCCATGGACGACTTATCTCAAACCCATGTATTCATGTTTTTTGTCTTCTTCAGCTCGCATGTACTCGTTTTTAACGTGTGCATAGTTTTTTGCTATGACGACCATTGCTGTGGGTAGCTCTTGGTTTGGGATTCAAATCGTTGTGCTATTTTGGGATGGCATTATGGGGTTTTAATTAATTTTTCCCCCAAAAAAATTATTTTCGATTTTTTAATAATTTTTTCTCCATAAAATATTTTTGATGGGTTTTTAATAATTTTTCTCCTTTAAAAATATTCTAGTATGTTCCTCATAATTTTTTCCTCAAAAATTATGTTAGGGTTTTACTATTTTTCCTCAAGACAAAGTTTTGCATGTTGATCCGTGTCTTGAATTTTGTGCCAGCTACTCATTGATGTTTCAGTTTTTGGGTTTTCATGTTTCTTTTCCTAAAATATTATTTGTGGGTTCTGATCGATTTTTCACCTTAAAAAATCGTGTCTTGTTTTGATTGATTTTTCACATACAAAATTGTCTAGTTTATTGTAGTTGTTCCGGATCGCACCTAGAGTTGCTAGGGCAACGATTTGCAAAAGGGTTTGCTGATTTTTCCTCAAAAGCATGTTTTCAATTCATCTTGGTGTCTTTGGCTAGAGGAAGTGATACGTTTGTTTCCCAACATCAGGTTGGCAAGTTTGGGGTTATCTTGGTCATTTCCAAAAGTTTTGCAGAATTAGGGAGGGTCTCAGTAGCAAGCTCTTTTTGCAGAGCGTTTTGAAGAGAAGGGGGTCAAATCGGAGATTTCTACTTGGTAATAGAGATATTTTCCATAATCATTTTACATCTGCTAAAGGTGTTATCTGATAGTCCCAACCGGTGCTGAGAGGGGAGGGGTGAATCATCACCTCTTTAAACTAGATCACTTGTGTGCAATTGATTGCTGCAACAACATATTCGGCCTCTGCAGTAGATTGGGATATACAATTCTGTTTCTTACTTGTCCAAGAAACAATTCTCCCACCTAGAAAGAATGCACCTCCACTTGTGCTCTTTCTGTCATCAATGTTGCCAGCCCAGTCTACATCAGTGTATACTTTTATTTCAAATCCTCCCTTGTGAGGAAACCATAAACCATAATTCTCAGTTCCCCTTAGATATCTGAAGATCCTCTTTACTGCTATTAGATGTGTTTCTTTGGGATTTGCAAAGAATCTTGCCACTATGCCAACTGCATGTGCAATGTTCGGTCTACTGTGAACAACATACTGCAGTTTACCTATCATGGACCGATACATTGTTTCATGTACTTCTTTAGCACATCCTCTTTTGATAACTTGAGATTAGTTATCATTGGGGTTCCAACCGGTTTAGAATCATCAAGTCCAAAGGTCTTAAGAATTTTTTTGATATATTTGGACTGAGAAATAAAAATTCCTTCTTTCCGCTGATGGACCTGTAGTCCAATGAAGAATTTTATTGCGCCTATCATAGACATCTTGAATTCTTTCTTCATTTCTTCAACAAAGGCTTTGCTCATCCTGTCATCTCCTCCAAAGATGATATCATCGACAAAGATCTCAACAATAAGATTTCCATCTTTTCCAATTTTGAGATACATATTGTTGTTGTCCCTGGTTCTTGTGAATCCTATGGTCAGAAGGTATGAATGCAATCTTTCATACCAAGCCCTTGGAGCTTGCTTAAGCCCATAAAGAGCTTTCTTCAGTTTGCAGACCATTCCATCCTTATATGCAGATGTGAAGCCTTCCGGTTGTTCAATGTAGACTTCTTCCTCCAATATTCCATTAAGGAATGTAGACTTAACATCCATTTGGTACACTTTGAATCCTTTGTGAGCAGCATAGGCGAGAAGAATTCTCACTCCTTCCATTCTTTCTACTAGTGCAAAGGTTTCTCCATAGTCCAGTCTAGCTTCCTAGGCATATCCTTTGCAGACCAATCTTGCCTTATTTCTTATTACTTTGCCATCCTTATTCAGCTTGTTCCTGTAGACCTATTTGGTTCCTATGACATTTTTATTCTTTGGTCTAGGTACAAGCTCCCATGTATCATTCTTTTCAATTTGCTCAATTTCTTCCTCCATGGCCTTGACCCAATTCTCATCTTCTAGAGCTTACCTGGTGGATTTGGGCTCTATACAGGAAAGTAGGTAGATATTTTCTATAGCCTTTTTCCTGGTTAAGATATTTGCATGTTTGTCACCAATGATATTGTCAGTGGAATGATAAGTGACATACCTTGGAAGAACCGGTCTCTATTCCCGGTCTGGTTCTTCCGGTTGAGCGTTATCTTCATCATGGTCAGGGGATCAACTTGTTCACCATCTTGTGTTAGCCTGTTGGGTTTAGGTACAATCTCCTGATCTAGATGCCTGTCCATGTGTATTTCTCCTTCATCTTCAGTCATTCCTTTGTTGAATTCAAAGGCATTTCCTTCATTTAGACCTTCAACACTGCCATGATCATCATGACTGGTCTTCCTGTTTGGTTCTGAAGATTCATCAACTTTTACATTGATGCTTTCAATTATCTTGCCTGTTCTTTTGTTCAGACATCGATAGGCCTTGCTTTTGGCAGAGTAACCCAAAAAAGTTCCTTCATCACTCTTAGGATCAAGCTTCCTAGAGTACATATCTCTTTTGATGTAGCATTTACTACCGAAGATCTTGAAGTAGCCTACATTGGGAGTATGCTTAAACCATAGTTCGTAAGGAGTCTTACTGGTTCCCTTTTTGACTTGAATCTAGTTGAGTGTGTAGACAGCAATACTGACAGCTTCTCTCCAGAAGTGATGAGGTAGATCCTTTTAGCAAGGTTTTGGCGCAATCAATCAACGTCCTGTTTCTTCTTTCTGCTACTCCGTTTTGCTGAGGAGTCCTTGGCGCAGATAGCTGTCTTTTTATTCTGTGCTCCTCACAGTAGTGAGTGAACTCTTGAGAGGTATACTCACCTCCTTTGTCTGATCTCAGACACTTCAACCTTTTACCGGTTTCTTTTTCCACTCTAGCTTTGTAGATTTTGAACATGTGGAAAGCTTCTGATTTCTCTTTCAAAAAGAGTGTCCACATCATTCTGGAGAAGTCATCTACAAAGAGCATAAAGTATCGGTCTTCATGGTAGCTCTTTGTTCTCATTGGTCCACTCAGATCAGTGTGTACCAAGTCTAGAACATTCTCAGTAGAGAAGGACTTACTGTTGAAAGATGTTCCGGTCAACTTTCCTAACTGACAATCTTTGCAAATACCCTTGATGGGCTTGGCAATCTCAGGAAGTCCTCTTACCATTTTTTTTTGCTCACTTTGACAATACTATCAAAGTTTATGTGGCAGAGCGTTTTGTGCCATAACCAGCAGTTGTCTTCCTTGGTCATAAGTCAGATTTTGCCTGATTCTCCTTTGATTGAGGCTATGAGACAAGCTCCTTCCATTGAGTCTAGGTAGAAGAGGTTACCTTTTCTCTGTCTACCAGTTGCAACATGAGTTCTAGATTGATTCTTTACTATACAGGAACCTTGTCCGAATTCCAACAGGAATCCTTTGTTATTCAATTGTGCAACGCTCATCAAGTTGTACTTGAGTCCTTCAACCCAATACACATCTTCGCAGACAGCATTGTTGCAGAGAGCAATAGAATCTTTACCTTTGATGGCACAGGGGGCATTGTTTCCAAAGGTAACTGATCCGCTGTCATTGAGCTCCAAGTTGATGAACTTGTCCTTGTCACCGGTCATGTAGTGAGTACATCTGCTGTCAATGATCCAGTCATCATACTGATGAGACTTGGATATGAGTGCAACTTCATTTATGGCAGGATTCTCCTCCTTTATTGCAACAAATGCAATTTCTGGATCCTCTGAGTCTTCAGACTCATTGTCAGTAACTCCTTCCTCTGCAAGATAGCATTCCTTCTTTGCTTTTCTCTTGAATCGGTCTCTTTTATCTTTAGATTCATTATCAGGACACGTTGCAACAATATGTCCTATCTTGTTGCAGGAGAAGCATTTCAAGGGGAGTTTCCCTTTGTACTTCCCTTTTCCTCTGGGGAATCTCCTAGCGATGAGTGCTTCGAACTCATCTTGCACCATCTCCTCTGAGAGCAGATTCTCAATAAGGTTGCCAATCTTTCTGGTAGTGCAATTACTGGTTTCTCTTCCCTTTTTGGTGGAAGAGATGTTGACAGAAGACTTAAACGCTGCTTCCTGAACAGATAAGCTATTATCAAAATTACTTAATTCCAAGGCAGCTAGCTTACCGATTAGGGAGTCTAGGGTGACTTGATCTTTGGTCACCTATCTGAGCTCTTGAATGACAGAGATCTTGATGGCATACTGAGGTCTGAGAGTTCTCAATATTTTTCTAACCACCTCCTCTTCACTGAGCTTTTCTCCAGCGTTTCTGATGGAGTTGATCACCTCTTTGATCCGGTTGCTATATTGCTTGATATCTTCTCCTTCGTTCATCCTCATGTCATCATACTTTCCTCTGAGGCTTTCTACCTTGGCTCTTTGAACATTTGGATCCCCTCCATAGACCGTTTGCAACTTGCCCCACATCTTGAAGGCAGAATCAAGATGTTCTATCTCAACATACCCATGATCAGGTAGTGTGCTGGCTATCATGTCCTGAGCAACCGTGTGCTCGGCTTTGATCTTCTGTTGATCTGGTGTCAGCGTGCCAGTGGGTTCAGTGTAGTTAGTTGTGACATGATTCCAGTATTGATCGCCGTTGGTCTTCATGTACAGCTTCATCTTGCTGCACCAGAGAATAAAGTCTTTTGAAAACTTTGGTCCTTCCTTTCTCATCATCTTGACTTTTTCTTTGTGCTGTCAAACAGCAAAGAAGACAGACTTGGGCTCTGATACCAATTGACAGTCCCAACCGGTGCTGAGAGGGGAGGGGTGAATCAACACCTCTTTAAAATTTTTTTTCTTTTAATCCGGTGAAGTAAACTTACAGCAAATAAGCAAGCAGATTTAAGCAAATAATAACAGTAAGTAAACAATCACATAGTGACACCAAATTTATCGTGGAAACTCGGTTAGGGTGAAAACCACGGTGTGAGGAGACCTCACAAAATTTTGTACTCTTCTGGAGTACGCTCTTTTAGGAGCCTTCTCGGTTAAAGGATAGAAGCGCACTTGTTAGATGCGACCCGGTTAAGGGATTCGTTACAATAAGGTTTGTTAGGACCTGCCTGGTTAGAGAACTTTGAACACCTTGAAGGATGTCACCCAGTTAAGGGATTTTGATACAAGGGACCTGTTAGAGTCCACCCAAATTCTGTGATTTAACTATTGTAGTTTGCTAGAAAACAATAGAGTAAATGACCTTTTACAAATGGCTACACACAGCCTGATAAGATCTCTATTTTTTCTCAACTAAGAAGTAACACCGGTCGGTGCGGGTGTCTTCTCCTCTACTTCTGTGCTTTTCTGCACAGTTCTTCTTTCTCACTACTTATTTCTTTTTCACCCTAGCTTCAGTAGCTTACAGGTTCACTCTTTTTCTCGGCAGAATGAAGGCAAATTCTATTCGCCTTAGGTAGAAGAATATATAGGGTCCCCGCCCTAATTGTGCTCATTAAGCATGACCTAACTCCAGATCTACATCGGATTCAATGCTTAGTTGAGTCCCAGTCTACTGAGGAAACATCTGATATGTGCCCTTGCTTTATCTGATTAATGAAGAAAGCAGTAGTTGTGTGCCAGGCAACTTTACTTCATAGGAGATAACACTTTGATTTAAAGCCACTGATGTCGGCTTTAAATCCTTCAATCGCATCTCAAAAAGCCACTGATTCCTGCTTTAAATCCTTCAATTGTGCCTCAAACCGATCACCAAGATAACTCAAAGTCACCCGGATTTACTGCAATAAATCCTGGTCAAAAAGAGTTGGTTGGAACTAACAATTGACTATGACTTCCTCGGTTCATACCGGAGTCTTATAATATATCGGTTGAGTTCTTCATGCTATAAACAGGTAAGAGTCTTTGACCGGCTGCTGTCTCTTTCTTGGCTTAGCAGTTGCATGTCCTCGGTTGGTTACCGGTTGCTCCGTTTTCTGTTGTATTGTTGACACTAGTAAGCTATAGCTTTATCTGTACTTTTCTATACCGGTTGTACCCTGGACCTTAATTGATGCTGGTGTTCTCTTTTCCTTAACTGTGTACATTACCCTGTAACTGATGATGAGATTGGTTTGAGTGATGATCAGTGATATTCGTGTAACAGCCAAACCATCTTACCTTCATAAAGATTTCCTTGGATTTGGAGACTTGATAGAGATGACTAGTCTCTATACTCTCTTTGCCAATCAATGACAACACTAGTACCGGTAGCAAGCTTACCGGTTTGCTTCACTTAATGCTAACATTATTTGGGGAGCTTTCCAAATCTCTGAAGATTCAATTTTTTCTTTCCTTCCAAATACACCAACAAATGTGTGGAGGAATTTGCCTCCAAAGCTGCTTGATCAGGGGATGATAGAAATGAGGCCGACCAACAATAAACTGGTGTATATCCATCTAAAACACCCATTGAAGGTTGAATTTTTGGAGAATCTTACTCCATATATGTACATCAAAGGGGCAATGATTGAAGAGATGGTTGATGGTTTCCTCCATTTTGCAAAGGGTACTTCTCTTGGGCAAAAGAAAGCCCCTCCTTAGATTGTCTTGTGTCAGCGCTTTACCATGCATGAAAACCCACCAAAAGAAGTTAATTTATGGTATTAACTACGAGTTCCAACTTTCTTCCAATAGCCAGAATCCCCATTAAATTTCAATATTTTCATGTAAGTACATTTGATAGTGAATTCCCTCGATTGAGTCTCCCTCCAAATAAAGCCATCTTCATAGTTCAACTGCAAGATTCTCAAACTATGGAGGACAATTTGAAGTTCCAAGGCTTTTGGCATGAGGTCAAGGTGGTCCTCAAAGCACCCAATAACATTTTTCCACCTTCCTCCTCCCGGATCCATATAATTAGCCACGTGATCACCAAACCGACCTTTCAAGGTGTTCATTAATTGACAAAAATGGCTTTCCGCTAGGGCTTTTTCCACAATCCATTTATCCTCCCAAACCTGATTCTTCTACCATTCCCCAATTGCCATATTAGACCTTCTCTAATAGTGGGCCTATATTTGAGGATGCTGTTCCATATCTTGAAACCAGATGGAAGGCCAATTGAGTTTAGATTATTATAGAAGTAGTCTTGGCTAGGTATCTAAGTCGGATGATTTTACACCAATCAACAACACCTTTCGTCAGTTTCCACCCAACTTTGTCAATTAAAGCTTTATTTAGAGTGTTTATCTTTCTGATCCCCAACCCTCCTAGAGACTTCGACAAGCTGACAGTATCCTAGTTAACCAAAGATAAGCGCTTCTTCTCTTCCGTACTAGTCCAAAGAAAGGTTCTTTGAATCTTCTCCAGATTCTCTACCATAGAGCCAAAAATGCTGAATAAAGAAAAGAAATATACTGAGATGCCTTGGAGAGAGGCAACCAAAAGATGGAGCTTCCCCGCACTGCTTAAGAATTTACCTTTCCACCCAGCTAGTTTTTTCTGCATTATTTCAAGTCTATTATTCCTGAAGGCCAAGGTCACCTCTATAACAGTAAGAGGGAGGCCCAGATATGTCCCACGTAGGCAAGCAGATTGACAGCCTAGGATGTTGAGAATCTTGGATTGCAAATCCATAGGAGTGTTAAAAAAGTAGAGATTACTTCTATTGTAGTTGATGCATTGACTAGAAGTAGTAGCATAACCCAAGAAAAGGCTCTTCCATTGTTTAGCTTTAGTCACAGAAGATTTGTCAAAAAGGAAAATATCATCCACAAATTGTTGTAACACAGAAGGGGGGAGAGTAGAGGGTGCTCTTTTTCCGTGTATACTCCCATTAGCTACCAAGTTGAAGAAATTCCTACCAAGGACTTTAGTGATCATTATAAACAGGTAGGGCGAGAGGGGATCTCCTTGTTTGATTCCTTTCTCAGGTTTATAGAAGCCCCAGGGAACTCCATTAACCAGAATCGAGAAATGCATTGTCTCAGCATATTCCTGAATTATATCAACAACTTTTGGACTAAAACCAAGTTTGAGAAGAGTCTTGTAAAGAAAATGCCAATTAACTTTATCATAAGCACTAGATATATCAAGTTTAAAGGCCATACCTTGTATTCTGCTCTTGTCCATGGAGTGGATAATTTCATGAGTGGCAATTGCAACATCAAGGATTTGTTGGTCTGGGACGAAGCCTTTTTAAGTGGGGCTGATAAACTTAGTAAGTAGCAGTTTGATCCTGTTCACCAACACTTTTGAAAGAATCTTATAAATGGTATTACAAAGACTTATAGGTCTGAAATCAGTCATATTCCTTAAGTCTTGGGATTTGGGAAAAGGACAATGAAAGTGTTTATCCTTTTCAGCAGTTTGCCAATTCAAAAAAAATCCTTCACAACTCTAGTGACAACAAAACTGACAATGTCACTCCTGGAAAAAGGCAGCAGGAAACCCATCAGGGCCCAAGGTCTTGTAAGCCTCCATAAAAATAACAGCATCATAGACCTCTTCCATAGAAATAGGTGACAAAAGTTGTCTATTGTCCTCCTCATCTGTAATGTCCCCTTTCCGAGTAGGCCATTTAGATGTCTGATTAGTCTATCTATCCATTTGGATAGACTAATGGTTTCATTTTGGAGGATGCCAGCCAGTCATAGGTTTGCATGAGCGAATATTTATATTTTGGGCCCTGTTTCTATAGTTAGAATCACTTTATTTTATAAAGTGTGTTATAAAGTCACTTTATGTCTTATTATAAAGTCACTTTATGTTATAAAAGTGACTTAAGTGAGCTTTTATCCCACATGGCTTAGTTTGTTGTACTTGCACTCACTTCGAGGTTATAAAAAGGAAAAGTACATCTCAGAAAAAGCACCATGAGAAAATATAAAATAAAAGAAAAGTATTCTGGTTGCTTTTTTGTGACTGGTTATTTCCGAGGATGCAAACCCTCTAGGAAATCCGAAGAAGGTTGGACGCAAACTTGACTTTCTCTCTTGGGTAGATTTATTCAGAATCTACATTGGGATTCAAAGACAATCTTGATTTTTATTGGATGTTTCTCGAATTTCATACTCTGGTTTTATTTAGCTACATTCAGCAGCAATCTTCACTAGTAAGGCGACTAAAGGATAGTAGCAACAACATCTAGAGTCACATCTATTCAAGTACTAACAGCTTATCATTGTTTTGGTTCAAACTGGGTAGTTGAATGCAATATAGAGACATTTGCACTAATATCGCACTAGTAGATACTTGTGCAACTGGGTAGCGTGATACGCCACCTTGGCAAGGCACCTGTCCATTCACAAATCGTGGACTGTACCCAGCCCAAGCTGGAGGGACCCCATGCATTCCAGCCGATACAGTGTGTGGACGAGTTCAATACAGGTGCAACTGGAGGCGAGTTGTCATTAGCTGCAACCGTGTGCTTTAGGCACACCAGTCCTTAACAAACTCGCGCGCCTGATCATAGGAGTCCACGCACTGCCATTCCAGTCACGCGAGCCTCAGTGTTACCGGTATAAGAACAGTCCGGACGGCAATAAGAGCAAATGCAACAACACCTACAGCAACACGGGCCAAGCATTGCACCACGGGTAGCATAGGAAGAGCGGATCATTCCGCCAACTTAACACCCCTACTCGCGTGGCACACCAGTCTTCCAGCAGCCGTGTATCGGCTCAATACAGTCAACACCTGGAATGTGAGCTACTATGTGTATTTCATATTTTTGCGACCCATCTCTGTTTGCTTAACATTGGATATCTAGTTGAATGTATTTTGGACTGTAATAATGTACTACCGTTTCGAATATCAATATTTTGCTAGCACTAGTTTGTTTGGGACTGCTTTTGTTATTTAAAAATATATTTTGTATGTACTGAATATCCTACAACAAAACTCCTACAATCAAAACAATAACTTCTGCAAAGGATAAACTAAAACCAGTCAGTCAGGGGTAGCAGCTCCGTAGTATTGGACTGAGAGCTTTGAAAAATACAGTGTGCCACCTTCTAGCAATATTAAACTTTGAGGCATCAGTAAATATTAGGAACCTTCTCCGTTAGAGAAATCAAAAAAGTTTTAGTTGTGATTGCCTGAGGATACTACATCAATGTCAGTAGGGAGGTGGTTCACGAGTTTGTCTTGCAACTGATCATTATTCGCACCCTTGCTTTCAGTATACATTTGGATGAAGAAATTGGCCGCTCTTTGACCCATTTGGGTATCATCTGTAATGTCTTGCCCATTTTCATCAACTAAGCTTTTGATAGTATTTCTCTTTTTATGTTTGTCGGCACTGCAGTGGAAAAAGGAAGAATTCCTATCTTGTTTTTTAAGCCACTGGATTCTTGACCTTTGCTTCCAATATATTTCCTCCTTTTAGATTTTCCTTCCATTTTCTACTACATTCCTCTTCCTCCAATTGGAGCGATTGAGAGGGGTTACTAGTCGCCAAAAAGTTTTGAATGTAATCCAACTTGTAACACAACTCCTCCTTGAAGATATCATCAAAAGAGGATTTATTCCAACCCTTCACCTCATGTTTGATAAGATTCGACTTCTTTGAAATTCTGGACATAGTAGTCCCCTGGATCGGGGAAGTCCACCATCTTCTCACAAGATCTCGAAAGTCTGGGTGGGAGGTCCACATAATTTCATATCGAAAAGGGAGGGACTAGAGTAGGGTTTGTCAGCCCAATGCAGGAGGAGGGGACTATGATCAGAGGTAGTCCTTGGGAGGGATCTGAGGGAGGCTTTGTACCCAATATCCCATCTTGAGGAGACCAAAAATCTATCCAGCCTAACTTGGATGAGATGGTTACCTTTCCTATTGTTTGACCATGTAAAGGGAATACCTTGGAGGTCCATATCAAAGAGTCATGTAAGACTGATAAAGTTGGCCAAGTCCCCCATACTGTCAGTGTAGTCCAGGAGGCCACCACATTTTTGTGAAGGGTACAGGGGTGTATTAAAGTCTCCGACGATCATATAGAGTGCATTTTGATCTTCCATAATATAATCAGTGAATTCATTCCACACCAACTGCGTACTAGCCCTAGTGTTAAGGGGCATAAATGTTGAATAGATGCCATCTGCAAACCCCAAGTTTGAAGGTCACTGCGAAATAATTTTGCAAAAAAACATAAATATCACCTTGAATCTTATTTGGGATCCACATGGTAGCAATTCCTTTAGAAGCTCCCATTCCTTCAACATAGTCAAAAGAAGCACCCAGGCAAAGTTTGTAAGCAATCATAGAGAAGGTTTGGTAAGTCATTTTAACTTCTTGCAATAAATAGATATCAACTTTCAAATCAAGAATGTGTTGCTTAGTAGCAAACTTCTTTTGGGGCCTATTTAGTACCCTAATGTTCCATGGAAGGAACTTCATTTTTTAATTCGAGTGTTACCATCAAGGGTCGCTTGCAGAGCACACAAAATTTCATTAGCCACTGTTCTCTGCCTAAGCACCCTATCAGAGGGTCTTCCAAGTTTATTATTTGTCCTGGTTTTCTTTTTTGCAGTTGCCATTCCTTATTATCCTCTGGGGAATTGCATGACGGGGTAGGCCCTCCTATACGAGTTGTAGTGATTGACTTGGCTAACTCCTCCATAATTAAAGCCTTGTTGGGTGACCGGGGTGGGGATTTAAATAGATCCATATTCAACTGCTTCGAGCTACTAGAGGCGGCTTTTCCACTAATAGGTTTTCGGGACTTGGTATTATTTCTATTACCAGTTTTGTTCAGGGTCTTGCCACTTATAGGAGGGAGGGTTTGCCCATTCCCATTCACACATATTGAGGAGGTAGTAGCGATTTTAGGGGATAAGCACAAATTTTCCACAGTCAGGATTTCACCATCTTCAAGCCCTTCAGTGGGATTTATAGGATTTGGGATCATTTGTTTGTTGGGGTCCATTGGGGTTTTCATGAGATCAAGTAGCCCATCCATGAAAGGATAATCTTCCACCTCAACAAAGGGGGTTTTCAGCTTTTCTGGCACCAAGCTCACGTTGGGAGGGCTTGAACTTTTATGTTCCACTTGACCAAAAGATGCAGGGGGGCTTTTCCCTTTGAGTTTGGGTTCATTGTGCGCAATAGGGGCCTTGCAATTTGCAATTGTGTGACCCTATTTGGCACACCTCTGACAGTGAAGTCTGGCATTTTCATAAACAATAGATTGAGTCCACTTACCCCATTTTGAATTGAGGGTTATAAAATTAGGAAGAGCTTTGTTAATGGCAACATTGACACAAAAATGAGCATAAACTAACCTGGATTTAGCCAGCGTGACCGAGTCAGCAGTGACATAGTGGCCAAAAGAGTTCCCAATCCACTTGAAGATTTGCTCGTCCCAAAACTTGAGTGGGAGGCCTGACAAACAAACCCAAACAGGGGCCATACGGTTGAGTTCCGTATACGGTTGAAATTTTGTATGTTGTTTCCTTTATATGCATTTTGTTATGTTTGATGACCATTAGAGGTGGTTTTTGGTGTGTATTAGTAGTTGAAGAAATTTCATTGAGTATTTGTTTCTGATGGTCATTTAGGGAATATTCTACTTGTTTATAGAAATTGTTATCAAAGCAATTATATCTTGTGATTTTTTTGCATGAATTGTAAGTACATGCCATTCATAAGATCAAGTGGGGATGATTTTGTTACCCTTTGTTTTATTTGTTTGTTGGGATGATATATGTGTTGGTTGACGATGGTTAGAGGTGGCTTGTGGTATGTATTGGGGATTTGTTAAAGAATTTTCACTGAGTATATGTTTCAAATGACAATGTGAGGAGTATCATAATAACCAATTAGTCTTTCCAATGGCAGTGTTTGTGGGTTAGTGTTAATGGCTTGTGTGCTTCCATTTGATGCCTAACAAAAAAGATGTAATAGAATATGACACATTTAACAAATTTGTTAGATAGAAAATAAATTAAAAGTCGAGTCTTGCAAAATCAATTCACATCTTCAGGTAAAGGGGTGGCCTATGTTGCCCTTTATTCTAATTTTGTCTATTAAATAACCAAGAGCATTTTAAAAAATTACATCAAGGGCAGGCATGAAAGAGGACCTTGTTTGATGGATTCCCTAAGGTGAATTGACTTATAGGGTTCCACTAACATAAACCTATTTTGAAAAATTTGTAAAGGCGGTCTGCTGCAACCTTTATAATAAAGGAACCAAGGACAAGTCCAACCATATGCTCAAATTGAAATCTCACTCAAATTTGTTTTAAACTTAGTGAGTGAAAGTCTATTTTAAAACAGAGAGCTCCTTGCCCGTTTTCATGTGCTATTTGATTTTTCCCTAGTTGGTATAAGGTTGTCAAGATTAAGTCTATTTTTAGTGAAGTCTAATTGTAATCACTCTTAGACATCAAACATTACAGGTGTCCCCTAGGACTACTAGATTGCATGCAGCCAATTAATTGTGGCTGGTAAGTTTGTGCTGAACACTATTGTTGCTGACATGGATGTTGACATATTAATACAATCACATCTCCATTTTTAAGTAACAAACAGGCAGATCCTTCCCTTTCTCATGTCAGACATGTTTAATTTATTGTCCTTTGTCCTTGAAATATAACCACCTTACCTCATACAAAATATAAGCCTAGGTATTATCAAATTTTCCATTGGCTTTTGAGGGATCATTGACCTTGGATGCTAGGATACTTGTTGAGAGATGTGTTGTGCTTTCTCCCCTATTATGATCTTTAATTAGGATCTCTTAGCCCAAGTCACTAACCCATGGTTTTGTATTGGTTCCCTCATGATGATTGATGGTAGTGATGGTCCTATTCTACACTTTGATTTATCAAACTTATGACAGCACCAAGGTCCCCATTCGCTTTCCCTTTTTATTGACATTTGTGATAATGAGAGCTTCTTTTGCACGGATAGTTGTAATATCTGAAATGCTCTAGACATCCTAGAGATGCCTACAAGTTCATAGGAATATGGAAAGCCACAAGTTCAACTTCAAATCTGACTGTATAAATGTTTAATGTGCAAAAAAAATGGCAAATGACACCTTTGGCATAGTCTTATTTTCCAGTTGTATCCCATTTCATTTTTCTTGGACTCCTCATTACAAGGAGGCATTTGCCAAGGCATGCCAGGAAGCTTCATCTTATCATCTCCAAGTAGAACAAAATTGAGAACCACCACTTTGGACTAAAATTATCCATAGGTTAGTTTGTTTATGAAGGAGACGAGTGCAACATGTGTAACACAAGGATTCTCTATTATCATGGATGGGTGTAAGGACATTTGGCACCTATGCTTTTCAATGTAATTGTTAATTGTAGGAATGGGCATTCATTGGATTTGAATTGTTTTGAAATCACAAATGCACTAAATTTTAGTTTGTTATTTTGTGGAAGGCTATCTTGGACGTTGTCACTACCAAAATGATGTTTAGGCAACTTCAAGTGTAACATGTTTGCAAGGCAATGGGGAAATTGTAAGGCTACCTATAAGGACATTCCATAAGATTCCGTATTTTGTTTATGCAAATAACACTGCACTTAAGGACATTGGAAAAATGGAGTGGGTCAAATGGGTGGTTATAAGTGTTGAACAACTAGAATACTGAGAGGGCGGGGGGTGAATCAGTATTCCCTACAATAATATCATAAATTTATTCTTTTGCACAACCACATTAACTTTACTTAGAAGGAATGATGCAATCAACAAAGTAACTGAAGTAGAAACATCATCCACAAAAATAAACATAGGAAGACAACAGATTTTTTTTGTGGAAACCCATTAGGGAAAAACCATGGAGAGGTTTAACTCTCAATATAGTATAACTAGTTATAATATATTACAAAAGTTGCTCATTGCAAGGCTCACTGTGCAAAGGATAAGGCTTACTGCCCAATATAAGTAAAAGAAAGAATTGTTATAGTTGCATCTCACAAATGCATGAATTTAGTTCCTTTTAGGCTTAGTAAACAAACTTTTCCCACTTCATTAGTTCTTTTGTAATTCGCATCTAATCCTTAGTCCCAATCATAAATCACTGCATTATATCATATATCCATCACACACTCATTACCAAAGGAGTGTATCATATATATGCTGATCTAATTGTACTTCAGGTCGGCCATACATGCTTCAACCAATAGGTCGGCTCCAAAATACCTCACACGCTTCCTCCAAAAATGCTTCATACATTTCCTCAAAGGAGTTGGCCAATGTATAATGAAAGTTGGTGCCAATTGGAAGTCACAAGTTACAAGCAATGCTTATTTCCCCGAAACCATACGACAAAAAACAATCACCTGATAATTTGTGGATATTTTGATATACTGTTATGTTCTAAGGGAAACAGGGCAACTGATAGATCAAACTTCCAAACCTCTATCTCTCATTCTGTGAAGCCATAACACATGTCAATTGGAATATAGGTACATCCATTATGTACAAGCGTTCTGCCCAAACCACGAAACCATATCTGCAATTGTGGAGCAATGCAAACCAAAACACGAAGAGAAAAATCATAGAATTGCCAAAGCAAACACAACGTAAGTGAACAAAAGTATGTTGACATCGATGACAACCTGTGAAGTCTATGCACAACATTCTCCTTCTCATATCATTAACGAAATCATCAATGACAAAACTCCAACAAGTGCTATAGAGGCGCAAGCATTCATATGTAACCATCAAACATCATTGTGATTGTATTGATCATTTTTGAGAAAGGAATTTTTCAAACTATATGAGACCAAGTTTACATCCTATTCTTTTATTCAAGATGATTTGTCATGTTCCTTTTTCGAATTGACAAAATAATTTAATAATTTAATTTAAGTTGCCCAAAAACTAACTTTAAGTTTATAAAAAGAAACTTATATTTCTTTATTAAATTATTAAGTACATCAAAGTGATATTATAAAGTGATGATGCTAAAAGCATTGCCTTGCTTGAATTTTTTTTGTTGCTTTGTATATTTTTAATGTTGTCTTTTTCTGGGTATGTATAGAACAATTTATAAAATAACTCTGAAATTTTCTTAGCCCAAAACTATTCGATCCATGTTTCTCAATTCCAATCCATTTCCCATACATGTTTTGTTTTGCATTTATGAGAAGATAGGAGGGAATTGAACCTTGTACTTGCTTGTCAACATTATTGTTATCTATTATCACCTCACAGTTGGGATCCTTGTAGTTATTCACCATTCCAAGGTTGACACTAGGCAAATTTTAGATCTTGTAGGCAACTGGATCACAAGATAAAGATACTTTATTGAACAATTGATTTCTGGTTTTCTCAACATACACACTACTAAGATCACAGGGTAATAGACTCGATAATTTTGTTCAAGTTCCTACTTGAAGACTAAAACTTAACCACTGTTTGGTGCTATAAAAATTGAAGTATCCATTGAGGTTTGTGCAACTTCTGTGATTCAATTTGGTGATGGTTGTTGTTTTCATCTATTGTGACTCTTTTTCCATTGCCCTGGTGTAATGTCCCCAATTTAGCAGGTCCCTATGTTTGTTATTGTCAGTTCATCAATGCGATTCCTGTGAGCTGATGGGATGATTAAGGGATCTCTGTGTCACACTTACTATTTTTAGTAAGTCAGTTATACCCGGTTTCTATTTTGGGTAAGGCAGTTGGGCATTGGTTTTGGTCCACAGTCTTCCTTGGAAGTTCGTTCTTGAATTCTAATTACCACCTTCCTCATGTTTATGGAATGAAGCTTGGCTTATTTTTATTATGTTACTTTAAGTGTTATAAATTAAAAGTGTGTGCTTGACGATTGTTAACACTTAAGTGAGAAGTGTATCATTGAAGCTAGATGGTGGTGTGTGGATGAAGATTTGATGTCTTTTAATAAAAGACCAAGGCTTGCATTTTAATTCATTCATGCTTATGATTTTTGAAAATGGAGATTGATGGAGAAGTTTCGAAATGTTTGAGGAAGTGAGGGTTTGAAGATAGCTTTGGAGAAACGTCTTTTCTTCCAAGGATTCACTCTGAGATGGATTGAATGCCATCGAACTGTGAGAAGAATGCCAGTGTTTTAAAGATTGCAGCCTACTATTGTAAACTCTGGGCCGTACGAACACCCACAGGGCCGTATGGTCTTGTTATTGCTGTGTGCCGTAAGAGATTGTTTTCTTGTCGCCTGTTCTCACGCCTATCACAAGGTATCTGCATATCCAAGGCGTCTTTACCAAATAGCAACCACATTCACGAAGAGATCGCATGAGAGATTCAAGCTAGAGTTTTTCCCATTTGCTTCCAGCGTATTAAAACAGGTGTTGTTTAGTTATATTACGATTTATGCAATAATAAAAATCTGCAAGTGTGAATGTTTATTTGATTTGGAAGTTGATTTAGCAAATTTATTCAATATGATGAACCAGGTTGAATTCAGTGATTAGAGGAATTTTTATTTGCAAAGCTTAAGAATTTCAGAATTGTCAGTTTCTTATGGAAATCATCATAGTAAAAGTAAGAACTACAAAGGTTCTTTACAGTGGTATCAGAGCATTAATCCTGCCAGCTTGAAGTTTTGGGCCTAGACATGGCAGATAGATTTGTACTAGGCATTCATTATACCCGCAGGGGTAGAGCTTCGCCACCTTCTGAAGGTAATGAATAGGATCTGCAAGTTGACCACACAGGTAACAGTGATAGAGATAATATTGGTAATAACATGGACAGGGAAGCCAGAGATGCTTTCCGAAATATTGCAGATGGACAACATCATGTTGCAATTGTATTGCAACAACTATTTGACACTTTGCAGCGCATGAATGTACTAGGAGATCGTGACAGGGGCACTAGAGGTGCATCGGTTGGTTCACACAGATCCAGGATTGTGGATAGACAGGAGACTAGAGATAACCCTACAGGCACTCGTGATAGACCATTACGTCCTACGTTCCTGAGGCTTGAAGAGGACACGGTTAGTGTTGACTCTGAGCCAGCTCCTTTTGTTGATGATATGGTAGCTCACTATGTTGAATGGAATGCATTACCTGAACCCATTAAGAGGAACTTGAACTTTGATAGGTTCCTGACTCAAAAAAGAGATCATTACAGAGGCAGGCATAGTCCAGATACGAGACAGAGGCCTAGACAGATTGAACTCAAACAGGCGACCAGTAAACTCACGATGACTCATTTTGATGGAAGTGGAAAGATGACAGCTAGGGCTTGGATCCATAAGTTGGATACATATCTTGCATTACGTCCTATGTCTGAAGAGGACGCGGTTCGATTTGTTGTATTGCATTTAGATGGAGCTGCTCATGATTGGTGGTTTCATGGTCTTGTTTCTTTACAGCATGATCATGTAAGAACTTAGCAGGAGTTTGTGCATAATCTGGTTGAGAGATTTGACAGGAAAGATGCTGAATCATATTTCGTGATTTGGCTCAACTTAGACAGTCTGGTAGTTTGGAGACTTTTATTAATGAGTTTCAGAAGGTTTCAGTGATGGTTTATGATATTTTAGAGAGGAGACGGGTGATGTTGTTTACAGAAGGATTAGTTGAACCTCTCAGAGGATGGGTTAAGTCTTTTGACCCCCCCTCCTTGCAGGCAGCCATGAAGAAAGCACGGGACTTAGAGTTTTGAGCTCCACGCACTCGATTCCCTTCGAGACCATCTGGTTCTTCACAAGACAATAGTTCTGCCCCAAAGAAAGAGGACGGATCAGATTCTAAACGTCCTATGACGGGACCACTGGATCAAGAAACTCTTAATGATTTGAGGAGGAAGAGGTTATGTTTTTCTTGCAGGGGGCCCTATGATGAGAAACATGAGTGTCCTTTGAGGTCTAAGGGTAGAAATAGGCTTATGGAATGATTTTATGAGGATGAGCATATGTCTGATTTTTCAGGACAACAGGTTGACAATGAAGAAGGAATAACTACAGAGAGGAAAGTTGGTGAGGATCCTAAGCTTAAGGTGGTTTATCTTTCTAGCATGCAAAAGGAGGGATCTTTCAGATTACGTGGGCTCTTAGCGGGACAGCGTGTCATTGCCTTATTGGATACAGGGGCTACACATAATTTTATTGATTCAGAGTTAGTATCCAGGAGAGGTTTGCAGACTGAAGACTTTGAGGGAATTAGTGTCAAGGTTGCTGATGGTTACACTCTTTAAGTGTGACAAAATGATTTCAAATCTGCTCCTCAGGTTAAATAATTATGACTTTAAATCTGATTTTTATGTGGTTTTTATGGGCAGGACAGAATTGGTTCTAGGCATGAGTTGGTTGCATTCCATTGAGGCTTTTTATCTCAGCCTTAAAGATATGGAAATGAGTTTTGAGGTGGATGGAAAGAAACACATTCTGAAAGCTATCAAAGAGGAGAACTTAAAAACAATTACATTCTGATGTATGCAACATCTTATTAATCATGATGCAGTGGAATGGGCAGCAGAGTGCAGGATGTTACCCACATTTGAGGAGGCTGAGAAGCCAGTCTATTAGCTTGACATACAGGAACTCCGAATTAAACACTCCAAAGTGTTTAGTGATTTACCACATGAAAAACCACCTGACAGAGGCATAGAGCATATTATTGAGCTAGAGGAGGGTACTAAACCCATCATGATCACTCCCTACCGGCATCCCAAGCAGCTGAAAGATGAGATCGAGAAGACTATTGAGGAGCTGCACTCTATAGGGCACATTAGGCCGAGTAAGTCCCCTTTTGCTTCATCGGTAGTATTGGTGAAGAAGAAGGGTGGCACCATGAGGATGTGTATTGATTATAGAATGCTGAATTGTAAAATAATTAAGAACAGGTATCCTATTCCTCGCATTGATGAGCTGATTGATGAGTTGCACGGGGCTGCCTTCTTTTCTAAAATAGATTTGAGATTTGGATACCATCAGATTCGGGTTTGGGAAGAAGATATTGAGAAGATAGCCTTCAGATGTCATTATGGACACTTTGAGTTTCTGGTCATGCCTTTTGGGTTGACTAACGCTCCAGCAACATTTCAGTCTACCATGAACAGGGTCTTCCACAGGCAGTTGAGGAAGTTTGTGTTGGTTTTTTTTTATGATATCTTGGTTTACAACAGGATGTGGGAGGATCACCTGGTGCATTTGGATACCGTGCTGGGTATTTTGGCTGAGGCTTCCTTGTTTGCTAAGGAGTCTAAGTGTGCTTTGGGCATGTCTGAGTTACTGTATCTGGGACACATTATTAGCATAGAGGGAGTTCGTATGGATTCGGATAAGGTTCACTCTATCATTGATTGGCCAGTTCCAGAGAGTTTGACTCAGCTTAGAGGGTTTATTGGTTTGTGTGCCTTTTACTGTAGATTTGTTGCAGGCTTTTCCCGACATGCAGCTCCCCTTACTGATCTGACTTGTAAGGGTGCTTTTCAGTGGACTCCTCAGGCACAGGAGTGTTTTGACAAATTCAAATTGATTATGACTTCTTGCCTGGTTTTGGCTATGCCTGATTTCTCCAGGCCTTTTGATTTGCATTGTGATGCATCAGGTGAGGGCATTGGTGTCGTTCTTTCACAGGACCGTCATCCTATTGTGTATGAGAGTAGGAAGCTCAGGGGTCCTGAGAGGACTTTCAGTGTTTATGATAAGATGTTAGCCATCATGCATGCTTTGGCTAAATTCAGACAGTACTTGGTTGGTAACAAATTTTGTATTAAAACTGATCATGATAGTCTGAAATATTTCCTAGGGCAGTGAGATTTGAATGAGCGGCAACATAAATGGGTCAGCAAGCTTCAATCTTATGATTTTGATATCGCCTATATCAAGGGGACGCAAAATGTTGTTGCTGGTGCTCTCTCTAGGAGACCACATTTGTGTGTTTTGACAGAGGTTTCTGAGAATTGGAAACATTTGATTGTTGCTGATTATGCAAGGGATCAGTGGGCCATTGACTTTCTTGATGGGCCCATCCAGGATGACAAGTATGCTCTTGTGAATGAGTTGATCATTTACAAGGGAAGGGTTTGGTTGGTGGCCGGTTCGAGTGTGACACAATTGGTGTTGCGAGCGTTTCATGATTCTCCCTTGGTTGGACATTCGGGTTTCTTTAAAACCTATAGGCAGGTGTGTGAATGTTTCACATGGAGGGGTCTCAAACATGATGTTCAGAGTTATGTCAGGGAATGTTCTGTTTGTCAACAGAACAAGCAGGAACATACATATCCAGCAAGTTTATTGCAGCCACTTCCTATCCCTGACCGAAAGTGGGAGTGCATTTCTATGGATTTTATTGTGGGCTTGCCTAAGGTCCAAGGTAAAGATTGTATTTATGTGGTAGTAGATTGCCTTACAAAATTTGCTCACTTCTTTCCGATTACTACTACTTTTTTAGCAGTACGGGTGGCAGAGTTGTTTTTCAGGGAGATTTTTCGGTTACATGGGTTATTGAGAAGTATTGTGAGTGATCGGGATAGCTGTTTCATGAGTCACTTCTGGCAAGAGTTGTTCAGGTTATGTGGTACAGAACTAACTCCCAGCACTAGCTATCACCCGTAGACTGACGATCAGACTGAGATTGTTAATAAATGAGTGGAGGGCTATCTGCGTAACTATGTTTCCGCTTAGCGGAGTGCTTGGGTGAAGTGGATTTACTTATGTGATACTGCTATAATTCAACTCTTCATATGTCCATCGGTATGACTCCTTTTCGAGCTTTGTATGGATATGACCCTCTTAGTTTTCTTGATTTGATGCTCAGCGATAGCAAGGTGCCTAGTGCAGGAGATTTGTTACGGGATAGTCAGGATGTTTTAGGCACTTTGTGGGATAATATATAGCTAGCACAGAATCAGCAGAAGCAGTATGCTGATCAGAGGAGAGTAGCTCGTTCCTTTGAGGTTGGGGATATGGTGTATTTGATGCTGCAACCGTACAGGCAATCGTCCATTCAGAGAAGCGGGGCTGAAAAGCTTAAACCACGGTATTATGTATTGGCAATATAAGTTGTCATTAGTGTATCTCATCAAAACCATTCCCACCGGTCTAACATCACCGGTCGCTCCCTACTCCCAGTCGACACTGGTAGACAGGCAACATAACGTATGCTGCACCGGTCGATAATACTCACCGGTAAGGACACACACCGGTCTCAGTATGCATAAGTTGAATTGGATATAAGGTCACACCGGTCTAAAGCAACCTAAAGATCCGTATCGGGTTTAGTGGATCAGTTTGAGTTAAAAGCAGGATTATACGGGACATCCACCGCTTTGAAGTGGAGTTAGCCTTTTAACAGGAGTTAGCTTTAATTCATGCGGATGTCTTGCAAGGTAAACTTCAGTTCAGTGCACATAGCTTTTTGTTGATTGCATGATTTATTGCGGAGTTTGCAGCCTGGTGGTTCTATGAGTTAAGGGTTTCATTACGGAGAATCTCTTGTATAAATACAGGTCATAGGACGCAAGATAAGTTGTTGTTGGAATTAGATGATTGCATAGAGCAGAGGAGAGATCTTCTGAGAAACGCTGCACAAAGGTAGCAGAGTACAACAGCCAGGCTAACAAGGAACAGAGGTATGATCTAATCAGACATTCAGTGTCACAATAGATCATTACGATTATCAGTAGTGAAAGAATATTCAAATCCCTATATTAGGGTGAACCTAATCGGTTCGTCGTAAAAATCCCTTAACAGGGTAACATCTTGTTTGATGTTTAAAGTCCTGTAACCAGGCAGCTCTTAACAGGGCTTAGATCCTAAACGATCTTTTGTAAAAATCCCTTCACCGTGTAGCACCATAGCCAGTGCTTTGTATACTCCTAACAGGGCACCTTCATTAAAAACTAGTGAAGTTGTGAGCTCTGTCTCACCGTGGTTTTTTCTCTCTAATCGAGGGTTTCCACGTACAAATATTTGTGTAGATTTGTGTGATTCAGTTTAGGGTTGTGAATGACTGTTGACTTTCTACTTTGCATTCAAGAGTCTGTTTTGCAAATCTTAAATAATTAGTTTTAGTATTTTCTGATTCACCCCCCCTCTCAGTAGCCGATAAGGTAACAACAACATGGTCCTTTTTGTGTGGTTTGGCGAGTTGGCGAGGTTGCCTATGAGCTGGATTTGCCTATTGATAGTAAGGTGCACAATGTATTTCATGTGTCTCATCTGAAGAAAGCATTGGGAAGGCATGTTATTCCCTTGTTTGTTTTATCGCCCTTGGATGATGAGGGGAAGCTGGAATTGATTCCTGAAGCCATTTTGGATACCAGGGAGAGACATTTGTGCAGACGAGTTATCCGTGAGTTTTTGGTTAAGTGGCAAGGTCTTCCGGATGAGGATGGTACTTGGGAGTCAGAGGATATTTTGTAGCATCCTGGTTTGCGATTTCTTGAGGACCAGCAATCTTGGGGAGGGAGGACTGTAATGTCCCCAATTTAGCAGGTACCTATGTTTGTTATTGTCAGTTCATCAATGCGATCCATGTGAGCTGACGGGATGATTAGGGGATCTCTCTGTCACACTTACTATTTTTAGTAAGTCAGTTATACCCGGTTTCTATTTGGGGTAAGGCAGTTGGGCATTGGTTTTGGTCCACAGTCTTCCTTGGAAGTTCATTCTTGAATTCTAATTACCACCTTCCTCGTGTTTATGGAATGAAGCTTGGCTTATTTTTATTATGTTACTTTAAGTGTTATAAATTAAAAGTGTGTGCTTGATGATTGTTAACACTTAAGTGAGAAGTGTATCATTGAAGCTGGATGGTGGTGTGTGGATGAAGATTTGATGTCTTTTAATAAAAGACCAAGGCTTGCATTTTAATTCATTCATGCTTATGATTTTTGAAAATGGAGATTGATGGAGAAGTTTCGAAATGTTTGAGGAAGTGAGGGTTTGAAGATAGCTTTGGAGAAACGTCTTTTCTTCCAAGGATTCACTTTGAGATGGATTGAATGCCATCGAACTGTGAGAAGAATGCCAATGTTTTAAAGATTGCAACTTGTTGTTGTAAACCCTGGGCCGTACGAACACCCACAGGGCTGTACGGGCTTGTTATTGCTGTGTGCACACCTGCTGTGTGCCGTAAGAGATTGTTTTCCTGTCGCCTGTTCTCACGCCTATCACAAGGTATCTGCATATCCAAGGCGTCTTTACCAAATAGCAACCACATTCACGAAGAGATCGCGTGAGAGATTCAAGCTAGAGTTTTTCTCATTTGCTTCCAGCGTATTAAAACAGGTGCTGTTTAGTTATATTACGATTTATGCAATAATAAAAATCTGCAAGTGTGAATGTTTATTTGATTTGGAAGTCGATTTAGCGAATTTATTCAATATGATGAACCAAGTTGAATTCAGTGATTAGAGGAAGTTTTATTTGCAAAGCTTAAGAATTTCAGAATTGTTAGTTTCTTATGGAAATCATCATAGTAAAAGTAAGAACTACAAAGGTTCTTTACACTTGGTTCAAGTCAATACTTGAAACTTGTTACATGCCACTGGACTTATTTGATGGACTTGGAATGCCACTTTGGCTTGGAATCAACATTTGTCTCCTTGAAGGTTTGCACTTTGAGCTTGTTTTTGCTCATGCTTCTTGCTTTGTTAGATATCACCTGTAACCCTTCAGTGTCCCCTAGGGTGGCTTGATCAATGTTATTGCTTCGTCAGCTTCTTATAAAGTTTTACCTAAGTTACCGAGTTCCCCTATTTGAGGTCGGATTCCACTTCTAGTTCCAATTAGGTTTCGTTTCTCCTCTGGGTTGGACTCGAGTTCCTGTGGTAGGAATTTGGGTGCCTAAAGCGAACTTGGTCGAGCCTGGGCAAACCTGCGGCTGTGGGTGACAAAACAATGGCCCCAAATGCCTTAAAAAATAATTTTGCACTGAATAAAACCCTTTTGCAAATACATTTTGAGACTTTTGCAAATTATGAGTATGATACATGAGGTATTTTATTTTTAATTTTATCAGCAATGATGGATTTACGAGTATCACACTTGTAACTTATTATTATTATTATATGTTTGAACATGTATGATGTATATAAAAATTTATAAAATGTCAATATGTGTGTGTGTATTGTAACTATATACACGCACAGAGAAGAACCCGAACCCAAGGAATTTTATTTTGGTCGAACCAACGTACCCAAACCCGTATCAAAACCAAAACTAGCGACTAAGAGTTTTACTTATGAACTAATTAGAGGACAAAATATCTTGTTTATGAAGGGATTGTCCTTTAATTGAATTGGGTGAATGACAAGAAAAACAACAGTAAGGAATGTTTTTAAGTACCTTCTATAAATGGGTTGAGCATCTAGAATAGAGACAACATCTTAAGACTTAACTACCATCTTTAACATGGTTATAAAAGCTTTATCTCATGCTTATCATGTGGGATACTCAGCATTAGTTCAGTCAGCTTGTTTATTCAATTGAAAGTCTGGCCATGGAACGGATAAGTTAACTTGTGGTTGATTTAGTGGACAAAAGTGACCGGAACTCTTTAAAATTAATAGTGTGTTGCTTCTATATTTTGTGGTCTCGAGTTTGATGATTCTTTGGAGAGTGAAATCTTGTTTGTTTCTTCTGTGGAGTATGGTTCAGTGCTTAGATGTAAACATCTTATGGTACTTAAATGTTGTTTCTTTTGTAGGTAAAAGCTATTTGTCGAGAATATGGTGTTGTTTGCATATCCAGAGAAGGAAAGAATGTTGAGAAGCTCATTTTTGAGAATGATATTTTGTTTGAAAACAAGGTGTACCTTCTCATCAACAAACTTGGATAAATTGACTAGATAGAATTAATGTTTCCTTTGTTGTATTAAATTGACCAATGCTTATGCCTATTAAATGCTATTTTACTAGCAATTATAGGAGAAGAAACGCTGTGTTCTTTATTGATGCTTTGCTGCTGATTTGTTTGAACAGAGGAATATTGTTGCTGTGGATGAGGTGGTGTCAAATAATATCAGCTCCACAAAAGTCAGGTACCATTTGAGCTTCAAATTTTTCCTTATCTAGAATAGAAAGCTCTGATCTATTCTTCTTGTGGATATGCTATTTAATGATAGCAAATTTCCACAATCCATGAAATGTGACAAATATGCTTCTGGTCTGATATGCTATTTGTTTATATACAGAGTGTGGCCTATTCTAATTAGTTGCTTTTGATTGTTTGTTGTGTTGTGTTCCTTTCACATTCTGAAATTTTAGTTTTTGTATTTGATAATGAAATGAATATAGCAGAAAATGTAGCAACTTCATATTTTATGAAAACAACTACTGAATGCATATTAAACATGCAAATCTTTGGCAGTGTTGCACATAAATGGATGCCATATTGGACATGGTATCTAACATGGATATTGTGTATTTTCAAGATCTCCTGATATTGATACAACTAGATATGGAAATTATAAAACCATACACATGTTTAATTGTTTGCACATCTAGTGGTATAAACAATAACTTAAAAATAATTTTTGTTTATATATATTTTAGCTCATAATATTTATTTTTGTTATATTATATAATATTTGTTTCTTAAGTGATGTGTGTTCGGTAATGTATTTCTGTTTTTGCAAAATTTGAATGTTATTTTATAAACCCTAAATTGGATACAACACTGGATATTTCCCAAATATGAACTTATTTATGAATACATCTAGATATGGTATTTGTGTTGTATCTAGGATTGTTATGTCTGTATTCACATATCTAGTCAAGGGAGAGGTAGTATCCAACATTGTTTAAGGCCAACAAAAAATTAGATTGATATGAGTAGTGGCCCTTGGAATGAGTAATGAAATCCCAAAATTACTCAACATGGATAAATGACATATTTTTGACAATTGAAGGCATCATTGCAAGCTAAGTCACAGGGTTCGCTAAATTTCGACCATGAGGTTTGAAATCGGGTGAACTGCAAAATGTTACAGAAAAATTGTTGAAATTCATCTATTCTTTGTATGGATAAAGGGCACAATTTTTTCGATAAAATAAAATTATAATTAGGTGCATCTTTAGGGTTCTTTTGTGTTTTTACGGTTTAAGGTTGATTCTCAAAAGGATTAGACAAACTTGATTTTTTTTGTGTATTTAGGGTTCCGGATTGATTCTTGAAGAGATTGAAAAGACCTACTTGAGAACATTCATGCACATAAAATAAGTATTCTACTTGAGGTTTCTGTAGTGTTTAGTGCAATCCACTCCATTATTGAGTCTTGTTGTGCCCCCTCTCACAAAGATTGAGAATAGCCTTGGGAAGGTTCATTCGGTGGGAGGGCATGTTACATAGAGAATCTCAATATAGATAGAGAGGGGCCCACTTGAAACAATTTAATTCTAGCCCTGTTTATTTCTTTCTTCTCCATGCATTGCATTGGGCTTGGTGGGAGGTAGATTCATAGTTTGCATGGGTCTCCTTTCCATTTCATTCTACATATTATTTTATATGTATATATTATGTTTATTTTGTTTTTATATATATTTCATATTAAAAAAATTAGACATTTGCATTGTAAAAAATCTAAGATATTGGGTTCGTACCCTGCCCCTACGCACCGGCTGCAGGTGCGTAAGCACTAATGCTCTTTGGGTTGTGAACCCAGCACCTAGGGCATTTGGTGCGCACCTGGGTGCAACACAAGCACACCCACAAAGAACCCGCACAGGGCCCTCCAAAAATGTCCCAAAAACACATTAAAATAATAGTTTTTTCTTTTTTTGTTTGGACCCTAAAACAACCCTTTATGAGTCCATTCAAGCTAAAAACATATCATTTTGTTTGCTCTTTTGCTCTCAACACATTTTGTCTCCTTTTTGGTATTTCAAAGGGCAAGTAGTTTTTTTCAAAGGGGATCATTTGTGGACTGCTAAGTAGCTTCCACAAAGGAGATTTAAGTTTAAGGTAAGCATTTAACCCTATTGTTTAGTCTTTTAATGATTTTTTTGAAGTTTGTGATGATTTTTTTCAAGTTTTTTCTTTTTTTTTAAGAAATAAAGAAACAAGTTTAACTCTTTGCTATAAAGTTTTTGTATCTTCATTTTGCACTTGTATGCTTGCATTTAATAGTTTTTGTCTAATTTAAAAATATGTAATTTCTTATAATAGCGAAAAATCAGATTGCAAAAATTGCTTGTAGTCAAAGTTTAGCGGGTGTTGAAAGAAACCAAAGATTCAAAATTGATAAAGAATCTCCTTTATGGAGACATACCACTAGGATTGAACAACTTCTAGGAGGTGGGAGATATATTGGAAGTGTAAATTCTGTAATAATCAATTTAATAACTTGTATTATTGAGTGAAACTTCACTTTTATGGGCACTTCTGGGAAAGGGATTGGAATGTGTGAACGCCCAACTGGGAAGGGGTTGTTTGCCGGAGAAATAGCGAGATTCATAAGAAAACAAGAACATACTAATAAAATGGTTGCAAGAGGAAAACAAAGAGTTCATCCTTCCACAAAGAAAAAAACAATGAATTTACCCATTGATGCAGTAGTGGCCTTCCAACATCCTTTTTTGCATATACCCTCTACGGAAGTTGAAGATGAAGTAGAAACTGAAATTCCCACTTGCAAAAGAGGTCTATTGGAGAAGACATTTAAAATGGAATCAAGAGATATTGTTGAACAAAAAATTGTAGGTTGAATCTATGCCTGTTGAAGTATATTAAATTTATTTCAGACTGATGCAATTCTTACAATATGCAGATTATAATGTACAGATTTCTTCAAGTCTGAGATCGCTCATCAAAGGGAGAGAGTATTTATCGATTTATATACTTCTCTTTATGATATCAGCATGTATAAATATATATGTGGAGGGACATGTCATGAGGGGACATGTCTCCACAATGTGGAGCCATGTCCGCTCATGACATGGCCCTCTCTCAAACAATACAACACTTGCCAAAGGGTGCTTTCAATAGGCCCGATCCTTAATTGGTTTAGTTAACATAATAACCAAAAATAATATTATGAAAGCCACCGATCTGTTGTGCATTACATTTGATCATTACTCGATCCATGGTATGTTTGATATAATAAATACGACCATATCTTTATCTGTTATATATAAAACAATGTTGCCGTCAATGATCATTGCTCGCAACATGGCAAGAAAATAGAATCTGATTACACAGATTAATGTACTTGTATCTGTATAGTATTTCGATCAAATACAAGGATGATGGTTTTACAAAGCATTTGAAATGATTATTCTTATAGCCTATAGGCACAAGAAATGTGTATGTGTGTATGTATGCTAGTTCACATAGTGAACTGACATACATACATACTCATATATATATAATCAATATAAACGATCATCTTTATATCTGACCGAAGCTACTATGCATCAACAATGGCAATGGTCTTCCATTCAACTTGGTGAGATCACCATATTAGCAGGAAATGGTGTCAACAATCAATAGTGCATCTCCTAGTTTCACAAGTTTTGGGTATGAAAAGCTACATACCACTTTATTGCAAAGGGAGAAGAATTTTGTAGAGGCCTCACTGAAACCAATTAGAGATTCTTGGGTTGAATTAGAAGTTTCTATTGTCTTTAATGCATGGAAAGATTGCAAAAATCGTCCATTGATAAATATTATTGTGGTGTCCCCAAAAGGGGCAATGTTTTTGAGGGCGGTTGATTGTGAGGGGCAAGTCAATGATGTGGAGTTCATTTTCACAATCCTCATTGAGTCCATGGAGATAGTGGGTAAGGAGAATGCAGTCCAAGACTCCAAGTCATTACAGACAATACAAAAAATTGTAGGGCTGCAAGTGCTTTGGTTGAGCAAAGATATGAGCACTTTTTTTGGACACCTTGCACTGCACACTCCCTCAACATCAAGCAATTGGCACTCAATTAGAGTGGGTGAAAGAAATATACCAAGAGGGTGAGGAGATCCAAATGTTTTTGACAAACCACCTAATGTTACAAGCAATTTTAAGAACTTTCTAAAGATAGAAATTGTTGAAGGTAAATGTAATTAATTAATTTAATTTTATATATATCATGTTCAATATGTATATAAATTTATAATTTGTTTAATGCATTATTTACATATTTTTAATGGGTTAATTACTATAGCAACGAGGTACTATATGGCATCCATCTTGAGGTACCTCCTTGCATATGCACTATCTCCAAGGTACTATAGCAACGAGGTACTTTCTTTGCCAAGGAGATTACCACCTTATAGAGATTCTGATGTTGCTACTAGGTAAAAGCGAGCATTTAGTAGACTCTTCCAAGATCTAGAAGTGAAGCAAAATGTTAGGATAGAATTTGGCTTGTTTGTCTTAGGAAGAAGTCATACTCCTTGTGTTGTTAATGACCAATCCCGAATGGATGCTACTACATGGTGGTACCAACATGGTCAAGGTTATATGTACCTCCAACCTCTTGCAATGAAGATCCTCTCACAAGTAATTTTTTTACCACTTTTATTGTAGAATCTAGTACATAACATTCTTTAATTTTTTTTTAATTTTTTATATTGTTGGTTTTCTGTAATGTCCCACCCCAGGTGGACACTCGCTAACTCAAATTTTCTGCCTTGTTTGGTTATTTTTGGTAAATGTTTGTGATATATTGGCAATGTTTGATACAACAATTTAATGCAGGAAAAACAAGAGATGTTGCAATAATAATTTTTTAACTCAAACAGAAATTGCATTGGGAACACAGCTAAAAACTCCAGATTTTTATACCAGCTTAAATACTCAATATTTTTACAATATATTGACAACCCAATTCATAAAATAACCCCTATTATATAAAACAACAATACCTAGAAAACCGAGGAGTTTCAATTCATTAACTCATAGGTAAATATGCCTTGAAACCCTCAGAAGATGGATGCCATAATGAAGTATAAAGTTTGCAGCAGTCAAACAGAAAAGAGAATAATTTTCACATCACTAAAAATGGAGTCTTCAATCAGCTATTAAAGAACCCCAGCTAGTTTTGGAGATTAATACTCTAAATCTGCACCAATATGATTCCCACGTGCCAATGAAGATATATCTCACGCCAGTAATAAAGTTATTCAATAATAATTGTTTTCAATAACTTCCAATTTGCAAATAAACCCTTGTAAAATCTGATATAAATCTCCACTTTTAAGCACACATGTGACCTTTGAATAAAGCCACCAGTATTTGCACAATCGAAGAAAGGCTACACTCCAAGATTGAAAATTACAACAAAACCCTAGTTTTCTCCCTCAAAGCCAAAGCTTCGTTAGGAAAGACAAGTGTTGAATGCTTGAAGAATAATCCAATCCCTTTTCAAAAAGCCTTTATATAATATTTAATTTGTATTTGGCTTCATCTCATTAAATTTTACTTTAATTTTATTTACCTTTCCCTCCATTTGGTGCACAACAAAATAATATAAAGTATATTTTAATAATCACTTATATCTTCCTTTAAATTGACACTTAACATTATTCCTCATATGCACTTTAAAATTTGACTTTATAATCACTAAATAATCCCTTTTAATAATAAAGTCAAATAACATTTAATGATGTGCACTTTTTAAAATTAATTATTTATAAAGTATTTACTTTATTAATAATTAAAATGTCATAACTCCAAAAATGCTCATTATTTTTTGATTCTGTCAGAATTAGGAGGTCCACAGAAATCACTACCAATCCAGATGCCTTTCCCAAAATGGAAAGGTTGGCCATTGACACTCAACAGACTTACTAAAAATAGTAAGTGCCTCAAAATGGAACCCAAAATCTCTGAATAGCTTAGCCTTAGGATATACTAACAAACGGGAGAGGTAAACACTGTCATTGCCACTTGAAGAGCTCGTGCCCGCTAGACCCTCTAATCCATGAACACTAGCCTATGAGGGTCAATTGATAGGCTAATCCTCCAAACTTTGATGTTCATGAAAATGGGGACATTACAATTCGCTCTCCCTGAAATTGCTTGCTATTCTAGAAAGGGGACATTGTACTTGCTACAAATAGAGCACCCTTATTTAATGGCTCCAACTATACATTCTAGAGTATTTGAATGCATACTTATATAATGGATCTTGGTTTTGATGTTTGGAATCTTACACAATTCCTCCAGCTCCTCCAATAGATATTGATGGGAAGAAAACTTTTGAAAACAATGCAAAAGCTATGAATGCAATCTTATGTGATTTGTTAGAGACAAAATTTGTGAAAGCTATGCATTGTGTTACAACTCATGAGATTTCGGAGAAACTTTAGAAAACATATGAAGGAGATGATAAGGTTAAGAAGGCAAAGCTTTATTCTCATAATGTAGGAAGAGGAAAACGTTGCTGCTCATTTTTGCGAGTAGATGAAGTTGTTAATACTATTAAAGGTTTAGGAGATAAGGTTGAGGAGTCCACTATAGTTCAGAAAATTTTAAGGTCTCATCCGAAAAGGAGGCAGCCTTCAAAGCTTCGAAGAAAGGAAAAGATGAGTGTATATCTAGTGAATCTTTTGATGGGGAGTCTGATTTTGGACAGGTACATTTTATGAGGAAGTTGAAGAAAGGTTCTGGCAAATATAAAGGCAAGTTGCTTTTCAAGTGCTTTGATTGTGGCAAGGTAGGTCATTTTGTAGCTAAATGTCCATGTGCAAAAAGTGAGGACAACTATGCAAAAAAAGTCAAACAAGAAGTATAAGGGAAAAAAGAAGTTTTAAAAATCCAAAAAGTGTCTTTATTCAAAGGAAGAAAGTAGTTCATTCGATGTTAGTGATGAAGAGTTTTTATATAAACAAATATTGTTGCTTTAGAAGAACATGAAGATCACAGTGATGAAGAAAGAGTAGTAGATCTTGAAGAGGAGCTAGTAAGTGCTTTAAATAAAATCAAGACTCTGAGAAAGAAAAATCAGAACTTGAAGTTTTTACAAGAAGAATAAGGCAAAAACCAAGACTTCTCATGCTCTTGCAAAAGCAGAAAAATTGATAGATGATATGAAGGTTTAGGTTGAAGAAGCAAAGAAAATAGAAGAAGAAATCAGAAGTCAGCTTAAGCTCAAGGAAGAAAACTTTGAAAGACTTGAAGTTGAAATTGTTTCACTTTGAAAGTTAGAAAAATCTTTGACATAGTGAAATCATGAGAAGATAAATTATAAAAATTTCATATCTTTGGACATGGTTATTGGCTCGCAAAGATTGTCTACTAATAAAGTTGGTGTTGGTCATAAAGAAGGTCAAAGTTCTAAGCCACAAAAGAAGAACAACAAAAGACCAACATTGATGTCTCAAAGGGTTCACCATCAAATAGAAAAAATAATGGTTTCAAAAGGTCTTCTATATTAAGACAACCATGTATGAATGAATTTAGTAATTCTTTTTTTCACGGTTATTGTTTCTCTTGCAATTATTTTGGACACAAGGCAATCAACTATAGAATGTTGCAAGAAATGATTTCAAGCTTATGAGTAGGAATTCCTTTGCTCTTCCAAGCAACTACAATGTTATATGTTACAAATGTAATAACTTTGGTCACATTGCAAAAGTTTGTAGAAGTGGTATGATAGATTTCTCTAAGCAGAAGAAGGTTGAGAAAGAGGACAAAGCAAAGGAGGTTGCTAAAGTTTGGAGGAAGAAGGAGAAACAAGTCATAGTGGAATCCTTTTTTGTGCAAACAACCCTTCATGCACAAAATGAAAAAGACAAATCGTATATAGACAATGGTTGTTCTAGGCACATAACTGAAGATGAGCAAGTTTCTCACTATCAAAACCACTAATGGAAGTAAGGTGAGTTTTGGTGGTTCTACATTTGCAAAAATCAACAATATAGGTACACTTGTTTTGAATGACTGTGAGACAAAAGTTGAGAATGTTTTATATGTAGAAGGTCTGAAACACGATCTATTAAGTGTGAGTAAATTGTGTGATCAAGGACACAATCTAGTTTTCAATTCAAATTGTTGTGAAATTAGAAAAGATGGTAAACATATTACTGATGCAAGTAGGGTTGCCAACAACCTATACATTTTTGATGATTTCAAAAGGGAGAAGTTGGGAGTGATTTCACTCTATCATTGATTTGCTGCTTTGCCTCAGGGGGAGTTTTCATTGTCATTTTATTTTAGTCCCATTTCAATTATGTAGGTTGGTATTAGTCATTGATGTTAAGGGGGAGAAATAAGTCAGGGGGAGAAGCTTTATTTTAGAGTAAGTCAAGGGGAGCAATTTTATTTTAGACAAGTTTGGTTTCAGATGAAGTTCCCATTAATGACAAAGGAGGATATTGTTGAATATGTTGTCATTGATGTCAAAGGTTTATGATCAAGGTCATATAAATTTCAAAGGATTACTCAAAGTAATACAGAATTGGAATGAACTGCCTAGTTGTCTGCTTAAGCTGCTTGGTTGTTTGCATGAGCTACTTGGTTACTTTGTTGAGATGCTTCATTGTCTGGTTTAGCTACTTGGTTACTTTGTTGAGATGCTTCGTTGTCTAGTTTAGCTACTTGGTTGCGTGCATAAGCTGCTTAGTTTTCTGCTTGAGCTGGTTGGGTGTTTGCTTAAGTTGCCTACTTGTCCACTTCACCTGTTGACTTTTACCAAGTTAGACTATTTGACATGTCACCGTTGAATTATTCAAGCTAGACAATGATGATTATATGTGGCAACTTCTTTAGAATACGATTACCAAATTAAATGTCTTTCACAACATGTTTGGACGCTCTCTAAAATTTATGTTTGGCATTTTGTTTTTGGAATGATTTAACTTGTTCTTTAGTGCAATGATGACTTTAAGTTTGTATAATGCCTCTTGATTAGCATCGAAGGAGTTGTACACAATGTGTTTCAATTAAAGCTTTAATTATTGTTGGGCGGTGTTTTTGAATTTAGTGTGCTTGAAGTGTAATGAAAAAGAACTAAAGGCTGTGTGAAAAGATATAATACCTGAACAACGACATAGGGAGTTAGAAAACTACAACATTGTGGGGGGTGGTTTCATTCTCTGATGGAGGTGTTATGAATGTTTTGTGCAAGGTGGCGTGATACTATTAGAGTCGTGTGTTTCAATTGGTGGTGTGAGTATCATAGGAGTCATGCGTTTCAATATGGGTGTGCATGTGATTTTTGAGTGTGTGGGAATTATAGGAGCGGTGCATATGTAGAAAAAGGGTATTCTATAGCTGTGCTAGTTAGGAGTTGTTTCGGATTGGATGGAATGAGAATGTTTTTTCTGAGTTTGAAGTTTTTTTGCTGAGCTATCACAACATTGTCTTCTTTAGTCATTCTTGAAAAAAGAGTCGATGCATGGTATAAATGGGACAATTTTGTTTATTCTAAATATGAATTCGGTGGTATTTTTTGGAAGTTGAGTGTTTTTGATACAGTGAGACTTTAATGGTTCTAGGTAGCACTTGGTGTTTGCTGATTGTGTGTCTTTTATTGTGTGAAGTATTCTCTACATGTATGGTGTTGAAGATAAAAGTGTGCTTCGGATTTGAATAATACTTTTTGACGTTAAGGTAGAATTAGTTATTTTCATGATCAAAACTGTACAAATCGAGTCAATTCCTCAAACCAGTCAGTTGAGTATATTGTCAAGCCGATGATTCAAGTGATAATAGTTTAAATAGTTTTAGTCAAAATTATTTTAGGTTTAGTGTATTTTTGAGTGGTGCTCAAACTGAGGTTAGTGCCTCAATTGATTGGAGTTGGTGCTTTGAGGAGGGTTGATACTCTCTGGGAGTAGGTGCTCTCTGTTTCAGTGTGTGTTTGAGTTTCTGCTCAAATTGAGATTGGTGCCTCAACTGATTAGAGTTGGTGCTTCGAGGAGGGTTGGTGAATTGGTGCTCACTTATGTAATCTGGGTTGGTGCCCATTTTGTTAATGAAAGCTATTGCGTGTCATGGTTTTTTACTTGAAAGGGTTTTCTTTGTGAAATTCGCTGTTTGCGTCTTGATGTTTGCTCTTTCTATGTTTTATGTGGTTTCATGTGATTAAAAGTTTAAAATACTAATTCACCTGCTGCCCCCCCTCTCAGTATTTTCTTTGCGCTCTTCAATATACACGTACCCGAACCCACATACCCAAACCCCAATTTTTTTTTGCTGGTACACATACCCATACATGAACTGACAACTTATTTAAAAATATATTATATTTATATTTTTGAGGTTTGCATGGTATTTATTATATTATGCTCTTTATGTATTTTATATCATTTATTTATATTATGTTTTTTAATATATTTAAAAGTCTTTCTTTATACTACCCTTTTATATATTTATAAAATTATTTTATTGATATAAACTTATAAATTAAGTTAAAAACACTAAGTATTATTTTATATATAATATATAATTTTTATTTATGTGTACTATTTATTTTATTGATATAAATAAGTAAATATATTTATATTTTATTGGGTTGCAGATCCACGCTAAAATTTGTTTTCCAAGGTTTTTGGGGTCCCTTCATAATGTGTTCTACTCTAATAAAAAGCATATAAATAAATTAAGAAATAATGACTATCAATATACTATTAAAAAATTACGTATCTATATTGTGGTTCCTCCCATAATGTGTTGGTTAGGTGGTGGTGGTGGTGGTGTTGTCACCACCAAGGTTCAAACCCTTGCTGGGCCATTGTGATCATAGGGTTGTGCCTTCGCTGATCCAATGTGTTCGCAGGTTTGAGCCTCAACTTTGATAATTGGGGATGAGGTCCCTCGTATGTGACCTCACCAATTCATAGTTTGGGATCAAAAGCAGTTTGCATGGGCCCGGAGGATGTGTTGTGGCAGCATCATGTGTCACATTAAAAAGTTTACTAGGCACTTGAATTTTTTTTCACTTACTTATATTGTATAAAAAAACTTTACACAACCACATTTGTATCAATGAAAAAATATAAAATATTCTTGAACTTAGTTATTTTCAATTTATTTCCCTTATTGAACTTACCAAATTTTATTGTTGCGAAACATGAACTCGATCCTTGACATAGATTGTAAGTTCAGATTATATTTGTGGAGAGTAAAGTTCAAGAGTTTTCCAGCCATATATGATGCAGTTATGTTTGGAGTTATCCAGCCTTTTTGTGGGCGACAGGCAGGCCTTAAAAATGTTAGGTAACAATAATCTTAATAAAAAAAGACCAAAACAACAAAAAACACATCAGTCTATATTAATGTGAAAAGTCTGATAGCAAAGAAGTCATCATCATAATACTTATATGAGATTGACTACTAATTATAAAAACAGAGATTTATAATCGTTAGATAGGAAGATAATATTTGATGCAACATAAAACATATATAGATTTATAAGCTGTAGATATACAGATGATTGAAATATGAAGCAGCAGAGGTTTTGTATTCAGACTTCTATTTCATTCATCACTTAGTATATCTGATCAGCAGTAAATCTTTGTCACAATGACAGTGATCCTTGCCATTCAAATAGAGGTAGGATTAGTACAAGAAAGAGATCACCATATATGATGAACTATGAAGGATTCATCATTAGAGCTTGTGTATTTTCAGCTAGAATTTGGTGCAAAGAGGTCAATAGAGAGGCATTATCAGAATGGGCTTGTTGGTGAATTGTCAGATTTTCGGGTTTCATTAGAGGGTTTTATATGTTTCAAATAGAGAAGCTCCATCCTCCAAAGCTAACTAACAAAATCTATTTTGAGCCTTCCGATTTTTAGGTGCCACTATTTTCGAGATGAGCAATGTTCGGAAAAACTATTTTCAGATTTAGTTTATAGATCATTTCAATTGAGCTGATAGTTATCCTGAAGATTGCTTAAGGTTTACTATTTGTGGACCAAAATTGTGTAATAAGGTTGCTTTGTGTACAAGCAAACTATTTTTAGCATAGGAATTGTAGTTAGTTATTAGTATTATTTTTACATGCAATAGTTTTGTAATCATTATAAATAAATGCTTTGGTCACTTAGTTTAAGAATTCTGTATCATTCATTCAATAGAATTTAGTAATGCTTGTTGTTCATCTGAATTGTTGTTGAGAGTTTTTGGGCTATTGTGCATATATGGGTTGACTATCACTTGACATTTATTGAAAGCTTTGAATGCAACTACTGTGTTTTGCTTATAACATCTCATGTATTGTGTAGATAAACTGAAGTGCTTTCATTGTTAACAACAAGCTTTGTATTCTAGTTATAGCAAAGTGGGTCTTGTAGCTTTGAGTGCAATTTCCCTCTTCTAATTTATGTACACTTTTGTGTCAAAACTAGATCTTAGCTTTTTGTGGGCTTGGACTATTTAGTCTGTCTTTGCATTTAGCTCAACAACATTAGCATAATAGTCGTCATAGGTTTTCGGTAGTTGTCCTACTCAATCTCTGCCTTTAGGTAAACAGTGTAAGCAAAGTAGTTGTCATGGGTTTTATTTTAAATTTGTTTATGTTATATACTCAAAAACATATGTTTGTTGTGTTCACTATTTGTGAAGCATCACAGAAGCTTCATGTAGGTAAATGCCAAGTACATGCTATTTTTATCTAGTTTGCTTCCCAATCTAATTCAATAAAAAATGTTACTATACACATTGTTCCATTTTGTCTCACTGAAAGGTGCAAATTAAAATGCTAACAAAGGCTTGCAAAAAGGGGACCTATCAAGGCTGTACTTATTTATAATAATGGGGGAATGCTAAACAGACTGCTATGAAAAACCAAAAGCAATAGGAAAACTTTGCAGCATCCCAACAATGCAAAGGGTTGGTGTCATGCCTCCGAATCTAAATGCAGTAAGAAAGTCGTCTTAACCTAAGACTTCACTACTTTCTGAAGTAAGACCAGACTGCGATCACCTAATAGGCAGTGATTCCATAGTTAAAGACAGTGATCTACATTCAAAGACAGCGATTATGTACTAAAAACAATGAAGACATAAGACAGCAATCATGAAGGATTAATTAAACAACGAAGACAGCTATCATAAAGGATTAGTTAAGAGTGATAAATGAGTTAAGGCGGTGATCTTGAAAAGTCAAGATTTGATTAAGGCGGCAACTAGGATAAACATGAGGCACGTAGAAGAGACACCACTCTTTGAAGAGGGGTAACTGCCTAAAAGTCACAACCCTCTAGCAAGATAAAACAATATTTAAGATGAAGAAAACCATCATTGCAAGGATGATTGAACCATTTAAGAGAGCAATAAATCCCTTCAAGGAAGGATCAAACTTTATAGAGGATTCAAAATTATGAAGGAGCAGCCAATAGACTAATAATTGGAAGGTGCTTGGAATACTTGGGTGTGTGTGTGTGTGTGTGTATATGTATGTAAATGTATATGTATATATGTATGTAAATGTATATGTATATATGTATATGTGTGTGTATATATATATATATATATATGTATGTATGTATATATGTTGCTATATATTGCTGTTATTATATGTCTCATTTTGGCTATCACGTTTTAATATATATGCATAATCAATTATATTAATAAGAATCCCTTCAATACTTTGATTCCACCAACCGTCGCATTATGGGGTGAAGGAAGGAATTCATTAAGAAGGCAACAATGTTGACACTGCCATCAAGTACAACCCCCAATGGTGGGGCCAAGAGGCCATTTGACTAGGAGCTCATTTTGTGCCCTTGGGCTTGATTGGGAAGGATAGGCTCCCGGTGCCTTATATGGTTCTGAGAGGGATTCTATCGTGTGGATTAGTTGGTAGGGAATGCCTTTGATTCAAAGAGGATGAATAAGGAAACGTGGATAGGGGGTGCAATACAAGCATCCCACTAGGCACACTGACCCCATGATGGATGACCAATGTGCCTAACACTTGGGGTGCAATGTTGTAATGTTCCTTATCAAATTGCCTAAAAATACCATGCCAATAACTTCAACTTCTCCTAGATCTTGCACTCAGAAGTGATAGAGATTTGGTACTTGTGATATATAATCATGTATGGTTGCTATTTCTAATATAGACAATATAGATATGCAATAGATAGGTATTACTTGCAGCAATTGGTTCTCCTATGTCTGCTATACCAATATAAATATTTGGATGGAGAAACATCACTTGTTGATTCAGGGTATACTTCAATACTTGTTTCCGATTAGTTTCCCATTCATATGATCATAGTGTCGCTCTCTGATCTTTTAGAATTATATATAATTCCCTTGTAAATCTAAATACCCCGCTTTTCAATTCTTCATGTATATACCTTATATCTGCTGTCATATATTCGGATATGAATCTAATAAAGAGATTTTTGTATTTTTTTGGTTCTTATATGGACTTAATGAATTACAATTCTAATCTACAATGGATCCCAGTACCGCTGTTTTTGATCTTCCTCCATCTTGTGTATGTGCTATTCCAATTTCTGACTCTTCCCTATTTTCTCCCCGAGTCCATCATGGAAACAATCCTTACACCAATTACGAGAGGTTCAACTATGTCCAACACCCAACACAAATAAGACTATCACGTGCACTACAAATCACTGTAGGCATTGTGATGATTCATTCCATACATTTCACTGGTCTTCTGCGTTGATGCCTCTTCTTAGTCCATCTATGTTCGATGATATTCCGATTCGACCACTTGTCTCCTTGATACCTTTTATCTACTGTTGAACATTTGATTTCCCCCGGGATATCAATATCAATGATGTGATATGAATACATTCTTCTCCGTGATCTCACAGAGATAATCCTCCTTTAGATGATTCAAGCATTAGGAGTTATATTTATTGTGTCTCCTAGTCCGTGTGCCATGTATGCGTATTGAGACTAGAGGTCACCGATCATAATAATGGTGGTTATATATCGTGATTGACGTGATTGAATTCATGCCACTGTGTTGAATTGGGAAGCTGTAGTATAACATCTCGGTAGTGTTCAACCCTCTAAGTTGCTATACGATCCAACAGAGACACCCATCACAAATGCCCAGTGTTGTTTACTTAATGGACTCTTCGAGGACAAAGAATGCTTGTTCCAATACCCGCTCACTTGGTCTCCTACACTCCGAATACTTAAAGAGAATAAATGTGAGTATCGTCCACTGTCAAGACAATGATAGCAACGACTTGGCTTCTGACATTCAACAAAGGGTTGTGCCGAGACTTCTCCAAGGATTACGGACCTCTGCGTCTTCCTTCAAACTGTAGTTTTATGTCTCTGTGTGACTTGTACTATGATTGTTGTGCATCCCTCTTTCTTCCCCCAAAAGCCTATCGAACAACCATTGTTTATATCAGCGTCGAGTTAATGAAAAGTCACGACCTATCTTTTAGAATTAGTCATTGTAATTTTATTTATTAGATATGTTTGTTATTGTATGTATTTAATATACATATGTATATACTAGCAATTTATTATATAAAATATAAATGTAATATGTATATTTAGATTATAATATATGATAATATTAAGTGTATATATATATATATATATATATAATGATATATATATAATATATTGATATATGAAAAGATTTATATTATAATCATTTATTTAATTTATATTATAATAGTATATCAAGATCATATTTGATATATTATTATTCGATTTATATTTTAATTATTATTTATTTATTTATTATTATCTAAAATTATATTATATCTTCTATTTTATTTATAATAATGGTAATCTTTAATTATCATTATATTGATTTATATTATCTCTTTATTTATTACATATTCAATCATCATTATTATTTATTATTTATATAATGATTTATAATTTATATTTAAGTTTTATTTCCAAAATGGGGACATGACAGTCCGCCCTTCCCCAAATTGCTTGCCCTCAAGCAATACCATTTCACACGATACCTTGTCTCTGTTTATGATCTTCCATATAAAATCAAGGGAGACTACACATACACTTGAAATATGAAATATGCACATGATTATATGAATACGCAAAGCATACACATTGATGTATGAAGACACAACACATACACGGGGTAGGCACCTTAATGCATGAAGACATGAAGAATACACGAAGTAGACACATTAATGCATGAAGACACGAAGCATCCACAATGTAGACACATAGTGGAAGCATTGTTACATTTATTGATCAAACACTATAATTCAATAAGCCAGGGTTAGAAAATGTTATTTCAACATTGTGCTCTTGACTAAAATCCTGCAACAAGAGAGTATAAGTTAGTATATACATATAAATTCCAACATGTGAGTATACTTTTATCATTTTTAAACATTTCAAAAAGACATAGTTATGACAATCAGATTTAGAGTTTAGAGATTTGGTATTTTATTCATGGTTTTGTGAAAGAACATTATTTTTACAAGACAGGCCATCTTAGAGTTGGACAAGGAAACCTTCAATGGTTACTTTCCTTCCCTAATCATGCCCCTTCTTTTAACATGGGACAGGTCATGTTGAGTCGGACAAGGAAACCTTCATTGGTTACTTTCCTCCCCTAATCATGCCTTCCTCTTAACATGGGACAGGTCATGTTGAGTCAAACAAGGAAACCTTCATTGGTTACTTTCCTCCCCTAATCATGCCTTCCTTTTAACATGGGACAGGTCATATTGAGTCGGACAAGGAAACCTCCATTGGTTACTTTCCTCCCCTAATCATGCCTTCCTCTTAACATGGGACAGGTCATCTTAGAGTCGGACAAGGAAACCTTAATTGGTTACTTTCCTTCTCTAACCATGCCTTCCTCTTAACATTATCTTACATCATAAGGAATGTCAGGTAGATGTAGTAGGGTCCCTTGACTCGATTAGTCTAAGCCCAAGAGTGAAATTCATCCCTCTTGCCTTAGCCATCAGCCCTACCCTCTTACCTACTCTCCTCCCTCCAACTATGATGGGGAAAATTATTATTAGATTTTTCTCATCACAAAGGAATGTCAGGACATTGTAGCGGGGTCTCTTGACTCGATTAGTCTAAGCCCAAGAGTGGAATCCATCCCTCTTGCCTTAGCCATCAGCCCTACCCTCTTACCTACCTGGTCCTCCCTCCAACTATGATGGGTGAATTCATTATGTGATTAGGATAATACTCATGAAATCTATCAACCTTATTACATTTATTATTCACGTATTTATTTTGTATTGATTGCTAAGTTCATTCAAATAATGGATGGATTAGAAATTATCTTAATCTTCATATTTAGTGATATGTACTTGTTCCTTGACTCTTACCTCATATCTGAGATCAATCTTTCTTCTTGTATGCAGATCACTATTTTATATTTACCCTATAGGATGGCAAGATCATGCTCTGATACCACTATAATGTTCCTTACCAAAGTGCCTAAAAATACCATGCCAATAACTTCAACTTCTCCTAGATCTTGCACTCAAAAGTGATAGAGATTTGGTACTTGTGATATATAATCATGTACAGTTTCTATTTCTAATATAGACAATATAGATATGCAATAGATAGGTATTACTTGCAGCAATTGGTTCTCCTATGTCTGCTATAACAATATAAATATTTGGATCACCACCAAAATTTACAAGATTTTCCCAAAATATCCAAATCCACAATTATATTTCGAAAATGTTTGATTTATACAATTATATCAATTTTCAAAATTCGTCTAAGTCCAAAATTTACAATTTTGCCCTGCCAAATATTGTTCTAACAATCGAAATAAAATATTCCTATTGAATTTCATTTGGCCTAGAGACAAAATCGACCGTTTTAGGAAAACCAATGTTCCGCACAAGGTGAAAACAAGCCATACCCTCCTAGGCACTTCAAAAATATCCAAGGTGTAAAATTTTCATTTCAAAACCTCTAGATTGCCCAAAGCTCGCTAAGGCATCCGAATACCCGGATCTTGGAAAATTGCCAAGGCTTGCTAAAAAATTGGGGGGTCCCCAAATTCTTTGGGGCGATGGTGTGAAAACCTCACAACATCTATCATCAACCCAAAGAAATGTTCTTGAACATTTCAAGAATAAAGTAACTTAGAACAAAGAACCTCAGGACGACCCACCCGAAAATCCACTTAAGGACAAGCACTCAACAAGGGAAAGAACTTTCAAGTTGAACCTATAAGCACCCTGACCATAAGTTACTCACGTGTGTGCAAATGATTTATTCCCCTCTCAAGAAGAACTTGATAATCTCTCAGATCCATCAAACTCAACCATTATCATATCCTTACTTCAAAAGCATCTTGGATAGAGCCCCACTGCTAGTCAGGCGTCTATAGCCCCGACGAAGTTATCGTTGTGGCCCCACAATCATGGTTCTACCTTTAGTGACCACTTAGTAGCACCGATAGAGATGATTGCACGCCCTTTAATGCTAATTTTCATCTTTATTTTCACTTTGATATTGCCTTTCATCTTGCACTTATTTTCATTTTTGCGCCTTTCATTTTCTTTTTTTTCTTTTTTTTTATGATAGTTCTTTCTGTTTTCAATCTTTTGTTTTGCTTGCAGGCAATGAAGTCCGCGGAGGGTTTGGAAGACCACAGTGGCGCTGAAGCAAGTGTATGATTTTCACTAAGTCCAACTTCACTTCCAAACACCAAGAACTCAGAGCAATTAAGTTGAGTAAAAATGTTGTAACCATGTCAAAGGTAACTCAAGAGCCACTATCGAGTTTGACCCAAATTTAGTACAAGTCCTACCATAGACCAACGACCAGGCACAACCTTCAATCCCCTGAACTTTGTCAAATGTATTCAAGAAATGAACAAGATGGACTATAGGTTCTGACACCAAAAGTGTAAAAATCTACACACCTCGTCCACAAGTGATAACATGGACCCCCTTTGCACTTGCAAAGCTCCAAAGCCAAAACTACCCTATTGACTGAGAGAAGCTAAAAGATCTCAAGTCAAATGACTTGATGCAAATTAAACTCGAGCTCCCTCAAACACCTAAACTAACCAACTGAAAGGAAACTTACTCTAACTCACTGGAAAGAAACCTACTCTAAACAACTGAAAGAAAACCTAATCTAAGCCAAACATGAAAGCAAACTAAACTACTCTCCTGAACCAAATGGTCCAAGACAAACCTACCCTAACTATGTACAAGACTCTAAAGGGACAACACTAAGTGATCTAATATATACACTGGATCTAACATGATTTCTCAGGATGTTCAAAAGTAACAAGGTTTGGGTGATAGTTCTCAATCTCGCAAACTCATCCTTGTACTCTGAATTTTTTTTTGTTAACTCCAACTCAAACTCAAGAAAATTATCATGAAAAATCAACAATTGAGGCAACTCATAGGGTCCATGATCAATCCAAAACAAGTTGTTTTTCCAAAATTTCCATAATCGAAATAAAAACTTTCATACCTTTCATCCTTAAGAGCAGGGAAAGAAACAACCTGGTGTGCTTCATGTGGTAACTCTTGTTCAAACCTCAATTGATCACCCACAGCTTCAAGAGGTTGCAACTGGCGATGAATCTTCCCTCTAACATCTACATCGAACTTATTGGTAGTCAAGGTAGAATCAATCTTGGAATCAAGCTCATGAAATATCATCTTTGGGGGCTTATCCTTGTGAAACATGAACCATGCATCCTTGTGAATCTCCTCAAGTGTATCCTCAAAAATCAAGGATTCCTTTATATTCTCCCCATCAAACACCTCTCCAAGTTGCTCGAACACAATATCCAACTGTAGCATCAACCCAAACTGTTCTTTGTTTTCCTTTTCCATGGGAGCAACTTGATCACCGCTTAACAATCCTTGCATATCCTCACCACTAGGAGCTTCATTATTTGTCATGAAATTTCCATTTGAACTCTCTTTAGGAACATCTTGTAATTCTTTATATAGACTCACCAAACATAGCACCTTCAAGACTGATAGGAGAACCATCATACATCTTTGTGAGTTGCCCATCAACTTCCATTTCAAGTGGTAAAATTTCTAGAGGTCGAAGTTAATGGTGAATCATGCCACTTGCAACAACTTGATCACCTTGAAAGGCTTTGGGCAATGACTCCTTTCGTATTTCTTCCTTAAGATCCTTAAGCATCCCCCCAAAGAATATGGTGGTAATGATGTCCTGGAATGCTTTATCAAACTTCTCCTCATATCTTGATTCACTTGTAGTAACTTGCAATTCCTTGTTCAAATTGTCCACTTGATTGCTTCTTTCATGAAGGGTGCTAGAGACTTCTTCCAACTCATCCTCAAGAATTCAACTTTGTAGCACGAGGGAAAGTTCACCAATGATCACCTCTTCAAACTTGTTACGATCTTCTTCTAGCTCTTCAAGGTGTGGATCTTTGTCTGATATGCTTCCTCTTCTTTGGATGAATTCAATTGCTTCCTTAATTTTCTTGTCAACTTCTTCCTCTTGAGGAGTAATGTGTGAAGGCTCATCTTCCACATGAATGTCTTGGTCATTAGGTTCAACCATGCTATCCTCTCACAAGTCGCTTTCTTCTTTGTTGGATGAGGATACGACATGCTCATCTTTTGGTTTCCAACTTAAGTGATGAATGCAATCTTTGTTTCCATCCTTTGATGCCAAACTTATTCGTTCAAGGTGTGCACTCCAAATTTCGTCTGTATTTGGTTACTCACAGTCAAACCATCCCATCTCTTGCTTGGCCTGCTTTATGATATCTTGGCATGGTTGACAAGTATATTTTGAATGTCTTACATTGTGTAGTCTACACCAACTAGAGAGCAACATACCTTCCACATATAGTTACTCCTCACCTAATCGTTTCTTGATCATTTCCTTGAAACTATTCACAAACATGTTGACTCTATCATCTAATTCGGCAAATGGAATTGGTTTAAGGATATCCCAAAAGGACATCTTCCTTTGCAGCACCAACTCCACTCTTGATAGAAATGTCCAACAATTAAGCTCATCATGTGTGGTTGTCTCATGAATCCTGCACTCACAAGCTGATGCCAATTCGAAAAAATTCTGTGGATACAATTGTGCATTCAAAGCCTCCCGAAATCGAGCAATGTCAATTGGATAAATGCTTTGACCATGAAACCATTGTCCATCCATTGAGAAGTCTTTTCCTTTTCTGATTTTCCAATTTTTGGATTTTTTAAACTTTTGAAGAGATCTCTCACATCTCAAATATAACATGAAAGCTCATTGTTGTTGATAGTCCATGAATGAACCTCGTTCAGCCCTCCTTTTAGCGCCAAATAATGTTGATGTCAGTTTTGTACCACTACATAACATATAGCAATTGAATACTTGATATAGAATACCAAACACTCAACACTCTCTTGAAAAGTAAATACTCATGAAGAACATGAGAAAACTCCAAGGTTCCTTACACTTGTGGATACTAACTCAGTTATATTAATGTGATTTGTTGGTTAATCACGTAGGCGGGCTTACGTTGTTCATTCAAAGATAACTTGGTGGTACTTCGCTTGCTTGACTTGTTCTTTTCTCCTTGATCACTTTCACTTTCAACTACTCCTACCACTAATTGCTTACTGCTCTACTACTTCTATGAATGAAGAAATTAGCAAATGGACGGGGATCCAACCAAATGAAAGCTTGCCTGCAGCGCTACCTCCATTGGTGCAATGATTCAAAGGGATACTCTTAGAATTTTCACACTAACACCTATCTTCCAACTCAACTTGAAGTACAAGTGGAAAGATGAAATGCAAGTAGAACTTGGGAGCGATTGGACTAGATTACCACACAAGGCTTCCTAACAAGCTGCTAGGATACTAGTGGCCTAGTAAATAGATCCCTATCAAACATTCACTAACATCACCATACAACTAGCCATCTACTTCTACTCTAACAACATGAAATAAAATCCTACTTTAATTTGAGAGATGAGAAGAAACATGAAATACACCAAAATGATCATGTATATCCACCATGCAAACCACAACAATGAATAGAGAACAATTTTGATAGTATTTTGGCAACAATTCTCCTACATAACTCTCTTTACAAATGAGAACAAATGGCCTTATATAGGAGGCTCAAAATTACGAATGGCCAAGATTAAGGGGCAAAATCAAGGGCCAAGATTAAACCTTACAAACCCTAATTAGGGTTACCATCTTTTAACCAATTACATGAGGGCACCAACTTTTTGAGCCAATGAGAAAATTACAACAATCTGTCAACTAATGAGAACATAGGACACTTGGCATGATTTGATTGCATGCACATGACATTGCCACCTCATTAACCTTATCTTATAAATTTATTTAATCCTTGAGATGAGGTGAAGCCTTGGATGCTTGAGCTCATCTGTAGAAACTTTCTCATCACCACTTGAACTTGCCTGTATCTGATGTCCTGACCTTGAAAGGGTGAGGCCTCTATGCACTTGGGGTAATCTTGCATTGGCCTTGGTGGCTTGCCTGGATGTGAACTTTCTTGCAATTTGAGAGCCTTGCTCTTGGCCACCACCTTGAAATCGAACTTGACGTCCTTCAACCTTTCGTCTCGCCTTCCTCCTTCATTATCCCTACCTTCCTTAACCTTCCTGGTCTTACCTAACCTTCCTACTCGAATTTGGTTTGCATGCACCCCCCTCTGCTTCAATACTCTTAGGTTCTGGGGGCACCTGCCTTGGCCATACCTCCTGCAAGGCCCACAATGCACCCATTACTTGATTTGAAATAATCCTTAAGTTCATCAATTGCCGCCTAGCTAGTTAGTGAGTTGGTTCCTTCACCGCCTAATTAAGCTATGTGGAGTTCATCTTACATCCGAAATTATGTGAATTGTTCATTAAGTCCATTTCTAATAGATAATTACAACTTAGTTTGTGTGTTGATCAATCTTATCATCCAAGTTATGATTGTTTTGTTTGTATCAATTTGTAGTCCATTCTTATCTTTCCTCTTAATGTGATTGAATCTAATTACTAGTTGTCTTTGTTTGATTTGCAATAAAAGAAAACAACTAGCCAAGGAAAGAAAACACATAACCTCACTCCACGGAGCTCACCACCGAGGGCAGACTCCTAAACATGGAGGGCCAACCACATAAAAAAGTCCAAGTCCAAGTTCCTATTACATTGGTGTAATATTCCAACACCTACCTCTTGACCTTTAGAACTTGCCTACTTAGCCTATTACAACTTATCAACAAAATGCATGACCCTCTTGGGTGCTAGAACCTTCTCAAATCTAACCAAGCTAGCTTGCACGAAAAGCCAAGCCTTGCCTAGCCTCAAATATCTTCAAATCTCTTCCAACCTACAATGAAACTTGCTTCCTTGCTTGCACCTACAATGAAAATATGGAATGGAGGGTGGGGGTGAAGCAGATGTAAGTGAAAGATGGAGATGGAGGATAGAGCTATGAAAATGTGGTGGCAACCTGTCTTCTTATCCTTCTTGGCCAAGGGGGAGGAGCTCTCCATCAACTTGTCTCTCAACTGTATCATGTTCACTGTGCCAATGCTGGTGTCCCTCACTTGCTTCAATTTCAAGAAGGTGGTCTTGGGCCTCATGTCTTCCTTGTCTTACTTGGTATGCATTGCCCTTTGGCTCTTGCTTGCACTAGCATCCGCCATCCTAACCCTTATTTCTGCCTCTTCTTTCTACAATGAGATGGAACTACACTTATCTCTGCCCCTCCAATCCTAGGGATGGAACTACCACTTATTTTTGCCTCTTCAATTCTTATCACACTACACTTATCTCTGCCTCTCCAAACCTAGGGATGTAACTACCACTTATTTCTGCCTCTTCGAAAATTTATGAGAGGGACTACACTTATATCTCCCAACTTCGTTCTTAGGGGTGGGACTACCACTTATATCTCCTTTCTCCAATTTCCTATGAATGAAAACTACACTTATATCTCCCAACTTCAAGCCCTAGATGAAATGATGAAGTGATGGATGGATGATGCAAGCAAGAAAATAGGGAAAATGTACCAAGCAAGAACAAGGAGAAAATCTGCCTTTTAGACTAGCCTTCACCCTCAAGCATGAAGATCCTCGTCTACACCAACAAATTCTCCTCCAAAGAAGAAGAAGACAACACCAAAAATGCACTCCTCCACCAAAAAAAGAAAATCACCCCTTGCTAAATGCACTCCTTGCAAAATTTCGCTCTTTTGCTGCTCCAAGAGCTCCTCCTTGGCTGCCAAGAGACAAGTGAGAAATGAATGAAAAAATGAGGAGAGAAGCCCTCCCTTTATACTAAATTTTTGCCTGTTCAAATAGGGCCGACCTGCATTGGAGGGAAAATAAAATTAATTAAATTGCCAAACATATAACCCAAATTAAATGCATTAAATCACACAACTTTAGGTATTTAATTTTAATTTAAAATTGGGCCAACCTAGTGCAAAAATTATGGGTTTAAATTAGCCAAATCCAAAATTATCACAGGCCCTAAAATTGAAATTTTGAAAAAAGGTCATGTAGGCCTCTAATATAGCTTTAAATCTTCCCCATTGTGGACTTAATAACTTACCTTGAATTTCACACCTCTTAGACCTTAAAATATATTGAATTTAACACACAAAGGGGCCCAAATTAAATTTCTAAATTACAAACACTCAGCCCAAAAATATGATTTTATTTATTTTAAAATTGCCAAATTAATGCATAAAAATCGCAAGTGGGGCTGGAATTGATGGCTGCCTTGGGTGATGAAAAATTTATGTTTGTTGTGCCCAATACCAAGCAAAAATAAAAAATGGGAAGGGGCTGCCAGCTGTAGCTTTTTTCATTTTATAAATTTAGAATTTTTCCCAAGAAAAAATGATTTTAGCCCATTTAAATCATAACAACATCATCCCAAAATCAAAAGCTGCCAGCCAATTAAAATTCAAATAAATTTCAATTCCATTTCCAACTTTCATTTACTCTTTTTCCCCATTTAAAATTTTGAAAATCCCACTTGGCGATTTAATTTTTTATTATTTTGCAATCCAAAAATTATTTAGCAATTTAATTTCCATTTGGCAATTAATTTTTTTTTTTCGCAATTTATCTCCATTTGATAATTAATTTTAATTTGGCAATTTAAAATCATTTACAATTTAGCCTCAAAAGCAATTTAATTTCATTAAAAAAAATCATTTTCACCACCAAAATTTACAAGATTTTCCCAAAATATCCAAATCCACAATTATATTTCGAAAATGTTTGATTTATACAATTATATCAATTTTCAAAATTTGTCTAAGTCCAAAATTTGCAATTTTGCCCTGCCAGATATTGTTCTAACAATCGAAATAAAATATTCCTATTGAATTTCATTTGGCCTAGAGACAAAATCGACCGTTTTAGGAAAACCAACGTTCCGCGCAAGGTGAAAACAAGCCATACCCTCCTAGGCACTTCAAAAATATCCAAGGTGTAAAATTTTCATTTCAAAACCTCTAAATCGCCCAAAGCTCGCTAAGGCATCGGAATACCCAGATCTAGGAAAATTGCCAAGGCCTACTCAGAAATTGGGGGGTCCCCAAATTCTTTGGGGCGATGGTGTGAAAACCTCACAACATATATCAATATCAATGATGTGATATGAATACATTCTTCTCCGTGATCTCACAGAGATAATCCTCCTTTAGATGATTCAAGCATTAGGAGTTATATTTATCGTGTCTCCTATTCCGTGTGCCATGTATGCATATTGAGATTAGAGGTCACCGATCATAATAATGGTGGTTATATATCGTGATTGACGTGATAGAATTCACGCCACTGTGTTGAATTGGGAAGCTATAGTATAACATCTTGGTAGTGTTCGACCCTCTAAGTTGCTATACGATCCAACAAAGACACCCATCACAAATGCCCAGTGTTGTTTACTTAATGGACTCTTCGAGGACAAAGAATGCTTGTTCCAATACCCGCTCACTTGGTCTCCTACACTCCGAATACTTAAAGAGAATAAATGTGAGTATCGTCCACTGTCAAGACAATGATAGCAACGACTTGGATCTTGACATTTAACAGAGGGTTGTGCCGAGACTTCTCCAAGGATTACGGACCTCTGCGTCTTCCTTCAAACTGTAGTTTTATGTCTCTGTGTGACCGGTACTATGATTGTTGTGCATCCCTCTTTCTTCCCCCAAAAGCCTATCGAACAACCATTGTTTATATCAGCATCGAGTTAATGAAAAGTCACGACCTATCTTTTAGAATTAGTCATTGTAATTTTATTTATTAGATATGTTTGTTATTGTATGTATTTAATATACATATGTATATACTAGTAATTTATTATATAAAATATAAATGTAATATGTATATTTAGATTATAATATATGATAATATTAAGTATATATATATATATATAATATATTGATATATGAAAAGATTTATATTATAATAGTATATCAAGATCATATTTGATATATTATTATTCGATTTATATTTTAATTATTATTTATTTATTTATTATTATCTAAAATTATATTATATCTTCTATTTTATTTATAATAATGGTAATCTAATTATCATTATATTGATTTATATTATCTCTTTATTTATTTCATATTCAATCATCATTATTATTTATTATTTGTAGAATGATTATAATTTATATTTAAGTTTTATTTCCAAAATGGGGACATGACAAATGTCCCTCTATTTAGTAAGGGAATTAGTTAATATTTTGGCCCCATTCTTAAGTTTTGTCCTAATTGTAACTCGTGCACCACTTTCCTTTCGCATGGACCTATTTCAAATTAACCCCTTGTGGTGCCATTCTATGCTGGTTGACCAGCTTGTTTCAATCTGCTTGAGCATCATACATATGTTGACTTGGGGAGAGAGCATAGGCATCATGGATCATCTTGTTGTTCATTATTTGCAATTCGAATTTGGATTTGGTCTTATAAGCTTGTAGTTCAGAGGTGCAAGACCCTTCCTAGTATGCCAATATCACCAATTTTGTGAAGTCTCCATTGGAGACATAATTGTAATTTCTGGATTTGATTTGAAGAACTTGGTATTGATCAGCAAATATTGAAAGATTATTCTGAAGAAAACATTATTGTTCCACTATGCCGAATGGCTCATCAACTATGTTGTGCATCTTTGCTGATATTAGCATATTTATAGATTAATATTTTGTCGAATAATTATTGTTGGAGTCACTTCTCTATATCCGAGAAAAATATACAAGGAGGTTAGTTGAAATTATCGAATCAAACAAGAAAGATATAACATTTCATCTTGTTGTAACAGTACTTTATTATTGATGGTGAAAAGCTCTGTCCAATGGTTAAATGATTAATTGAAGATTCATAATTGAATATTGTCATGGTGATTTCATTTACTGGGCCTCAATAAGGATTGGCGATTTAATAAACTTAGCATATACCAAATCTGCCCAATTATCAACGACAATTCAAATACATAGAATTCAAAGGCTTTGCCACTATACTTTATTTGGTGACAAACATTTGACTCTGAAGCTAAGTTTTCATTAAATATTACATTGGTCAAATCTTGGCACAAGGGATTTGGGAATCAAGCGAATCTCCACTCATCGAAACATTGTTGCCATTAATTATTGCTATAGAAGCTTTAATAAATATTTGGAGCATTGGTTTCTATATATTAAAAAATATAAATCTGAAGGCAAAGGTGCTAACAGCTATATCAGGAGGACTAATTGTTATCGGTGGTAGATTGTATATTGAACATCTAGATAGAAGTGGTTCGGCTGATATCGTCGTGACTTTATCCTATTGCGATTTGAAGAAATTGTGATTGTAATAAGCTGCCTGTGAAGCCCGATGGTATCACCCGTATGACCGGTTGATTCAATGAAAGCTTGAAGGAAGTGGCATTTATATTGAGTTGTATTGAAGCTCCTGGCATATTGTAGAACTTCCTTGAAGATCCTTTTGGATAACGGTAATCCTTATTTCTCAATAATATCAATTCCAATTCATTATTGCAATTGTGAGACTGAAGTGATGACTAAGAAGTTTAGTTGGAGCGATATATTTGTGCTGAAGTCTTCTATCAATGCATACATCACTTTGTGATTGTCGGCATTGGGATTTGGAGGTCTAATACTCTACCTTCAAGGTCAAAAGTAATACCCTCATATATTTCTGATTTCGTAATATAGTTTCATCGTATCCTAATTGCAATTTCTGAAAATAATTTTTAGTTCTTGCTCTTTTCACTTAGCATTTGGATTCCATTAAATTTCCAAACAAAAACATACATTCGGAGAACTATTTGACAATATATAGTAGTGGAAGTTTTTTGGTGTGAAATCCCAATGGGAATATTTCACGGGACTGAGAAGGTGAGTGTCCACTCTTAGGCTTAGTGTGGTGACTGCTTTAGGCCGATCCTATCATGCTCCTTCATTCAAGCTCTATTGTAATAAACCTATCCAATGAATTAGGATAATTATATGTATTTATGTTTATATGTTTGATTACTAACCCTAATGGAGATAATTGAGATCATGAATTACATATATGCATATCCAATATTGTTTAATATGGTTGTAGGACTTAAATCAGGGTTTATCTTGTTAAAAGGCATTTTTAATGGTAAAGTTATACATCTGTCTTATATTTCTTATTTGAATGGAATTTGTGATTTTAGGAAAGATTTTGAGTATTGCCAAGAAGGGGGACAATACAATTGGTATTAGAGCACTGTTTTTGCTAGCCTGAGGGATGAAAGATGTCACAATGAGTGAACAAATTGGAAATAAATTGAGGACCTTCATGGAGCAAACAACTCGATCTCGAATAGAGCAAAATGAGAGAATGAACCATTTGCTTCTCCAAGCCATTCAAAATACAAACAACAATAATTTGTGGCCCAACCAAACCCATGGTTGTGTTGCCAACTCTAACCATTCAAAAAATAATGACATTCCACCAGGGGTATCAAACCTTGGACCAATAAGACCTTCATTCTTAATTAGGGAAGGACACGTGGTAGACGAAAAAGCAAGTAATCCACCCGTTGATAATGTTTATGAAATTGCTGATACATACTCAAGACTAGATCCCAAAGTGAGGATAAATGTTTCCTTCAGGGATTGTTGTGATGTTAAAACTCGAACTATACGTAGAAGGGAGGGGAGACAACCTAACAAAGGGTAAGTAAAATGACCCTTCCAACCTTACTGGTTCCGACAATGTCACGAGGCAATCATGGGTTCAAAAGATGGACACCTACCTTTAACTTAATCTCATGACAGAGGAACACACCATAAAGTTTTCCATACTGCACCTAGAAGGAACTGATCGTGATTGGTGGCATCATGGCCTTATTTCCCAAAGCAGCTAACCCATAACAACTTATGATGAATTCACTCAAAAACTTATCACAAGATTTAATCAAAACACCTCGAATGGTACTTTAAAGAAGAAATACAATTTAAAGAACATGACACCGTAGAAGATTACGCCATGAAGTTTCGAAAACAATCAATCATTGTACCAAAGGTTTCTCAAAGAAGACTTACATACCTATTTGTAGAAGGATTAAAGGAAACAATTAGGGTTACGGTAAGTGCCCTCAATCCTACAATACTTGGAGATGCAATCCAAAAGGCAGCAAAGTTGAAAATCACATCATCAAAAGATAAGCCCTACACTAAGAATTCTACATCAAGTGGACATGACAAATACCTTTATAATGAAAATTGGCATAAAACAGAGTTCCCTCCTAGAAATGGCCTAAAAGAACTTTGAAAGAAAAAAAATATGTCTCCATTATAAAGAAAAATGGGAGGATGGGGATGTTTGTAATCAAGAAGCCCTTAAAGGGTAACAAGAAGACCTAAGGGAGAAGAGTATTTTCTTCAAGTGTAGGGAAGAATGGGAGCTAGGAAACATGTGGAAAGAGAACTGAAGCACATAATATAGAGGCAATGTTATACAAAGAGTAAAAGGAAATCTAAGCAAGAAAACAAGGTATAATGATGGAGATCTTGAAAGCATCCAATCAAAAGAAGGGACAATAAACAAATGGAGCTTTGTGGAGGAACAAATCTTGTAGTTACAAAACCCCTACATCTCCAAGATCTAGAAATATATTATCTAGCCAATCTCCACAATAAAAATTGTAATATTTCAACTTGAAACCTCTTCATAGAACATTACATAGATGTATGTCATACTTCTAATCCTCATCTTAATAGCTCAAGGAGATATCTAGGATATTGAGCCAATGTTGGGTCAATTCAAATTGATCTTTTACATTTAGAAGTGATGAGGAAATAGAAATGAGTAAAGTTGTCTTAAAATCACAAACCTTGCAATTTTCAATCATTGGTTGAGATAAGCTACATTTTGAATTAGGGACAAAAATATATGCCCTGAGATAATATCAAGTATCACCACGAAAGGTGGATTACGAATTAGACTCCATGATCATTCAACTATTGCTTGAGGACAAACAATTTCGGGAAGGGCATACTGTCATGCCGCCGAATTTAAATGCATTAAGAAAATCATCTTAACCTAACACACTTCAAGATTTTCTGAAGACAGACCAGAAAACGATCACCTAATAGGCTACAATTCCATAGTTAAAGACAACAATCTATGTTCACAGACAACAATTATAAAATAAAAAAAATGAAGACATATGACAACAATCATGAATGATTAACTAGGCAATGATGACAACGATCATAAGGGATTAGTTAAGAGTGACAAATGAGTTAAGGCGGCAATCTTGAAAAGTCAATATTTAATTAAAACATATGCTCCACAGGTATGCATCCCCTGGGTTTTTTGACCCACTACCATCCCCGATATAGTATGGGGACATCATTTTCCCATCACCCCTCGTACCCTTTTATGGGAAATTTGGAAATGATTCTTGAAATGGCTCTAAGAGTGGTAGTGGTCAGGGACATAGGGGGCTACTAGATGTCCTTGGAATGGTTGGGAGACGGAGTCCCCTGGCCATCCTAGGGACTTTTGGCTGTCACCTCTGGCGCAAGCCATATTTGGACGGTTAGTTTTTAAACAACACATTTGTAAATTTGAAAAAAAGGCTGGCTGGCCCACAAGGACACTGAAACCACTTTTAACAATACCAAAACCTAATCTAAGCATAAAATAACTAAAAAGAAGAAAAATAAATTAATTTTCACATTTGCAAAGGAGAAGAGCAGCAAGAGGAGCAGCTGGTCAAGGAGTGAACAACAATTGAAAGAGGAGGTTAGGGCATCAAATCTACTTCGTTTAGACTCTTAGACCTATCATCTACTAATTATGGACAGTTATATATTATTATGCACTTCTATCTTTACTATTTAGAAGTTTAGTTATAATATTTACATTTTAATATTTTGTCATTTCATGCTTGAAACTTGGAGCCTTCGGGCATTTTTGCTATATGTATGGCATATATTGACAATGAAAGCATTTCAATTTTGTTAATTTGCTTATCGATTCACATGTGAAATCTCAATTCAAGTCTAATGCTGTAATGAGCCCTGCTGACTCTTGCTCTATAAATGCTGAATGCTGATGTTTATTTTTTTGTTTGAATTGTCTTTTGCAATTTTCTGTAATTTCAAATATATGTTTTTTTTTGAGTTTCCATAACATGAAGGATGCAAATTGAATTTCCGAATCTAAATGCACAATTGTCAATTAAAACTATTATTTACAATTTATTGAACACTTGTAGATGTATATAAAGAAGACAATGCAATTACAAATATTTAAGTGTGCACCTTAGAGTTCACTAGCATATGAATTGCGGCTTGTTGAAGGAGTCAAAACACAGCCCAAAGATGTTGTGCCGCTGCCTAAGGTGAAAACGCAGCTTTGTAAACCCAAATGCAGCCTTGTATAGAGAATACGGCTTCCCAAACATGAATGCACGCAGCCCTTCAAACACACACGCTGCCCTTTAATTTCATTCGGCAGCCATAAAGAAATTGCTGCTTCCTCCTATGGTGACGTCCCAACCAAATTAGATCACCGAACACCTTCCAAAAACACAGTGTGTAACAGACTTGGAAGGGAAATGAGACACCAAGAAACCTTGGTCAAACTTGCAGCAAATAATGACAAATTTGGTATACAACAGCACCAAATTGTAATCAAAATAATCAAAATTAACTCTGATGTTCAGAGCACAATTCACCACAATCCTTTAGTGATTCAGACTGCAGACATAGAGGAATTAGTCCTCCAAAAACCCTTGTTGAAACCCTTCAGCAAATTCTCCAAGAAAATAAAAACAATAGCCAAGAATGTGGTTTGAATTCTCGTAAGGCTGTATATATAATATTTAATTCAATAGCTTCTCAATGACACTTTTCACTTAAAAGCCATTTGCTTTATGGTTGCACATTTGAAATATAATAAACTATTATATTTCCCTCCACTTTAATGACGAAAATGACCCTTTCATTAAAACAATGTTATTTTGACACATAGGGTCCTTGATTTATGTGCTCAAGATTTAAAACTTCTCAACCCGGTTCCAATAAGCTATAACACCAAGGTGCCCAATTGTAATGACCCTTACCAATAGGATCACTAAAACTACCAATGCAACTGAATGCTCTGATACCACTGTAATGACCCTTAGTAGAAAGGCCACTGAAACCTCCAAACTCAACTGAGGAATTTTGTCAAACAGTTGGCATGTAACTGATTAGGACTGCAATATAGCTAATTGTTGTGCAACAAATCCACCATAAACAGTGCCCAAACAGATATATATATATATATTTATTCCCAAATTGAAATAGTCTAATACAATCTCAGAATTTATGGACCTTGATGCAAATATAGATTGTTGATCATATGTAGTCTTCACAAGCAGTCCTAATCTTATTATAATAATGGACTGAACTGAACAACTGAATAACTGATTGCTAACAATGTAGGTAATTCTGATATTAGTGAGCTGATCAGTGCATAAAACATATAACTGTTTATGATATCAGATTATAATGCAGATTTCAATGTATTAACCTTGCCAAAACATAACCTCACTACTTCATACAATCTGATTAACAACTGGTATATTGTCTGAACTGTGCATCTACTTTAAGTCCCAATTACCACTGATATATTCCAATTACAACTTGACAATGCAGATAGGTACTGAATCTAATGACTGTCATATAACTGCTCCAATATATCAGAATTGGGAAATGATTCCAACTATGCATTAATATACATCTATGCATTTCAAAACATTGAATCCCTTGATTATGCAATGATATTATCCAACTACCGTGCCACAATTCTGGGACTGTTTATATTTTCAGACTGTGGTGACTGATTTGTGCATATGATAACATGAGCAATATGTCTCAAGTTTATATGGATTGCCACAGCTTGTAATATCAGATTACAATATAAAACCCTTATCACATATGAACAAGCAAAACCCCAATTACACTGCTATGAAATCTGAGACTGATTTAATTGCCAAATCTGGTCTGAAATGACAGTCACTGTTTAACAGCAATTTTCACATAAAAATTGATATGTTTTCAAATGCATAAAAACCTGATTCGAAGACCTTGTTGAAGACCACTATTTGGTGTTGCAACCGCTGATGAAGACCACCAACCGCGCCCCCGAATTGACCTCCAAATGCTAACAGCAGTCACCAACAGGCAGGGCCGTACTGTACTGTCCTAGGGCGTCAGCAATATAAAATAAATGCCAATGTTTTGGGACCCCAAATTTGTATGGAAAGGGGCACCTAGGGTTGTGCTATAACCCTCCAAAATTATAAAATATTCCGCCAAGTGGATTAAGAGATATGAGCATAAACGTAGTTCCAAACCCTGGACTGGCAGTTCTGAAAATGCACAATTTATGTCCTCAAACCCTTGCCAATCAATCCACCAATGCTAGGGCACAACTGGAACCCTTATTCCAACTGAAGTAAACCCTCAAAACTGAATCTCAATGAAGCACAAATGAGATGGCTGAATACCAACTCCTTAATTGCAACAATTCAAGTGATATTTCACACCCTCAAAGTTGCCAATCCAAGGGAGTGACTCGTTCCCAAAGACTGAATAATAATTTGCAGATCCAAATCCACAAATGTCTTCACAATGAAGAAGTAAAAGAGATATCATAAACCAAGCATGTCCAAATGAGAGGCCTAGCCCTCTATTTATTCACTTTTCCTGGAACTTCTAGAACTCTCCTTTATAAAATCTCATTAAAAAGCACTTTTTATAATAAAATAATATTATAAATCAAAAAGTGCAACTCAACTTAAAATTAGAACATGTAGGCCCCGATAACTTATAATAATAAAATATAACCTCTTAAACTTCTCCAAAAGCCAATATAACCATCTGATCTGCAAAAATGACTCTCTCTCTCCACCATTTGCCTACAAGAGTCGGGAATAGGCAAATCCGGCACGCTAAACGAGGTCAGCCAAAATGGGGACATGACACCAATATACACTCCCAATAAAAATTGCAACCTTAGTCAATTTAATTAAATAATAATCATAATTCGCCTATCTTGCGAAAATGACTGAAGAAGCATCAAAATTTGACAGCATAGGCGTGATCCTAATGATGAAAGGCGATGAATGAATTTGACAGAGTGACTTTCTAAAAATAGACTCTCCCTCCAAGAATCTTGGAGCCCAAACCAAAAGCCAAAAATAAAAATTGAGAGCCTCATTTAATTCCTCTAATTCATCTGAGCTCATCTAAACCAACTGTTGACTTACTATAAATAGTAAGTCCATCAAAATAGGCCAAAACCCACATCAGGGCCCTCTAATCACCAGTATTAGCCTACAAGGACCCAATGATAGGCTAAATCTAATAACTCAAATGCTCTCTCAGAATGGGGACATTACAGTCCTCCCTCCCCAAGATTGCTTGTCCCCAAGCAATTGCCAGTAACCAATGCAACACAACAGTCCACCTGGATCCCACAGATAGACGTGTAATTTCCTTGTCATCACCAAACTCTTGTAAAGACAAGACCATCACCATCTGTACAAACAACAAAGTCTGTGAAAGTGAACTCAACTCTCGAACTGAAGATGCACAAATAGGCACATTGCACAGAAGTTGTGTACCGAAAAGTGAGATCACTTCTATAAACCATTACACTTGAGGGAATCCATGAAAAAGGAGATCTCAAGAAGCGGCTTATAGCTTTTTATCCATGACGTGCAAGAACCATGTAGATATTATGAATGGTGGCTCTCAAATGAACCTTAAAGAAAGACCCTTGCAAGGTACACCATAGAATGAAAGATTCAAATGATAATGCAAAGTAGATGCAAGATATAAGCTAAAAGATATGCAAGAATGCAAGAAAAGTAGATATAAACTAGATGGATTAAGCTAGATGCAAGAAAGAAAATGAAGATGATGCATTGCTTCAATATGCAAGATCTAAGAATGCAATAGCTCCAAGATGCCAAGATTGCAAGACTCCAAGATTCCAATATGCTAAGACTCCAAGAACCTGGAATAAGATTTCAAGATCTCAAGAAGCTAAGAATGCTATGAGGATGGGATCTTAAGAATGAGGAGAGAGTCTCCTTTTAAATGAATTTAGAAATGAACGAACGGTCAAGATTAAGAGGCTAAAAGAAATGAGCAACGGTGGAGATTAAATCTTGGTTGATCCATGTGCTCAAGATTCTCAAGAGGCAAAATCAATGGACATGATTAAGAGGCAAAACAATGAGTGGTTGAGATAAAAAGGCAAAAACCTTTTTAAAAAGTTAAAGGATTCCATCTCATTGGAAAATGCACTTTTCTTTTTATTTTTAATTTATTATTTATTATTTTTAGCAAAGTGGTTTCCATTATTTAATTAAAAGGGGTTTTTATTTAATTAAAAAGAATTTTATTTAATTAAAAGAGACATGTTCTTTTAATTAAATGTGGCTTAGGGTAAAGTGATTTTATTATTTAATTAAAAAGTTTTTTAATTAATTAAAAGGGAGCATGTTCTCTTAATTAAATAAAACTTAGGATAAAGTGGTCAAACTTTAGGTTATAATCAAATAAATGATAAAATGATGATTTGCTCAAGAAATAAGAGATTAAATAAATATGCAAAATTGATTAAGCACAAGATTTAGTCTAGTATTAAAATTTTAATGTTCAGAAAGGGGCTCAAAGTTTACTAGACCATTTTTGGGTGATTACAGAAGTAACTCAACCGGTAAACTGGACTTGCCCCCTGTCTTCGTGCCAACCAAGCTGTCATACCAATCATCGAACTTATGCACTGATGAACTTTGCACCTGGTAGATATCTTGAACATGAGAATCAAATGTAAAGTTGTATGCATTCCTCACTGTGTACACCTCTATGAACTCCTCAGTAAGACCTTTCTTGCATCCTGTAAGAATTGACTGACATCCTGGTGTATTGGTAGGATCCCAAACATCATTAACAACACTCATCACCTAATGGGGACCATCACCGAGCTCAAACAACGGATTGACATAAGACAAGGTGACATCCATATCAAACAAGGGATTGTTCACAAAGTGAACTACACCCGACTGCTGATCTGAGCTAGGTAAATGTGAACTGTGGGAGACATGACGAGTAACCTGCTCTATCTGAATGGAATCATGCCTGTGCAAATCCCTCCTATCCATTGCACAAAAGGACATAGTTTGTAGACTCCCTTCAGTGAGAACCTGTAACACATACTCCCTGCCTCAATACTCAAATCTCATCTCCATCGAGCGCAGGCTTAGGAAAATCTCTTCAATCACCTGTAATCACTACATCCCTAACACCACATTCATCTCTCCCAAATTGATCACATAAAAATCAGACTCCATCTCATAATCACCAAGGAATAAAGAGAGATGATGAATGCGCCTGGCACAGGTAAGGGTGCAGCCATCTGCCACCTTGACTCGAAACCTAGCAAACTCCTCTATCTGAAGACCACACTGACTAACAAAACTCTCGTGTATGAAATTGTGTGTAACTCCAGTATCCAACATAGCAATGTAGTATTGCCCTTCCACGAATCCCCTCATCCTAAAAGCAGTAGGAAGTGGTACAACAATAGACAACACTATAGGAGATAGCTTGCCATTAGGACCAAAATCTGTAGAGACTCTTTGAGCCTCATCCAAATCTGAACCTGCTAGGTGATGTGAAGATTCAACCTCACTCTCACTAAAGTACACCCACGTAGAACGATTTGCCCTTCTCTTAGGCCTCATAGGGCAAGAATGCTCCCTGTCATAAGGCTCTTTGCACCAGTAGCAAAGTTGCCTCCTCAAATCCTCTCGATTAGCCTCATCATGCTTAATTGCTGATTTCCTTTTGTCATCAACTGGTGGGTGTACCTCATCTGTAGGAGTAGTAATAGGTTTAGGCAGTGATTGCCTCTTAGGAGTTGAAAGCTCCATACTCTTGGCCTTCTTGATGGCCCCCTGCGGGAAAGGCGAATCAAATGCCTTAAGCCACCCTTGGAGTGGCTCCTATAACCTCTCTGTAAACAACATAACTAGGCGTTTCTCTGTCACATTAGGAACCATGCCAGAGAGTCTCAGAAACTCACTGATGAAAGACTCTAGACTACCTGTTTGCCTGAGCTAAGCAAGATCTCGGAAGTAAGTTTTTGGATCCTTTTGATCAAATCTCTCCACCAACCTATCCACAAACACCAGACATGAAGTAATCTGGTCATGGTGTAGAGTAACCAAACCATGGTACCAACAATCATTGGCTATACCATCCAAATGCAACACGACAAACCAGATAGTGTCCTCCTCAGTCATGGGATGCAATGCTAAGTATCGAGCTTATGAACCCAAGCTCATGCTGTAACCTTGTCACTGCCATCAAAGTGGGCCAAGGTCATCTTGTTGGTTGCCTCTCGTCATCTTGTTGGTTGCCTCTCGCAAATTTGTCTGTCTAGGCCTCTGCCTCTCAGGTGTTGGCCTACCTCTAGTATGCTCGCGCTTCTGTGGAAGGAATCTGCCAAAGTTCAGATTCTACTTGATGGCGTGTGGTAGAGCATCCCACTCGGTGGAGTGAGCAACAACATCTACAAATGACGTGGCCTCAGTCTTAGTACTAACTGCGTCAACCTCAGGTCTCAGAAAAGTAGGCCGTTGCGGCCTATCATAAACACTTGTATGTTCAGTCCTGTCAATCCTGTCATCAACTCTGATCCGGTCCTCGACTCTAATCCTGTCACCAGCTCTAGACGTGTCGTTTTCTCTAGACCTATGTGAACTGACAAAATCACTCCTAGTACCTCTCTCCCTACTCCGACCTCTAGGGAGTACAATGTGCTGCAATGTATCAAACAATTTCTCCAACACATCAACAACATGGCGTTCACCCTCTGCGAGGTCTCTAAAAGTATCCCTGGCCTCTTTGTCAATATCAAAACCAGTGCCAGCATCTCTATAACCTGTACCACCTAAACCTTCTGAACCACCAACACCCGTGTCACCAAGGCTTCCAAACTGTATCTCAGCCTTTCCATCACCAGGTGGAGAATCACGACTTCTGTGGGTGTAGTGCATTCCAGGTCTGAATCTTTGTGCCATGTTGAACCCCAATTCCTTGCAAGATGGTAGGAAACCGCTCTGATGCCACTGTAATGAGCCTTGTTGGCTCTTGCTCTATAAATGCTGAATATTGATGTTTATTTTTTTGTTTGAGTTGTCTTTTGCAATTTTTTGTAATTTCAAATATATGCCTTTTTTTAAAGTTTCCATAACATGAAGGATGCAAATTGAATTTCCGAATCTAAATGCACAATTGTCAGTTAAAACTATTATTTACAATTTATTGAACACTTGCAGATGTGTATAAAGAAGACAATGCAATTACAAATATTTAAGTGTGCACCTTAGAGTTCACTAGCATATGAATTGCGGCTTGTTGAAGGAGTCAAAATGCAGCCCAAAGATGTGCCGCTGCCTAAGGTGAAAACTCAACCTTGTAAACCCAAATGCAGCCTTGTATAGAAAATACGGCTGCCCAAACATTAATGCACGCAGCCCTTCAAACACACACACTGCCCTTTAATTTCATTTGGCAGCCATAAAGAAATCGCTGCTTCCTCCAATGGTGACATCCCAACCAAATTAGATCACCGAACACCCTCCAAAAACACAATGTGTAACAGACTTGGAAGGGAAATAAGAGGCCAAGAAACCTTGGTCAAACTTGCAGCAAATAATGACAAATTTTGTATACAATAGCACCAAATTGTAATCAGAATAATTAGAATTAATTCTCTAATGTTCAGAGCACAATTCACCACAATCTTTCAGTGATTTAGAGTGTAGACAGAGAGGAATTAGTCCTCACAAAACCCTTGTTGAAACCCTTCAGCAAATTCTCCAAGAAAATAAAAACAATAGCCAAGAATGTGGTTTGGATTCTCATAAGGCTGTATATATAATATTTAATTCAATAGCTTCTCAATGACACTTTTCACTTAAAAGCCATTTGCTTTATGGTTGCACATTTGAAATATAACAAACTATTATATTTCCCTCCACTTTAATGATGAAAATGACCCTTTCATTAAAATAATGATATTCTGACACATAGGGTCCCTGTTTTATGTGCTCAAGATTTAAAACTTCTCAACCCGGTTCCAACGAGCTATAACACCAAGGTGCCCAATATACAACCCCAATAAAAATAGCAACCTTAGCCAATTTAATTAAATAATAATCATAATATACCCGTCTTGCAAAAATGACTAAAGAAGCATCATAATCGAAATCTGACAGCACATGTGTGATCCTGATGATGAAAGGCGATGAATGAACCTGACGGAGTGATTTCTAAAATAAATGCTCCCTCCAAGAATCTTGGAGCCCAAACTGAAAGCCGAAAATAAAAACTGATAGCATCATTTAATTCCTCTAATTCATCTGAGGTCATTGGAACCAATTGTCGACTTACTATAAATCACCAGTATTAGCCTACAAGGACCTAGTGATAGGCTAAATCTAATAACTCAGATGCTCACTCAGAATGGGGACATTACAAATGCTATGTATTAAGCTTCTAAAATGTCTATGATGAATGCTTTATCAATGTTATGATATGCATATTTGAAAATTCTCTCTATAAAAATCCCCTTTTTTTATAGTTGTCCCCTAAAAATTGGCCCTAATGAGTACTCGTATTGGAAACATGTTCCATCATCCCCTACCATCCCCGTCTCCGAAACTCCATGGAGCATAGATTAAAACAACAATTGGAATTAACAAGAGGTGTGTAGAAGTGACACCACACTTTGAAGAGGGGTAACTGCCTAAAAGTCATAACCCTCCAGTGAGATAAAAGGATATTTAAGATGAAGAAAGGCATCATTTCAAGGATGATTGAACTTTTTAGAGAGTATTAAGTCCCTTAAAGGAAGCATTGAACTTCATAGGGGAACTCAGAATTAATAAGAGGCAGCCAGCAAACTGTGATAATTGGATGGTGCTTGGAATACTAGGGTATAATAAGTAGTGTGTGTGTATATATATGTGTGTGTGTGTGTGTGTGTTGCTGATAATACGTGTTGCTATATATTTCTATAATTATGTACTTCTATTGTTATACGTTTCATTCTGGCTATCATGTTTTAATATATAAGCATAGTCAATTATATTAATACGGATCTTGTAATGTCCCCAACATATCTAAATGTCTCAATTAAATTAATTTATGAAGTAAAAAAATTAAAATAATACCTTAAGGGCTCAATTAATTTAATTTTAAAATAAAAGGGGCTAAAGCATTAAAATAATAAAGCGATGTCGGCCTGGTCTATTGTAATGTTATAGACTCTTCTTGGAGGTCTTTATAAGGAGTTGGCTGGGCATTGTGTTGATCATCGTGGAGTTATATATCGCTTGTGCATTTGCAATTCCAATTAGAATTGAGTTTTCTGGTGTGTTGTTTCAAAGGTGCAAGATCCTCCCTAGCTTGGCAATTGCAGTTTTGATGAGAGTATCTTCTCACCCTAATCTATTTGTTTGTCCAAATTTGTGAAGTCTTTTGTAGAAGACAAATTTGATGTAATAAGCGATTATTATGTATGGTTTGATGCATAATATTGAAGTCTGGCATATTGTATCGTTAATCTGATATTTCGTCTTTGATCGAGTTCATGAGATATCGGCTTGTCTACTTATTTAATTATATATGCACACATTCAAAGTTTATACCGGTAGTGGAAAGATTTGATATTTGTAAATATTCATTAAGTCATCTATCGATCTGACTCAGACTTGGAAAATGTAGAAGACTTCAATTCAATGACACGATACCCTCTCTGTCGTGGAGCGAATCAAGACTATTGTCTTGCTATACTGTCATTGTTGTCTATCAACAGAACCTGCGATACTCGATATACCATTGTTTGATTCCTATCAAGTTTGACTTCTATTTGGAGCATCGTGCCATCTATTTGAGAACTATTCATATCATTGCACAAATTGGAAGAAGCCATACAGGTAATTTTGTACGGGTGAGGAGGAAGATCCATATGTGTAGTTGTCGTATGGGTGAGTGCAAAGACCGTATGAGTGTGAGGAGTACCATGTGAAGAGGTTGTCGTACAAGAGTGAAGGATTAAGTGTCAAAGTCTTGTACGAGAACATTGTCGTACGAGTAAGAGTCTAGTGTCATACATTTGTGGAGTCTAGCCGTATGGATGCAAAGGAGAGCTGCACGAGTACAATAGCTGTACGATGAGCACTTCTGTGTCAAATTTTGTATTCGGTACATTACAATGGTATCAGAGCTGCTGAACTTGCCAGCCTATTGATGGGAAGTGGATGCAGAACTAGCTCTCAGTCTACACATGAAGAAGGTACCATTCCTTGGATAGAATGTGGGAGTCTAATGCGGAAATAACGACATTGCAAAGAGAGCTAACCAGAAGCCAAGTTCAACTCAATGAAGCCATGGCTAGGGGAGAGCAACAACAACAACACATGGAGGAAGCATTACGGCAATTGGTGAAAGGAAGGAAAAATGGAGATCACAATGGACATGGTGATAATTTTATCAATGAGACGACAAATACCTAGTGCTCATCCACTTGGTTGTTGATGCCTACATTTCCCCAAAGAACTCAGTAGTGCAAAGAGCGAGAGCCTACTTTCTTGGAGATGCAAGAGCAGTTGAGACATGATTGGAGGGATGTTGATCTTGAGGGAGAAATATCCTTTAAAGATTATGTGGAATTGCTAATGAGACATGACTATCACAATAATGACATTAAGCGGAAGATTGGAAAGTTGAGCCTATCTAATTTTGATGGATCTAGAAAGACATTAGCAAGAGCATGGGTACAAAAGTTAGATACCTACTTCTAGCTCAATCCAATGCCCGAAAATGAAGCAATCAAATTTACAGCTCTACACTTGGAGGTAATTACTCACAAGTGATGGCACCATGGGATAGTCACACTTGGTCATGATCGAGTCACTTCATATGCTGACTTCATGGAGAGACTCATTGATTGCTTTGATGGAAAGGACCCGGAACTCAACTTCAAGGAATTGGCACAATTGAGACAGATTGGGCCAGTGGACAATTACATCACAAAATTTAAGAGGCTTTCAATTTTGGTAATCGACATTTCCAAGAGGAGACTTATAGTGCTATTCATGGATAGATTGATGGAAGCCCTTCAAGGTTGGGTCAAAGGTTTCAACCCCAACACACTCACTGAGACGATCAATAAGGCACATGACATGGCTACCCCATCCTCTTCTTCTAGGAGTTTCACACATGCTAAACCACTAGTTGCGCATAAGGAAAAGGACAAAAAATCTTTCCCAAAGAAGCCATTATTGGATGAGGGCACGAGACAAGAGCTTAGGAGGAGCTTTGTTTCACATGCAAGGAACCTTAGGAACCAGATCATTGATGCTTTCACAAGGGAAAGATCCATTACGTCGAGGTGGTGTCAGATAGCGAGGAGAGTGAAGAGTTCAAGGTGCAAGAAGAAGAGACTAAAGAAGAGATTAATCATGCAGAGGGGATCACTACGAGGCACCATTGCTTCTCTTTCCTAGAATCTGAGGTGCAGTGTATTTTTGGTCCAAGGCACACTTTAGAGGCAATGAGTCATAGTCATGCTCAATAGAGGAGCTACACTCAATTATATAAATTCATCACTTGTCACCAAGAGGAGTTTGAACATAGTAGAACAAGAGGGGTTCGAAGTCAAGGTGGTGAGGCATCCGCTAGGTATGCCCCCACAAAGATTTTGAGCACTTGATCAAGTTGGAGGAAGGAGACAAGCCAGTCATCATGACTCCTTATTGCCATCCCAAGAAGTTCAAAGATGAGATAGAGAAGACAATCCAGGAGCTCCTCGACAAAGGATGCATCAGACCTAACTCAAGCCTTTTTACATGTTCAGTAGTCTTGGCGAAGAAGGATGGAACTCTTAGGATATGCATTGACTATTGAGCATTGAACAAGAAGACAATCAAGAATAGATACCTTATCTCGAGGATTGATGAGCTTTTGGATGAGCTGCATGGAGCATCTCACTTCTCCAAGATTGATCTCCGCTTCGGGTATCACTAGATCTTGATGAGGGAACAAGATGTGCACAAGACAACCTTTTGCTGTCACTATGGACTATGAGTTCGTAGTCATGCCTTTTGGGATGATTAATGCACTAGCCACATTCCAGTCTTGCATGAACCACTTCAATAGGAATTTGCATAAGTTCCTGTTGGTATTCTTTGAGGACATACTAATTTACAACAAGACTTGGGAGGAGCATTTGAGGCATTTGGATGAAGTATTAGGGATCATGGAGTCACAATCACTGTTTGTAAAGAGGTCCAAATGTGAGTTTGGAATGATCGAGATCTTGTACTTGGGTCACATCATTAGTGCCCAAGGGGTTCAGGTGCATCATGAGAAGATTCAGGAAATTGATTGGCCCACGCCTTGGACCCTCACATAGTTGCGTGGATTCTTTGGATTATGCAATTATTATAGGAGGTTCATAAAGGGGTTTTCACATCTAGGAGCACCATTGACAAATTTCACAAAGATGGGAGCATTCCATTGGGATGAGGAGACACAATGAGCCTTTGTTAGGTTGAAGGAGGTCATTAGTATGAGTCCAAATCTTGATTTGCCAAATTTCACTAAACCCTTTGTCCTTGAGTGTGATTTATCAAGAGAAGCTATTGGAGTAGTTTTGATGTAGGATCGTCATCCCACTTCTTTTGAGAGTTGGAAACTCTCAAGAGCCAAGCATTATACTCAATCTATGATAAGATGATGCTCGCCATTATGCATGCATTGGCCAAGTTTCAACAATACCTTGTTGGGGCAAGATTTGTGGTGAGGAGCGACCATAATAGTTTGAGATATTTCTTGGACCAGAAGGATTTGAATGAGAGGTAACATAAATGGGTGAGCAAATTCCAAGCATATGATTTTGACATTATGTGAAAGGGAAGAAGAATGTGGTGGCCAACGTATTGTCTAGGTGACTCGCCATTTGATCACTATCACAGATTTCAGCAGATTGGAGAGCTCACTTGTTGGTTGAGTACTCCATGAATAGTTTTGCTTGTCAGTTGTTAGACAACGAAACTTAGAATGATAAGTACAAGGTGGTGGATGATGTCATCTACTACAAGAACATGATCTACTTGATGCAAGAATCGAAGATAAAGGGCATGATTTTGAAGGAGGTACATGATTCACCCTTGGTAGGACACTCTAGATACCTTAAGAATCATAGGCATATTTGTGAGAGGTTTTCTTGGAAAGGCCTCAAGGATGACGCGCTACAATATGTTAAGGAGTGTGACATTTGTCAACAAAATAAATCTGAGCATACTCTTCTAGCAAGGTTACTTCAGCCTTTGTCGATTCTCGATAAAAAATGGGAGAGCATTTCAATGGACTTCATCACCAGACTCCCAGGTGCAGGGTAAGGATTGTATTTATGTCGCGATGGACGGGTTGACAAAATATGCACATTTCTTTTCCATTCCCAAGGAGTTTTGGGCAGTCTAGGTGGCAGAGTTGTTCTTTTGAGATGTAGTTTGTTTCCATGGACTTTTGTAGAACATAGTTAGCGAGAGAGAACTGTTTCCTTAGTGCCTTTTAAATAGAACATTTTCATTGGCAGACATAGTTGTCCCCGAGTATGAGATTTCATCCTCAAACCGATGGTTAGACTGAGCTTGTGAATAAATGGTTGGAGGCCTACTTGAGGATTTATGTGACAACACAATAGAAAGCATAAATCCGTTGGTTTCATTTGGGTGAGCACTGTTACAACACTACCTATCATATGTCCATAGGTATGACACCCTTCAATGCACTTTATGGCTATGAGATTGCATCATTTGGGGGTTTGGCATTGGGAGCTAGTCGAGCACCGAGGGCCAAGGATGGTTGCAAGAGAGTCAGGATATCCTTCGATCTCTAAAGGATAATCTATAACAGGCCCAAAATTAGTAGAAATTGTACGTCGATTGGCACGGGATTGAGCATAGTCTTAAAGTAGAAGATTTGGTCTACCTCCAATTCCAGTTGTACAGGTAATCTTCCTTGAAGAGGGGTGGTGCTGAGAAGTTCAAGCCTCACTTCTATGGACCTTACAAGGTGGTACAGAGAATAAGGGAGGTTGTCTATGAGTTGGAGCTTTTGAAATGTTACATGTTTCATGCCTCAAGAAGGAGGTTGGGGATGTCATAGTTTTTGAGGAGCTTCCACCTTTTGACGAATAGAGTTAATTAGAATTGGAGCTTGCATAGATCATTGATGTCAGGGAGAGGAAGCTAAGGTCACTCATAGTCAAGGACTGCCTAGCTTGTTTGAAGGATTTGCCTATGGAGGATGCCACATGGGAGAGTGAGTAGATTTTGGAGCATTCGAGTTTGCAATTACTTGAGGGCAAGCAATCCTTGGGCCAGGAGGACTGTAATGTCCCCAACATATCTAAATATCTCAATTAAATTAATTGATTAAGTGGTGCTAAAAATTAAAATAATATTTGAGGACTTATCTAGTTAATTAATTAATTATAAAATAAAAGAGGCTAAAGTAATAAAATAATAAAGTGATGCTGGGTTGGCCTATTTCAATGTTCTAGACTCTTCTTGGAGGTCTTTATAAGGAGGTGGTTAGGCATTGTGTTGATTATCATGGAGTTATCTATTGCTTGTGTATTTGCAATTCTAGTTGGAATCGAGTTTTCTGGTGTTCTATTTTAGAGGTACATGATCCTCCCTAGCTTGTTAATTGTAGTTTTGGTGGGAGTAGCTCCTCAACTTTATCTGCTCGTCTGTCCAAATTTGTGAATTCTTTTGTAGTAGACAAATTTGATGTAATAAGTGATTATTATCTGTAGTTTGGTTCATAATACTGAAGTCTAGCATATTGTATTGTAAATTTGATATTTCATGTTTGATCAAGCTCATGAGATATTTGCCTGTCTGCTTATTTAATTATATATGTGCACATCTGAAGTTTATACGGTAGTGGAAGATCTGATATTTGTAAGTGTTTCATTAAGTCAGCTATCAATCGACTCAGATTTGGAAAACGGAGAAGACTTGAATTCAGTGACACGATACCCTCTCTGTTGTGGAGCGAATCAAGACTATTGTCTCACGATATTGTTGTTGTCTATCAACAGAACCTGTGATGCTCGATATACCATTGTTTGATTCCTATCATGTTTGATTTCTATTTGGAGCATCGTGTTGGCCATTGGAGAACTACTCATATCATCACACAAATTGGAAGAATTCGTACGGATGAGAGGAGGAAGATCCGTACGTACGTGTAGTTGCCATATGGGTAAGTGCAAGACTTTGTCATACGGGTGAGTGCAAAGACCATACAGATGTGAGGAGTGCTATGTGAAGAGGTTGTCATACAGGAGTGAAGGATTAAGTGTCAAAGTGTTGTATGGGAACACTTCTGTGTGAGTAAAGGTTCTGTAGGGAACTTGTACGAGCAAGAGTGTAGTGTTGTACGTTTGTGGAGACTAGCCATACAGATGCAAAGGAGGGTCATACATATACAGTAGCTGTATGAAGAGCACTTCTATGTCAAATTTTGCATTTGGTACATTACAGATCCCTTCAATACTTTGATTCCACCAATTGTCCAATTATGGGGTGAAGGAAGGAATTCACTAAGAAGGCAACATCACTGACACCTCCATCAAGTACGCCAACCCCTAGTGGTGGGGCCAGGAGGCTGTTTGACTAGGTTCTTATTCCATGCTCTCGGGCTTGGTTGGGAAGGATATGCTCCCAACATCTTATATGATTCTTTGAGGGATTACATACTGTGGATTGGTGGTAGAGAAAACCTTTGATTGAAAGAGGATGAATAAGGAAACATGGATAGGGGTTGCAGATACAAGCATCCCACTAGGTACGCCAAGATTATGCAATGATAGCTTTCCAATGTGCCTATCACTTGGAGCCAAGAAGGTGAGTATCTGCTCTTGGGCTTAGTGTGGTGACTGCTTTGGGCTGATCCTATCATGCTTTTTCATTCAAACTCTATTGTAACTAGACCTATCTATTGAATTTAGGATAATTATTTTTATTAGTATTTATGTGTGATTACTAACCCTAAGGGAGATAATTGAGATTTATGAATTACATATATGCATATCCAATATTGTTTAATATGGTTGCAGGACTTAAATCAGGGTTTATCTCGTAAAAAAAACATTTTTAATGGTAAAGTTATACTTCTACCTATCTTATATTTCTTATTTGAATGGAACTTGTTATTTTAGGCAAGTTTTAGGGCTCTCCCAATAAGGGGACATAACAGATGGAGCTACTCAATATTTCAATTTGTGTAGGACATCATCATGTTTTCTTTTCTAATCCTGAAAGAAACGCAAGATATTATGTTGAGCCGACAAGAACTTTAAGATATAACTATGTATAATTTTTTAGCATCAATGTTTTGGATCACACTTGTGATCAATCATTGGGATGAAGAAGAGGAAAATATGCCAGGACAACAAATCAACAGTGAAACTTTGACATTTAAGAATATTTTCTTTAGACAGTCATGAATTTACATGGAAAAATGATTCTCTTCAGAATCTTGAAATTTCTCTACAGCATCAAGTGAACAATATAAAACATATAGTTAGTAACAGATTGTATTTAGCAACCTTGAATGCAATGCAATGTTATGGCAATTTACCTGCACTGGAATGCAAAGCGGTTAGTGCATTATGGTTCTTTTTTGAGTCAAGACACAAGTGATGGAGAATTCTTTGGTTGTTATGGTTATTTTTAAAATCATGGTCAAATATCAATTTGTTTCTATGGGTGACTCCACACAAGTTTTCACAGCCAATGCTCTTCAAAAGAAATGTTGATGTGGTCCCACTTGATGTCCCAGTTGTCCAAATGCTGAACATCATTTATCTCTCTTCCACTGTCATAATGCCATGTCAAATATGGAATTACCTCAGCCATCCCTATAACAGCCACCTAATAAGCAAGGTGCCAAGGACCTTTCTATAAACTGAATTGCAGTTGATTAATCAAAATTGCAATCTGATATTGGCATCATTAAAAGGATACAGATTCTAATTCCTGGAATTGTCCTTGGTAATAAAAATAGGAAAAAATAATACTAAGTTGCCAATTACGGTTCCGGTTTGGGTACACTGTACAACATAAAAACAGTTCATTATGTATGGGTTTGGTTTCATCCATACACATACACACACATGTTCAGACATGGAAGTTATGAATATAACAAGAAGAGTGATACTTATAAAATTATAAATACCTCATATATCATATTCATAATTTGCAAAAATGAAAATGCTAAGTGTAAAAATGTTATTACACAATGAAAATTTAAGTTAAATTGACATTTAATATTCATATTTTTTTTCATCAGAAGCGTCATACATGGCCCTGGGTACTTCATATTTTGCTTCTAAATATATAAAGGCTTAATAAAGAGATTCGTGTGGTATATTCATACAGAGATTTAATGAGAATTTAAAAGTAATGGTCATTTTATTTCATATGCTTGCACACATTTTGGTATATTTGCTTGGGTACCACCTTCAGGTACTTCCTGGGTGCCTGGGTTTGCTGTGGGTCCCAACCACCCAGTAAGTTTCAGTCCCACATTATCATGGGGATTTTAAATTAAATATTTTTGGAGCAACAGTAGGAAATCCAGGCAAATCTAAAGATGGGAGGACTTGTGAAAGAATCATCAAGGAGATATAGCTTCTAATAGGCTTTTCAAAATCAATGATGTAATACAAATTTATTAGCTTGAACAACAAACTTGGCATTGCAATGAAGTTGTAGATCTTTTAGGAAATAAGGGAGAGATGATCAGGAGCAAACAAGAGCAGGGGTTCATCTTTATCAAATTAATGGCCTACCACTATTAAAGTTTCATATCAAGAGGGGAAATTCCCAAGTCTATGCATAAGCATAAGCCAAAACAAATAAAATTATAAAAGCTCATCCTGCCAAAATTCATTGAGGACCCTTAAGGTGAAAGGAGCCTCCCATCCATTTTCACTTCGTCACTTTAAACCCTCCAGTTTGCCTAGTCATTTCAAATTCTGCACATCATCTAGTCATTTCAAATCCCACACTTCAAAAAAGTCCCTTTATTCATTCAACTCACATATTTGTGACACCCACAATCACCCTGCCACATTGTTACCAAACTCGGTTTTGGTCTGAATTTTTCAGACTAGCCATTTAGTTTGAATTTTTCAATTGCTATAGAAGGTTTATTGATTTGTTTTGAAAATTCAGATTTCCAAATTCTTTGATGTCTCGACAGATGAATTGTTTTTACTCTGTTAATCATGCCCTGCCACTACATTATCTCCTTCAAGCCTCAAAATAAAAACATAACAAATGACAAGAGGTGCCCCACACATATTTTCAAAGCTATTCTTAAAACAAAAATCAAGTAGAAACAATCCCCTCATCAACGAAGGGTTAAACACTATCCACTTAATCTTTCTAATGATCCTCACAAACATTACATGACTTACCAAAACATGTGTGCTAATTGAGAAGAAACTGCTCTATTGCTGACTTAGAGCCTTGAAAGAGGATGCAGGCAGGCAGTATTACAAAGACAGTCCACACTTTCAAAGGTGGGTATTGATATTTTTCTTTTCAAGTAGCCATGATTATGTTGGCTACGTACATAATGCCAATTTTATCTGCTAAGAGTAATTAATGTTCAAGCCATTAATTCATGGTCGGTTAATTTATAGCTCAAGAAATCTATCAACAGATCTTGTCAGTTAAGGGTTCACACTGCAGGATTTCACGTCTAAATCAAATTGATTTAATAGAGTTGCTGTAGTATTTTGCTTCCCCTTTTGTTGGGTGAAGCAGGTCAACAGAATCAAAACATATCATGCATTTTGTATGAGGAGAAAATGTAGTATTTGTTGACCAAATATTGAATGCAGTAGCGCACACAAATTTGGTATGTCAGCCACAATTACATTGCTAGAAACAATTTTATTCAAGTTTATAACAGAAAAGAAACTTTATTTTCTTCGGTTTTCATGTTCATAAGGATAACGGTATAGTGACTGAAAAGAAACGAAAGTCACATTATGGAAAATTTGTCTATCTCTGATACCATCTGTTAATCTGGCTGAGTGACATAGCATTGCAATTTATCTTTGATGCAGGCAAAATCTGGCAAGAGGACTGTCTGTAAAGTACTTGACACCAAATGCTGTGATTGACTATATCGAGAAACATAAGTTGTATGCCAATCATACAAAATAGTAGAAATGATCTGTTTAATTTTTCATTGTACAATATGTTAATTTAACAAATATCTCTCATTTTCGGGAACTAGTAACCTTTTGTACCATATTTATTACTTATGATTTTTTATGCACTTCTATGTTGCATTTATTAACTTTGATAATTAGAACTCAAGAAATTTTGAAATGCAGATTTAGAGTAGTAATCTCTAATAAGAAGTTCTAAAGCACTTCTTGCATTAGATAAGACAATATTCCCTTGATAATTGATAATTGATATCAGCTCTATCAATCTCTGAGTCCAGCATTTCCGTTTTTTAGAGAGTTATTTAGCTCATAAACAACCATAGATGGTTTTATTCTGGTTTATTTTGTCAAGAATTTATAATTCTTTTGTGAGTTACTCGGAGCTGTTCTGCTTGCTATTGTGCATGTCATACACGTGATACATTTCCTTTTTAGCTGGAAGATTTAGAATATATAGCGATTTTAATGAATAATATTGTCTTTTGTGTATTAATAGTATTGCAAAGATTCATTTGGTGTTTGCTTAACTCAGTATTTGGAATATCTTTTGGAGTTGACCATTGACATTTATGTATGAATGATTATCTCTTCTTTACATGCTTATAAATTGAGATTTTCTATTGGAGTTGATGATTGAACCCCCACAACATTTGAAAGACCACCTACATTTAAAACATGCCATCACACGAGAAAAACAACAGATTTGTTATGAAGCCTAAGATTACATTAGGTACAAAAAGATAATAATTGCAATATATAATGATAACAATTTAATATAAGACCCTTTGTAATATACAATATCGATAGACGCTAAGGCTTGATTTCTTCCCGACCCTACATTTCAAACTCTGCAATGGTTGTGATTGTGGGGGGTTTGCCTTTGCTCAATGTTGATCCCGTCGTCAATGGTTTTGCGCCCAAGCTTGTTGCTATTGCTTCTGTGTCTACGTGTGGGGTTGAGACTCCATCTCTGCAAACAGCTTCGTGGACGACCCCTTCTAATAGGGTACTGTGTTTAGGATTTTTTGCTTTAGGATCTTCTGTTTTGTTGTTTGTGGGTGCGTCTGGGTTGTCTAACGATGTTTTGACTATGGGGATTGCCAACATTGTCGTTGTTGGGTCGTTTCCACCTAGGCCTTCTTCCCTTGCGAGCATTGGGTTGGGGGGTTGTTGCAAGGACCTTTGTGCCTTTCCCAATCCCGCCCCACTTGGATTTGGGGGGATCCCTTCTTGGTTCATGTGGCGGTGGGTATTCCAATTTTGGGACTACGCGAGTTGGGGCTCTAGCCTTTAATGGTGCTATTGCTGGTGGAAAAAGCTATGTTCATGCTTCTAGTTTAGTTGGTCGAAGGGTGAAACCTCGTCCCATTGCCTATGCCAAGACTGCTCCTATTGTGGTGTGTGGCCCAGAGGTGGTGGAAAATGTCAAGTTCTACCAACATTGTGGACTGATCTATAGATTTACTGGTTAGTGGCCCTCTCTTCCTAATATGCATCAATGGGTGTCAATTTCTTGGAGACCGCTAGTTACTGGTAACATCGAGTTATTCCCTTGTGACAGAGGTGTTTTTATTTCTTCTTTTACTTCTGATAAGGAACATGATTTGATATTGAGCAAGCTATGGGCGTGGAGGAATCACTCTCTCAGCTAAACCCTGGACATCTTCCTTTAACCCTCATACTAAACCACTCAATGTGTGTCCAGTGTGGGTTTGTCTCCAAAATCTTCCACTATAGTTTTGGGAGAACTCTTGCTTTAAGGCCATAGCTAACTCTTTTGGTCATTTCTTAAATGTGGATGAGGCTACTACAACGGTGAGTTGTTCTACTTTTGTCCCTATTTTGGTTGATATAGACATCTCTGCTTCCCTCTCGGGGGATGTGATTCTCATGGTTGGGGACATGCCTTGGATCCAATCACTGGATTTTGAGGGTCTCCTCTTTCTTTGTAGGGGTGCTTCTCTATTGGCCATTTGGCCACTAATTGTTCACTCACATAGCAAGGGTGTTGCGACTTGGTGGAAGGATGCAATTGATGACCATTTGACTATCCTAGCCTTAGACTCTTTATCTAACAACTCTATCGATAATGCCCATCCTTGGATGATGCTATTGTTCCAGCCTCTACCATTCCATTAACTCCACCTCATGTTGTTGTGTTAGCCCCCACTGGCGGTGTGAGCTCTTCTTTGACTGTTGTTGATTATGATATGCTCCAGACTAGGACTGCTGAGGTTGGGCGGCACTTTGCTCCTGTTGACACGATAACCAACTTAGTTTAAATTCCTAAATTTGAAATGAATCTTTGCTCTACCTAGGCTCTGATACTATGTTAATATTTTCTAGATTTACCTAGGAATGTTCAAGCTATAGAGATCTTTCAAGACTAAGCACATGATATAAAGAAAAGATTAAGAGCAAGGAGAGATAGTACCTGGATTGTAGTTCTAAAATGATCTTCAGATCAGTCCCTTCTAAGTCTCCAAGGTGTGTGGATGTGAATGTGCTAGGTCAGCCCAACTAGGGCTTCCGAAATGTCATCAATCTGAACTTTACTTTGACCTAGGATCATACTGTAGTCTCTGTATATCTGCCTTGGGATTTGCAGTTGTATTGCTCCTCCTATGCCAAATTTCGTACCTATGGACCTGATATAATATGTTGCTATTAGGACATAATGAAATCTCAGTCCAAGAAGTAATGTGCCTTTAATCAATGAAATTTGTTGCTCCTATTTTCTGCCTTAATCAATTCTTGGAAGTAGTTGATATGTTATGCTTTTGTTATCTCTTTTTCCAAGAATCAACTCTCCTTTATATGTATAGGGATTGCCTTCACAAGAGGCCGACTTGGATAAGATATTATATCCCAAGGGGGCCGACTTTGGGCCCAGCCAAATTAAGCCATAAATCATATATATAATCGATTTATTAATAAACAATTAATATTAAATATCTCATATATTTAATATTATTATTTATATATCAAAATATATACACTATATTTAATGTCTTATCCACTGCAAGAGATATTATCCGACAAGGCCATAATATCAACACTCTCTCTTGGACTTGAGGCAAAGATCCACTCATGGATCCTTCATCACAAAACATAACCAAAATGAATTTCATAGATATCTTATCTATGAAGGTAGATCTCCATTCTACCAATTTTGATAAGAACGCATATGTTCATTATCATTTCCAACCAAAGATTTCATATCCATATGAAAATCATCTTTTCATGGTAAAATCAAATCACAAGATGTTTACCAATCGAATGTGAATTTCCTAAATCCATGAGTCTCCGTGACTCAACGTATAAAACATAACAAAATGGATTCTTTATCCAATGATGCCATAGATCTCTATCTACAAGATATAATGAGAACACAACTGTTCTTCATTATTCCTCAACCATACATCTCATATTCATATGAGAAACATCATTTCGTATGATGCTTACCATCCAAATGTGGATCTCCTAGATCCATTGGTCTCCATGACCCAAGAATATCAAGTTCATGATATGATGCTTATCAACCATAAGTGATATCAAGTCCATGATATTCAAGGTAGTATCAAGTCCATGATACTTTCCAAACACAAGTTATCATCAAATTCAAGATGTTTTCTATCCAATTTATGGATAACTTAGATCCACGAGGCCTCTTGACTCAGCCAATAGAATATCAAGTCCATGATGTATACCATCCAATTGGTGGATAACTAAATCCATGAGTCACCAAGACTCAAGAAATGTCAAGTCCATGATGTTAAGAGCATTGGTCTAACAAATATCAAGTCCATGATATTCACCAAAAGCTCAGAGCAATGGCATCTAGACATCAAGTCCATGATGTCCGCCATATACTCAAGTGTGGATCCTTGATCCAAGAGATATTAAATCCATGATATCCTCGATCATTGGTCTAACGAATTTCAAGTCCATGATATTCACCAAGTGCTCAGAGTAATGGTCTATCGACATCAAGTCCATGATGTCCACCAATTACTTAGATGTGGATCCTCAATCCACAAGATATCAAGTCCATGATATCCTCGAGCATTGGATTAACGCTTTTCAAATCCATGATATTCACCAAATGCTCGGAGTGATGGTCTCCCGACATCAAGTCCATGATGTGACCATATGCTCAACAATGGATCCCTGATCCATGAGAGGAATATCAAATCCATGATATTCTCCAAGTATCCAATTCGTAAGAATCAACTTAGCCATATGCATAGATGTAACCAAATGAATCAGACACAACCAAATGTATCTCATAATCAAAATTTCATCTCATGAATCCACATAAGTATAAGAGTAACCAATATGATCATAAGATTCAAGTTCAATGTAAAGAAAATGTGTTCACACATAAAACCACATGTAATATAGTCTTAGCTATATAGACTCAGCTATAAAAGAAAGTATGATCCGTTCATACACAATAATCCACTAAAGTATGCTTCACAAGCTAAAGTATACAAATGACGTATGCTCCATACAATCACATTAAGTAGCCAAATGTAATAAAAAATATCCAAATGCAGTTCTCTCATAGAACAAGCATAATTCATCCAATATCCATAGACAAGTTTTAGCCATAAGCATAATCACATAAGTCTCATCACATAAGGGTAACCAAATTTGTCCAACATATAACCAAATGTGGTTACAACAAGATGCAATATAGATCCTTCTATAAGAAATGTTTCTACATATATATGATCAATAGCAAAGCATATATAAAGGATAACATATACCCATATAAAGTATGCTCCCATGCATACAACAACATTATCTCTAAGTATCATAATGTATGTTCCCCAAAAAGATACCAATTGTAAAATGCAACATACAACAAATGCCAATGTAAGTATGTTCCAACATTTATTAACCAATAATGAATGCATCCATGCATCAAATTAAAAAAAAATAGTTAAGTAGTTATACTTACAATCAACAGGATAAGGCTAAGAAAGCATAAGATGGGTGGACTTCTGTGAAAGGAAAAAAAAATTTTAACATCTGCCCTCATTTGATATGTCCCTTCGTTCCCAGATGGGGAAGAAATAACTTTTCTTGGGATTTTCTTTGCTCGCAGCTGGAACTTAGCTAGGAGTATTTATTTTTGCTATCTGCTGGAAGTTTCAAGGTTGTTGGACTTAATTGTTTTATTCTTTTTTGCAGCGTCTTTTATTGTTGGGGTTCCAAATTTCCTCTTCTGGTACCTTTAATATTTCCAAGTTGTGGGAGCCTGTTGTAAAACCTTTGTTGTGGTCTTGATTTGCTCCATTTTAAAGTGTTTTTTTTAATATCTTTTGTGACCAGTTTGTATAGGGTTTCAGAGCCCCTTCAAAACCTATTTTTACCTTAATCAAAACAATCAGTTGTGAATTTTTCCATAACAACGTGAGGTATAACATGTGCCATGATTGTTCATAATGCATAGCAGAAAATATGCTGCTAATCAGCTGTGAATGTCCCCATACATAGGTAGAACAAGTATGCATCCATGCATACAAAGAATATGCTTCCCTAGCAAAACATAAGATAGTTAGAATTTTAATATTTGTGTATGGTGCCACACTCATACAAAACAGATACAAAAATGCAAATGTATGTAACCAACAGAAGGAGTTTATAACTTAGATAATTTCACAAGTGAGCCCATATATAAAACTCCCTCTCAAATTGCAACTCCCTCTCAGAGTGCAAAGTGCTCAGATCTGGGTTCTTTTATCTCCACAAAGGATGCTTGAAGGTTGTTCCTCTCAAGACAATTTACAGCTATATGACCAAACTTCTCACATTTATAGGATTGAGTTTTAGAGAAGTCCCCCTTGAAGGATTTCCTCCTTTTAAATTACTTTCTTCTTCCCTCTTTGTCTTTTGAACTACCTTCATCTTCGTTCCTCTTATCCTTTTGGAATTCTCTCTTCTTCTTGCATTTTCCTATCCCTCCCTTTGAGTTTTGAGAGAAAATAACTCGAATATCTTCCTTGAAGATTGAGCCTCTTGATATTAGTCTTGCTTCTTCTTGAAGACAATCAGTCTTTAGTCTATCAAGAGTAGGTAATTTGGAACGTACACTAATCCCTTGAATGAATGCATCCCAAGTAAGAGGCAATCCATTAAGAGTTGTCACAGCTAGCTCTTTATTATCATAATTGAACCCAATTGATGATAGTTGATTCCTTAGCTCATTGATCCTCATGAAGTATGATGTGATTGACTTCCCTTGATTCATCTTTATTCGGGAGAGGTTATTTTTTAGAGCTAGGACCCTATTTTTGTTGTTAATCTGAAACATGCCAGTTAATGAAGTGAACATCTCATATGCATTCTCTAGATTTGCAATTGTTGGCACAATGTGATCTTTAACACTATCAACAATTATTCTCATTGTTTTATTGTTGTTTTTGTTTCATTCCTTCTTTTCATCCGCATCCATATTATCTTTAGGAGGTTCTTCAATGATTGAAGTAATTTCTAATTCCCTTAAAATGATTAATAACCTCATCTTCCAAGATGTAAAATTAACATCTCCCTCAAGCCTATCTTCAGGTCTAATCCCGGTTGACACGATAACCAACTTAGTTTAAATTCCTAAATCTGAAATGAATTGTTGCTCTACCTAGGCTCTGATACCATGTTAATATTTTCTAGATTTACCTAGGAATGTTCAAGCTATAGAGATCTTTCAAGACTAAGCACATGATATAAAGAAAAGATTAAGAGCAAGGAGAGATAGTACTCGGATTGTAGTTCTGAAATGATCTTCGGATCAGTCCCTTCTAAGTCTCCAAGGTGTGTGGATGTGAATGTGTTGGGTCAGCCCAACTAGGGCTTCCAAAATGTCATCAATTTGAACTTTACTTTGACCTAGGATCATATTGTAGTCTCTGTATATCTGCCTTGGGATTTGCCATTGTATTGCTCCTCCTATGCCAAATTTCGTACCTATGGACCTGATATAATATGTTGCTATTAGGACAGAATGAAATCTCAGTCCAAGAAGTAATGCACCTTTAATCAATGAAATCCGCTGCTCCTATTTTCTGCCTTAATCGATTCTTGGAAGTAGTTGATATGTTATGTTTTTGATATCTCTTTTTCCAAGAATCGACTCTCCTTTATATGGGTAGGGAGTGCCTTCACAAGAGGCCGACTTGGATAAGATATTATATCCCAAGGGGGGCGACTTTGGGCCCAACCAAATTAAGCCATAAATCATATATATAATATATTTATTAATAAACAATGAATATTAAATATCTCATATATTTAATATTATTATTTATATATCAAAATATATACACTATATATATTTAATGTCTTATCCAATGCAAGAGATATTTGCCGACAAGGCCATAATAACAACACCCTAGAAAGAAGTAGCTCCTACACCAATGATGAGACCTTGAAAATACAAAACAATTCATTGTTTGCAAACATGTCTCCCCTTAGAAACAAATCAATTGTTGATTGTAGAAATCCAAATCCAAATATGTCTTTGAATGCAACTTTGGGAGCCTCATGGTGGAAAAGAATGTCTCCTCCAAAATAGGAACTAAATGCCGAATTAGAGAAGTGGAACTAGGAGAGGACAGATTATAAAGTACATCTGGAAACTTTGAAGATGGAATGATATCTCTATATCAAAGAGGTATTGCATGTCCTCCAATGATTTTTGCACATTGGTAATGTAAGACTCCAAAAAGAAGGATGATATATTTGATATAAATCGCAACGAGGTAGATATGGAAGATTAAAATAGTTTTGTTGAACTAAACTACCAATATAGTGGATGGTGGAGTAGAAATCTCAGTGCATGTTGTTTGACTATACTTCTCATCTGTAACTAAATTTGTCCCCACATTAGATGCTCGAGTGTGAACAACAAAGATGCAAGTGCCGATTTAAAATAATTAGCAAATTTATGCCATTTGCAATGCGAAGTTGTTGTAATTGATGAAGTTTATAAAGAAGTTTTAAATCATCAAGTTTCATCAACATGCATTCATCTATATATGGTGTGCCTTTTCTTCCCACATTTTTCCATGGATTTGGGGACATGATTGAAACCAAAAAAATTAAATATAGATTAAAAGAGCTACAATGAAGCCCATAGAAAACATTCTCCAAGACCCTATATGTACAAGTTATTAACCAAAATGTGTAAAATAGACAAACTAAATAAAAAATATATAGGTTTGAATGTAGAGAATATTCATGGATGGTTATGAAGAGCTCATCGATACATTCCCAACATCACAAGAATTACAAAATTTGGAGGATTTGAAAAATAGATATGAGCTTAGAAACCAAAAGGGATGATCAACCTTCAATAGGCAATAAAGTCCACTATCTAAGCAAAATCTACAAAAATGCACCAACCCCACTAGAAAGAACTCAAAAGTATATTTTTTGGGACTATACATTTTAAAAAATTTGATGGTGTATGCCCATGATATGATAAAAAAGAAACAAGAGAACTTCTTTAGGGAAGGTGATTCAGGGTTGGGTGGCTCCTTGGTGGTTGGACAATAATAGTGCTTGATGAGGGTGGTTCAAGTTGGTGGCTTGTTGGAGGCGGGCATAATAGTAGCAGTGGGCAACTTTTTGGTTAAGTAGCCCCTTGGTAGGGTTGTAATGTCCCCAACTTATGAATGTCCAAATTTTCCCTAGATTATAGTATTTATACAAAAGCAAGTAGGGTTGTAGGGTACATTTTGCTTTGATTGAGATCCCGCAACAAGTTAGGAACATTCTAATCATAAGTCATAATTAGAAATTCTTAAGTTAGAAGAAAATGCATGTCAAATTAACATATTGCTTAAATCAGATTCTAAAATGTCTCCTCCATAGTAGTAAGGTAGGGTGATGTGATGAGGTACCCAATAAAGCCCTACCTTAGGCCCAAGAGAAGATATACCATCTCTCTTGGCCTAAAGTGGCCCTTTCCATACAAATGACATGGTGTACCTAGTGTGACATCCTATGACAATTCTCCTCATCCTTGTCACTTCTACCTTATCTTCATTGGTTGTGAGGACTATTCACAGGAGGGTGCCCTAAAAGCCCTTCCTTCCTAAGGCTAGAGGTAGTCCCCTTGTCCCACTTTGGCCCCATGAGACTCCTTAGTCACATGGCATGGGGTGGCATGATTAGAAAGTGACCTCATCACCATTCTCCCTCCTATTGATGATTGAATTAATGAATGTGGGTATAATAGGGTAACATTTAAATGATGGATTGACTAATTTGATAGACATTTGTTTATTGCTTTCTGATTCCAAGATGTGGATTGATTGATGATGATTTGATTGCTTGTTTATTCACTTTGTTGAATTGATATTTGCTAATTGATAGATTGTCTGATTCAACCTTTTTTGATTCATATATTGCTTGATTTCATGATGCATTGATGAGTGATGATGTATTGATGTTTGCTTGGAATTATCTCTCCTTTATAATTTGCTAATGAAAGAGTGACCACCTTTCATAAGATTTGAGTCACCATTTTTCATTGTCGTCTCTGAGAAAAATATATTATTCACCCAATTGATCTCCCTATTTTATTCCATGCCTTTCGTCAATGAAGTTGTTCTCTTTTATATCTCCTTTGAGTGTAAGGAGTTACACCCTTTCATTTGTTAATGCCCTTATGAAAAAGTCACACCCTTTGGTTATGAAAAGATGCATCTATCTGACAATTGTTGCCCCTTTCACTTCCTATGTCTCACTTCTCAAATTTATCTTTATTACTTTTCAAAGTTGTACATATCTCATTTAAGATCTGCATATCTTGTTCTAGATCAACATATCTTATTTTCTTCTTTCCTTCTCAATTCTTATTTCAGATCCTTCCTTATACTTCTACTCTGAATTTTCTCTAGATCACCTCTACCTGTTTTTCCCCCATTCCATTCGATCCTTGTCCTTTATATCTTTCTATTAGAGGGAGAGGTCACACCTTTTAATCATCTCTATCTTTTGGCAAGAGTCGCAATCCTTCATAATTGTCCCTCTTTTAAAGAGTCACAACCCTTCATAATCACAACCCTTTCAAGGAGTCGCAACCCTTTCAAAGAGTCACAAAACTTTTCCTTTTGAAGTCACTTCCTTGTTTTCTTCCCTTTCCTTTGCCTTAATCCTTCATTGATTCGTATGCTCCACTCTTTCTTCCTTATTCCCCTTTCCCCCACAAATGAAGTTCCCTTCTCTCCCTCTTATACCTCTCATTTAAGGGAGACAACTTTTCCATTCATGCCTTTTGACCATTTGTTTAACTTAACTAAATTCTAATTATTTTTAATTGTATTCTTTTATATATTTTTAATTTAATAAAATATTATTTATTATTTAATCTTATTTCAACAAGGGGATGTGACAAGGGCGGTGTTGGTGGTGAGTTGGTCTCGGGTTGTTGAGCATTGCAAGAGTGGGAATATAGGTATTAGTTTATGTCACCATATAGCTTGCTAAAAGTTAAATGTTTATTTATTTTATTTTGTCTATTGCATTGGTTATGTTAGGTTAGTACAAGGTGTGATGTTGACTAATGTAGGAATTTCGAATCGTGTGTTCAAAGGTTACAAATTAATGGTAGCCACATGTATGATGTTCATACAACTCCTTGTGATTGTACAAGTTTTTGTAGACTAGATTACTAAGACCTCTCAAAAAACACATTTTTTTTCAAACTTCGATTTTGATGTTTGGACTTTGGACAAACAATATTAAGTTTTCAACACCTTTTATATGCAGTGGGGATGCCCATTTTATTGAGGATGTACTATTTGAATGGTCAAGATCTAATCTTTCAAATAGTTGACAAACAATTGTGAATTTGTACCTTTTTATATCATGTTGGAGTTGACTATTGGACCACCACAACACCCCAAAGATCACTTGCAATCAAAACATATTGTTACATAAGAGAAAATAAAATGACTTGTTATGAAGCCTAAGATTTTGTTAGATGCCAAAAGATAAGGAAAGTAAAGGAAATGAGCTTTTATAGTCCACTATACTAGCCATCTGTTTTTGGGTCTACATATGGTGACAACAATATGGGACTACCATGTACTCTTGCAGGAAGTACCTAATTGTGCTACAAACAAGGCGTATATACCTTACCACTTGTGGGATTTGAACTTGTGACCTTTCTTTCAAGAGCACAAGTTCGCCCCCTGTAGGTCAACTTGGGTTGCACATGTGTACAATATACAATGATTAATCCTTGACATATGGATAGAGATGAAACCCTCACTGAAAGCTTAGGATGTGATTAAATTAGATCATAACATGTGTCCTAATTTTATGACTTGAGACCAAGTAAGATTAAGAATGCTAGTGTAAATAAGTTCTAATAATAAACTAATAATTAGTTAGGTGATTACTCATTTGAACTTAACATTCAAAAGTAGAATGATTGATGGTAAACTCTAGCCACCTACTTCCATTGTTTGATTTTGGAAAATAAATCAAGAGAAAATAGGTGCAATTGATTGTGCTTTCTCCCTCAAGTGTCCTAGTACAACATTTTTTGAAAAAAAGAAGAAACTAATAGGGGTAGAAGGAGACACAACCACACCTCCCCAAAAGGGCCTCAAAGGGATGGGAAAAAATATGCATGCAATGATGCTTTTTACCATATGAATATTAGAATAGAGAGAAGATAGCATAATTGCATCCTCTCCCACCATCTCAATTTTACAAAAAGATCCAAATACTGAAGATGAGGCTTTAGTGTTGTGTCTATATCAATTTTAAACATGTGTTGTCTTAAGATCGTGTTTATCAAGGCTTAATAATCTCGTAGGGGGCTTCATTGAGTGAACCTAAATCATAACATGTGCATTCGTAGCATACTAAAAAATCCCCATTCTTAAAAAATATTGTCTAGACTACTTTCTTAACACCCCCTCCCAATACACAACCCAAATTAAACCCCCTCTATTTTCATGATATGTTCTATGTAATAATTTTTTCTTTAACATTATTTGCTACCCCTTTATATTTCTATCTTATGTTATGATAAAGAGTTGCTTGGGTTTTAAGCAAACTCTGGATTTGGTGGAAGGTGCTAATATTAATTTATGGGTTCTAAATAAATTGAAGGTGCTATTTAACTTTGCAGAGGCTAAAGCTGCACTTTAGGTTATAAAATTTGGTAAAAGGTCGGTTGTCTCTAAATTTCATTTTGAAGGGGACTCTTTAATTATTGTTTAGGCAATCATTAATGGTAATGTAGAAGCATGGCACACACTTGACACTTGCAAAACTATATATTTTCAATTAAAAATGTTCTTGCCACCTTTGAGGAATGTCAAATTAGTCATGTCAAGAGATAGGGGAAAAAGTTGGCAAACATGCTCTCTAAATGGGCATTAACGTTCAAGGCCCGTTTGGTAGCGGGAATTAGGAAATGTTGCATTTGATCAAATGCTGGAAATGGTCAAATCATGGATTTGATAATCCAGTTTTTCATTTCTGGATTATAGCTTGGATCGTTTGGTTGACCCGGAATATGAGCGAGAAGATGTATTTCCTTCGTTTGGTTCCACTTTTTGAAACTGGAATTGGAATTTAAGTATGATTTTTATTTTATTTTTTTGAATTGTTTTAATATAATAATTTATTTTTTTATTTTATTTAATTTTATAGAAAAAATCATAAATATTTGTTTTTTTCTTTTATTTAATTTTATATAGAAAATCATAAATATTTTTCAATTTTTTTTAATAAGGTTAATATTTAATTTTGTTTAATTTTATATTCCAAATCATAACGAAGCCATAAACAACAAAAAAGTTCATGAGTTTATCAAAATATTTCCAACGTATCTACTTGAAATTCTAAAAAACTTCATGTATCTACAATAGCCCTCAATTAACCACATTTACGCATATGGTCCCAACAAAGTAGTGCGCAAACTACACAGAGAAGGCATCGCAGAAACATGATTTCTGCTTTCGCCATTGAAGCAATCTTGGCGGCACTAGCTGCCTCTCGAGCCTTGCACAAGTTGCACTCATTTCCTACATCAGGTATAGATGTAGATGGGGTAGACATAAATGTGGTTTCATCGACCCACTAGAAGTATTGACATCCACTATTTCCCTGCAATACCAAATCTACATCAGTTCTTCCTAAAATGATTAGTTGTCACATTATTTTTAAACATAAAATATAATTACATATCCAGACCTTTTTCCTATTTGGGCAACCCCAAAATTGACGCCCAGGATTACTTGTTGTGCGTGACATCTTCAACATGCATGGCCCAACACCACATTGACACATAGGCACATTGACCGAAGTCATCGATGCTATAACAACAAATATTGCAGTCATTATTTTGTTCATTCATACTAATTATAATTACAATAAAAAGCAACATACTAATGTAGACTTGCACATTTTTTGGCTAAGTCGAAGTCTTTGGTTTAAATCACTGGACACTCAAAACAAAATGACAAACCAAAGACAACGATGCAATAAAAATCAATTACTAAGGAACCAAGGAACTAATTATAATTGCAATAAAAAGCAACATACTAATGTTCAACAAGCCTGCTACTTTTATTTTCATTTTTACAATTCCTCTCATAACTTCTTCTCCACTTAAAACAATTGGGAGTTCTCGGGAAAGACGAAATGGTGTAGGCCTATACCCTTTTTGGGTTTGGGAGGATAGTGGTTTTCTGATCCATGGCTTCAATTTCTCTCGAATCAAGTACTGCCTGCATGATAATCTACAACTATTGTGCTTCTTGGTCGTGGCCACTTCCTGCACAACTAATTTCTTATCTGCTATCTTTGTTGCCCTGCATGCTTTGTCCTTGTTATATGTTGACTGGACTTGAATTGAGGGACATCAAAGCTGTTGATCGCTCACCGCTATATTTCTAGGCCTGAAAAGGGCATAGTACAGTACAATCGTCTTACCCGGGTAATACAAATAGTTTGAAGTGGTGAAGAAGTAATGAGAGTTTCATTCAAATACACTTCATAAAATTTTAGAAACTCCACATAATCAAATCTACTCTAACAATCTATGGTTGATTAAAGAGACTTTCTTTTTGAAACTGAAAGGATCTAATAAGATATCTATACTCGTACATAGAAGATGGGGAAGAACAAAATCCAACAACGAAATGGTGGTGTGAAGACACACCGTGCAAAGTTCCCATAATAAATGTAATACACCAAGGAGTAACATTAGAAATATGTGTAGTCATCAGAAATATGGATTGTAAGTTGAAATCATGAACAACATATGTGTATTCTCAGAACTGTCCATTTTGAATTCTTCATGACATGTATATAAAATGCCAACCAAAAAAATAGGTGTTGGAGAAATGTACAAAATTTGTACAAGCTGGAGTACTATTTTCAAAAACTACTCTAGCTTGTAGTTTTTGTGAATTGCTACAACAACAAACTATGTATTCTAATCTCACCAGAAACAAACCATGATAACAAACAAACATAGATCCTTATAACAAGTACAAACTTGATATTGACTATAATTTTAATGTCAATTTGGCACCTTCATTAATCCACTAACAACATAGTATGGAAACCAATTTAACTTCAAGGAAAGAGCTTCAAACAATGTTAACTTCTCTTTAAAAAGTCTTAAATAATGAAAAATGAAATATATGTTGGAAGCAGTATGTTTTAAACCAAAGAACCCAACTGTTCATCAACAAATATTGTTTTGACAAAGCACATGAAACACTGAAAACACATTAATTTAAGAATAGCTAGAACAACAGCGCAACAACACCAGACTTTGTATGTGATTACAAAAAAGTGGTCATTCTCTTTTCTGGCATGTCAAAAATTATGTGTCTAGAATTACATACATCTAGGATAGCAAAGACATAAGACTAAATTTTGGAGCTACATATGTACATCTTGAAGGCTTTGAACACCAATAGAAGAAGTGTTTACTAGTGTTTAACCCAAAAAAGAATAGAAATCACATAAACATTAGCCTGTGAGTAAAACCAGTAGGGTATTGGCTGAATCAGACAAGTTACCAGCCACACAAGACATTAAAGTGATGTGATGCTAATTGTTTCCATGTTTCCAAAGGAACTAACTTGCGCCAATAGCATTGTGTTAGGCCCTATATGTGTCTATAGCATTGTGTTAGGCCCTATATGTGTCTGGACTTGGCATTTGTATCATATGATGTTAAGGAGGCATTAGTCACCTAAAAAATCACCACATGGATCACTGGCCAAGATGTGCAGCTCAGGATGCAATTGTGCTTGAGGTTACACAAGTGATGAATTTAAGAATTTATCGTATGAGATATGACACTGGTGTATTGAACTAGTGTGTAGTTCCAACAATATTACAATTTGAAGTATACCACTTACCATCATTCCTTATAGCTACCAGCTGCTGGTGAATTCTTGCTTTGATGAAATAAGCAAAATCAAATTGCCCATTCACCTCTGTGTTTTGGCAACTAAAAATTGATTCTGTAACTAGCTCTATCTCCCTGATACTCATTTGTTAAGGAATTAAAGTCAAGAGACTTGTTTGCTACTAAGTTCAGATTGAAAGCTTCAAATATATATTCCTTATCTATCTTGACCAGCACTCCATTGCTTCTCAAGATAGCTTTAGGGAAAGAATTGCAAACTTACCAACATAATGCTTTTGAACCCTTGCATCCAAGCATTTTGAGATCTACGAATGTATTACTTTTAGTACATATAAAATTTATAGGGACTCTAATCAAGATATTGCAACCCAGATAGCACCAGCAGATCATTCATTTTCATTAAATCAATGACATCGGCCAAGGACTGAACAGAATTCACAGTATTGTCTTCTTGCTTTGTCTTATAACTTGCAGCCAAAATATTTAGTGTCACCATTAGTGTCCTTATCTTGAGCAACTGAATCAATGTGCAACAGAATGAACAAAATGAGTTGGAATGAATCAAGTGTAAAGAATGATAAGTTGGAACGGAATGAAGGTTTGTATCAGACCCAATTTGTGTCTCCCTGAATGAAGGTTTGTATCTGGGAACACCGTAGATCTTTGAATTGAGTAAATTATTTACATTGGCTTCTTTTGATGCAAAAATATGAGGAAGTTCAAGTTAACAATCAATTTTCACCATTAGTGCTAATACACATTTTTTTTTTACAAAGATGTGAGGGAGATGCATAAACAGATAAGATTAAAAATCGGCCAACTCTTTAGTACACATATAGCTCAGATCATTTACTAAATCATAAATTCCATATAGATTATAAAATAGACAGACAAAACTAGAAGTGAACAAATAGGATAACTTGTAAGCACACTAGAAAGAATCATAGAAATAGGATAACTTGTAACCATAGTAGAAGTGAACAAAAGAATATTACAATACTGTTATGAAATTACAATAATGTACCCACATGGGCTTCATACATAAACCAACAATCTGATATAAACACACAAAATTTGGGTAGAGCACCCATACATACGAGTACTCTTGGAACAATTTTGAAGAATTCAAAATGTACAGTTCTGATACTTTGCAATAGAACAACATAATTTATCGCTATAATTGATCTTCATCATGTGTTACTCCTTGGTGTATTCCATTTATATTTTCTAATGCAACAAGGCTAAGCAAGTCAAGACAAACACAAGCGGGAATAACAACTACATTTATTTTTAAGTAAATCATGAATGCAATCTATAATGCATGAAATAATAGTAAAAACAATATCATCATGGCTAAAATAGAAGAAATATATACTAGAGCATATATAGTAGAGAAGCTGACAAAAAAAAATAATGTCATCACCACATGATATCAACTATATCAAAACATGTTATTTGAGTTTCAACAAAACAAGACAATGTCACACCGATATCAATTGTATGATGTTGATAAGACAAGTATCTTGGCTAACCTTGCCAACTTAAAAATTATCTTGGCTAGCCTTGCCAATGTTTAAGTAACAAGACTTAAAATGAAACAAAAGTAGCTAGAGGTCTACAAACTTCATCGCAATGTACTGCACTCTCTCATCTTCATTCATTCTCAAGAACCTTTTGGCTCTTTCAGTTTCAGCCATGAAGGTGTCATATGCCTTTAACATAGTGCCTTGACTCAAATCAGGGATGCCTTTGAGGGCCTCATACACACTATCTAAGACAGAATCTAAATCAGAATTATCCACTTTGATAACAAGAGGCAAACAAAAGTCCTCTTCTATTATTTTCATAGTTTCACAAAGCGCATCCAATGAACCAGCCACGGTTGCCTTCTTCCTCTTTCCCCTCCTTCCTGACGGTGTTGAAGGATTTGGCTTGCCACTTGCACTCGATTGATTGGAATGATATAATTCATCATCCAAATCAGTTGTAGTGTTAAGAGGTGTACGCATAGGGACATCCTCATCACAATCCACGTAGGTGGGCCCATCCATATTGAGCCCTTCTTCTATCTCTTGTGCAGTAGTAGCTATGGTACCTTCAGCTATGTCATTACCCACAATGAAGGCTAGGTCATTGTAGTATTGGAAGGGTTGTCTCTTATACACTTTGGCACTTTTGAATTATTTTCTCTGCATGTTGTCATGATGAATGAATTAGATCTCTGTCTTGTATCTAACTTAATAAGAAGGAAATATTGCTTAGGCCAAATATTCAAAAGAGCATGTTACCTTTAGAAGCTCCTCCCACACCATGTCATCAACATCCACACATTGAGTAGCCTCATTCCATGCAAACCCACTCATATTCTTCAACTCTCTCATAACTCTAAAACCTTTCTTCCATCCTTTAAGCTTGTTTTTGAAATTTTCCTTTGACAGATTGAGGTTCATCTCAGCATTGAACTTCCTCTCAATGGTGGTCCAAGCTTCTTTTTTGAAGCCCCCTTCGCCTTTCCTTCCTAGGTGAACTTGCTCGTGGAGAAATTTTAGGAACTTTCATTCCATTTCTCTTGTCCACATAACCTTCTTGGAGGAAGAAGTTGACTGGCTTACTTGAACCTCATCCTCCATGGTCATCATGAGTTCTGTGAAGGACATCACCTACACCACCTGTTATATGCAATCATTATCTACATGCAAATGAGAATGGATATTAAAGAAAGAGTCATACAATAGTGGCATATAATCCAAAATATTGCATTTATGCATGATATCTAGCAATATGTAATATATGTCTTTATTATCCATTCTCATTTGCATGTAGCTAAGTATGCATATATATATGGTCTACTATGTTCATACAATTTATATGCAATTATTAGCTACATGAAAATGAGAATGGATATTAAAGAAAGAGTCATACAACAGTGGCATATAATCCAAAATATTGCATTTATGCATGATATCCAACAATATGTAAAAATATGTCTTTATTATCCATTCTCACTTGCATGTATCCAACAATATGTATTATATGTCTTTATTATCCATTCTCATTTGCATGTATCTAAAAGTATGCATGTATATATGGTCTACTATGTTCATACAATTGTACTATATATGCTCTAGTACATCTTCCTCATGAAAAGGTGGAACTGGAATTTGAGGGCCAAATTACCGTTGTCTCAATCCCAGTTTAGAAGACAAAGTGTCAAACAAGATACACACATTTTGAAGAGGTCAAAATCAAAGAACAGTAAGCATGAATGTTAATCAAAGAGAAATCAGAGTTACATTTCATACATAGGCTTCATTTCTTTCAAAGAATTTTGTATATGTAAACTATGAGAACACATGATTTGAGCATCAACATTACAACAGTATGATTGATCTTCATCATGTGGCACTCCTTGGTGTATTCCATTTATATTTCCTAATGCAATGAGGCTTACAAATTCAAGAGGCATAAACAATAACCAACTAGGAATGAAGAGACAAACAAAAGGTCAATGAAACCATCATGCATATCATTGTATCTACATTAAAGCACATTAAAGAACAAAGGTCTTGTAAAACTACAACTATTCTCTACGTATGTAGTCTTCCCACATCCTACTTGCTATATCATCTCTAAACTTCCCCCAATCATCCCTATCACCCTGACTCAACCCATATGTCTCAAGTATTGGTACATTTATCCCATCACGATTGTCGTTCTCTTCAATAACCACTTCGGATGGAACACTGTCCTCTATAGTAATGAAGTTGTGAAGTATGCAACATGCCAAAACAATAAGTGCTTGTGTTGTGATTGGATAAAACGTTGCATGCCTCGGGATAGGAAAACATTGCTTCAAAATGCCAAATGTATGCTCTATTACATTTCTAAGAGAGGAGCGTCAGTGGTTAAACAACTCTTGTGGGTTGTTTATAGGGTTTTCTCTTGAAAACTCCTTCAGGTGGTAACGTGTACAGTGATAAGGTGCAAGAAATCTTGGAACATTTGGATATCTAGCATTGACTAAATAATATTTTCCTACAAAATAACATATATTGTTAAACTGTGAAACATTGACACCATGAAACATTTATCATTTTCTTCAGTAAACATACAGTGTGAAATGGCATACCAAGGGGAACTACAAGTGGATCGGCTCTAGTGAGAGCTGAAGCTAGAACACGGCTATCTGCAGCAAACCCTTCCCAACCAGAAAGAATGTATTGAAACTTATAATCAAAAGAAGAGACAGCCATAACATTTTGTGACAAGTTCCCTTTTCTATCCTGATATTTACCCTGTTAGTCAACATCAACAATGACTAGTATATGGGTTCCATCAATTGCTCCAACACAATCCTATAGAAAGAAAAATTGTAGTCAAGAAACACACAGTAATAAGATTAACACTAAGGCAAAGAAATTTGTAGCACTAGGGGGTTTACCTTGAAGTAAGGATCAAAACGGTCCTTCCCACTAATTTCAGGAGTGTTTGGACCAAGTGGTAGGAAATAATCTACATGGAGTGCTAAGATAGTCGTCAAGGCCTTGTGGAAGTATTGGCTTACTATCTCTCTGGAGTGACCAAAGTTGTGGGCAATCTTACAATTCTTTAGATTGTGGCCAAGGGTGTGGAGAAACATGACTAATTGTTCTTCTAACGTTATGCTCATCGTATCTGATAGGCTTCCTTTTTGCCTTACAAGATTGGCTAGCCGAAAGAAGGTTGCTGCACTCATGCGAATTTGGTCATGACAATGCACCTCATTCGAATGAATAATGCGTTTATAAAAACCACTTCCATCACTTCTTTCGTTACACTTTGTTTGCCTACCTTGAAGCACAGACACCGCTTTGGCTACTCCAAGGACAGCAAGAATAAGTGCATGAATACGAGCAGTTCTGGTCTTCCTACAAATGCGTCCTTGAATGTTTATATTGTTGGTAAGATCCATCCCTGAAAAGTACACGGAAAAGAAGGTTTGAGATACAAAATCGATAGTCATAGGCAACAAGAGGACAAGCCAAGAAATGTGTGTACTTTATTGACACAACTGTTTGTATATGTATTCCTAGCTGGTTATTATCTATAGGTGTTGAATTTGTTAGCATTGTTGCATTAGGAAAGAAATCTGAATGAGGGAAAAACATAGAAGATGTTTTTTGTAAAACATGATTAATAATATTATTATATACATGTATATGTGCATACATATGGTTCTTATATAGGCACATATACATATATATAAGTATGTAATATTATTAATCATGTTTTACAAAAAGATCATTGAAATGAACTGTAGATTACAGGGAATATAGTTTCATGGCCAGCCTTGATTAATTGCATCATGTATATAGTTTAGATGGTTGTAGATTAATTGAATCACATTTTCATGGCAACATTTGATGCATTATGCCAATATGCCAATATAGGTAGTTGCTAAAACTAGAAAACACCCAACCCACTTTATGGGTAGCTCCTAAAACTAGAAAACATCCAACCCAATATAAATTTGATAAGAATTGAAAGAATTGATCTCATCACTTTAAAAAGGTATATTTAGAAAACTTAATAGTGGTTAATATAGATCTTATTGGACACTGATATTCCCAAGAGCTTCAGAACTAGAAGATCACCCATTGTGGTTACAATAGGTCTTAATTTTGACTGGTAGTTGGCTTATGTAATATTAAACATCTCAGTCAAATTGGGACTAGTTGGCTTATGTAATATTAAATATCTCAGTCAGATTGGGACAAGAAGCACAAAAATGAGGGTTGAATGGGCTGTTGGAGCAAACCACAATCCATCATGGGCTTAGAAGTGAGATGATTATTTTCGTGTTGATCAAGAAATTCCCATTCCCCACAATATCAAGAATTAGTAGCTCAGCGGTAATAGCTATAGTGCCCATAAGAGTTCATGCGCTCTAGTTCAATATGATAGCCAGATTAGGATTTGTGGTTACGTAAGTATAGATTTATGGGCCTGTGGATGATTTTTAAGTTTTCATGGACCAGTTAAGGCTTGAATTTAGGACATTCTATTTGCTACTGGAATGCTCTACCACTAAGCTACCAGCCCCTTATAGGAACAACCCTTATTTGGTTCAGATGTGACTCATTTCCAATAATGATGTTGGGCCATATGTATGCTAAACCATATATAAGATACCAATCCAGCAGTTGGAAATGAGATGTTTCATTAATTCAGTCTTTGGTTTTTAGTGGAGGAGGTTTCAGTCTAAAGACTCGTACTCCCCCATATCAGATAGCTAGAAGTTCTTTGTAAATTATATAAAATCCTCTATCCAAAAAAACTCACTCAATATTTTACATCATCTACAAATCTAAAATTGGCTTATCACCCTTCATTACCTGTTATTTTCAAAATAGCAATGTAAAAGATCACTCAAATGGTGTATATCTTATCTCAGTAGCATACATGATATTCTAGAACAATATCCATCCAAGAAACTCCAAAACTCAATCAAGATAAGAATAGGAGATGGTAAGTTACGTTCATATCCCATGCCTTAAAAATGCATGTATAAAAAATTCTGTTAAAAAAATCCTAGAGACGACCTGAGTTAACATTCATGATCTATCATAGTCAATACAAAGATCAGACATGTCTTAGCTTTGTTTATTTGTGTTGGTACAACAACCATATCATGCATAACACTAGGTCTTAAATTTGAGTCTTAACTGGTCCATGAAAAATTCAACCTAACAGTCAGATTAGGATCCTGAAGCACTTAAATTTGACTTGCGAGAGGTGTAAGAAAAACCCAAATCTTAATCCCCAACCATATTTGAGAAAAATGGACTATTAAATAGAAAAAAGTGGTAAATTCAGATGAAATGTCATGCCTTTGATTTTTCTTGAATGTTGGTCTAGCAATCCACATTCCAAACCCTATCAATAGTTAGTGGCTCCGTGGTAAAAGCACTTATTATGCATACAAGATAAAAGAGTTCCTAGGTTTGATTCTAGCCAGAGATAGGATCTATGAGAGAATAAAAATGGGCTTGAAGGCAATTTTGAGAAATTCACATTCAAAATGACATAGAGAGAACTCATCCTGTACTTGGAAGTGAGATGCTATTGTAAAAGCACTAAGCACACAATGTGTGGCTGAAACACTGAACTTAGTAAGGATTCCACATAAAGTGAAACACTAAACTTAGTAAGGATTCCACATAAAGGATCAATCAATATAAGAACAGCCACGGTTAAAAATGTTGATGAAAAAATAATATACTTGTATCTTAAAACTGAAAAATGCATGCGTAAAAATGTTCTGTAAAAAATTTCTTTGACAATGGTATTCCAAACCTTAACAAAAAGTGGTAGCCCACTTCTATAAATATGTGTAACCATAATAAAATCTATAGCAACCAATAGTCAAACTCGCCATATGAGAATACAACAGACCTTGAGAGATTCAATGTAAAATTAGCTAATCTACTACTGCAATAAGTCTGCGCAAACTTTATGGGTTGTGTCTGTTTCTTGAGGAATATAAATTACCCGGCTATATAAAATCTCAGCCCTGTGCAACAAAACATCTGAGTCACATGAATAAATTACATTTATGAACATTTACAACATCAAAATTGAAGATGAGTTGATGCTTCCCTGATGGAACGAATGGTGTAACATGTAATAGGCAAGGCTATTATCTTGCTACCATTTGTAAGATGTTGAAAATTTAGATAGAAAACCTTATTCAACATAGATAGAATCATTGCTTCATGGTCAATATGAAGATCAAGCATGTCTTGACTTTCTTTACTTACATTCTAGACTACATCAATGGCTAATAGCTCAATGGTATTAAAATTTGTGGCTTTAGGTCTTAGCTTTGAGTTTTACTCGTGTGGGAGTCCTATATATGGTTTCAGTTGGGTTATGATAAGATTTTCTAGGACTCAACTAAAACCATATATTTTGCATATGATAAGATTTTCTAGGACTCAACTGAAACCATAAGATTTTCCAAGTTGCATAGATTTTCAGTTGGGTACTAACAACCTGTGCAACTTGGAAAATCTTATGCAAAATCTTGAGTTTTTCTAACCCCCTGGATACTAAAAATCTTATGATAAACTCTCCCATTTTCCCAAATATGAGAATTGACAGATTACAACAAGGAAATCAATCAGTATGTCAGAGGGGCCTCTTAATTGGAGTGCTTCTGATAGAAGATAACAAATCATGTTTTTTTTTATCAACGTCTATGTCTGTGAGTGAGTCTAATGATTATGACAATGCCCACCAAAACCCCCAAAATACTACTAAAAATACTGCTAAAAAAAAAACCTAGAATATAACCTATTGAAAGAAAACACGGTTTAAAAATACATTAGTTCCTCATATATGAAGTACCGAAACCCCAATTTAACCCATTCACTGGACAAAGCTCTACAAATTTTTCCCAAATAATGATCTGATAGCACAAATGAAGCGTCAAAGATTCTTCGTGCCTAAAAATCAAAACGTTATAATAAAAAGCTCACACACGTGTATTATAGCATCATCTTCCTTTGCACTAGGGTTTCCACACAATTTTATTGCAAACTAACCAAATTTACAGTGAACATGAACTTGAAAATTCTCGCTAACAGTAAATGGATTTACATAAAACCTAGCTAACATACATACAGCGACCATGACACTTTAGCAGTATTATTTAAAGTTGTCGCTTGCAGAAAAATGCTATAATACTTCGAATGAAAACTGAAAACACTATACCCAAAAATACTTCTACATACCAGATTAAAGAAGAATGCCTTTGCAGTGTGAAGAATGTCGAATGAAATGCCTTCGATGTTCGCTTTGCAGAGTGAATAATGCCTTCGTTGTCCGAATGCCTGATGAAATGCCTTCGCTGTGAAGAATGCCAGATGAAATTCCTCAAAAATGAATGCCCAATGAAATGCCTCAAAAACAACGCGGATGCCAAAACAAAATTTATTTTGCCCACAGACCCGACGAGTTTTACAAAATGGGGGTTCAAAAAGTGGAATTTGGCCCTCAAATTCCAATTCCACCTTTTCAAGTGGAAGATGTAAATGCTCATTTTGCAAAATGAGCATTTACATCTTCCACTTCTATTTCTATGTTGCACATCCAAACTGAGGTTTAGACAGAAGTGGAAGTTGCAAATGTCAATTCCAGTCTAATTCCCTCTACCAAACGGGCCCTCAATGAAGTCGATGAAATCCAAACGAAGGATCGATTATTGTACATTCACAATAGATGAGTGACATCAAAGCCAACAACCTCATAGCAGTTTAAGGTTTCAATCATTTGTCTTGCCAGAGTATTCGTGCGATGGAACTGGGCTCACATTGCATTTTTAAAGGGTAGTGTGTAGTGATTATTTTTGCGATTGTTTGTGACTTTGTGTGGGCATAGTGATGACATGGTTGTTTTTTCTACGGAAGAATTGATGGAGGCTAATTTTACATTTCTTTTGACGAAGCAACATGCAACCTTCTTTGGGCTAGTGTCCTCAAAAAGGCTAAAAAGCATTTTCAATTTCAAGGGTGAAGAATTTGTGTAGATTACATGACTTTCTAGGAGAAGTTTTTAACAATGCTAGGCATAGGTAGATATCACACATGGATATTATTACTTTGGTGTTGGCATGTGGTCTTGAGTTGGTTAAGGACAAGAATGTTCTCAGATGGGTGATGCAGGCCATTGCGAATGACAAGTCTCTGTTTGGACTCGATTTTGTGTTTGAATGGGTTGTCCTTAGTGTGGGTTTTGAAGTTTGGGAAGGTATTGATGATCCCTTTGAAGAGGAGTTGAAGGAATTAATTCCTTTCTTGTGGTGGCTTATAGGTTTTAATAGAGCAATGAGAAGGGAAGAAGCCTCATCCCTCTGGAATGGGCTAAAGGCTTTCATTCATTGCAAGGAGGTTGCTCATGGTGCCTTGGTGGTGCTTGAATGATGAAAGAAAAGTGCTCACGGTTGAATGGTGGCAGTGCCACCAAACCAGTGATTTGTGTGTGGCCTTGAGCTTTGTACCAATTTTCTGCACATTTTTTGAGTCTCCATTGATCATTTTGTGTGTTTTGTATTGTCATGTTTTTAGTACCAACATATTTTGGCATGTGAATGCCTCGTGTATTGATATTTTTTTGTAAATGGATGTAATGGTGGGTTTTGGGGTTCTAATCTTGTCTCGTTGTGGATGCTTTGTTTTGTGTTGGTCTGGGAGGGGTGGGGTTTTGGGTCTTTGAATCTTCAATTGCTAGAATAAAAAAAATTTGCACAATGCTTTGAATGTAAATCTCTTTCTGATATATTAATAAAATTATGCTTTTATCGTCCGAAAAAAAACTTATTGATATTTCTATATTAGTGTTTCATGCGAGCATCAAAATTTTCTAAGCATGGGATTTACCTTTGTGGCCTTGTGATCAAGTTGTATTCTATGTTGAAACTCTGTTTAAGTTAGCTGCAATATTTTTTGGGGATACACTTTGTTTGTTTGTTTCCTAATTCTTTACTAATTAGTAAAAAATCGAACTAACATTAATAGCCTAGTAACAAAAATGAAAGAATAAAAAAGAAGAATTATACATACATATATATTGAAAACTACACAATATTAAATCAAAATACCATGTTGAAAACTACACAATAGTAAATCAAAATACCACATTGAAAATTACACAATAGCGATTTTAAGTTGTTGATTTTGTCTTTCAAATTGAAAATTACACAATAGTGATTTTAAGTTGTTGATTTTGTCTTTCAAATGTTTGATTACTAGCCCCATGAAATTAAAATACCTTTTAGAATGGTAATCGTCATTCCTTTTAAGTCATTTGTAGTGTTTCCTAAATATTTCCTAGTCACGGCCCTTTGCACCCTCATATCTAAACATTGTTAAAGCCACATACAAATTCAAAACCTTTAAGTGATCCCTCATTCCCTCGTGATTCAATATTAAATAGTGGTGATGCTCACAAAAATGTGGGATGAAATCAAAGCATTAGAAGATGTCACCCTACATTCCCTTGCAATTGGTGACTATAAACTGAAAGATTATGAGGTAAGGAAGAGTGAAGTACAAAATGTCTCATGCGCTTCCTCATGATGTCAAGTGAAAGAAGAGTGCTGAGGGATTGCGAGACATGAAGATGTTATGAAAAAGAGATCTTGCATTCCCTCATATTGGGTGGTGATTCCAAGAAATTAATCAAGTGGTTGTGAGGTGCTAAGATGATACAAGATAGTGTTACCTCTGACTCCCTCGCGAGTAAATACAAATGATGAAGTCGAGGTGCAGGATTCTAGGATAATGTAACCTGATGAAAAGTCGTATCTCATGTTCCCTCACAAAATTGAATGAAGAAATAAATGTACCAAGGTCTTGTGCGATGATAAGTCATGAGAGGAGTATCAGTACCCTGCATTCCCTCGTGATATTAGACGAAGAGTGAAAGTTTTCTCATGGGAATCCAAGACACAAAGAAGTTAAAGTGTGTTGTTTTCCCACATTCCCTCGCGTGTTGAAAAATGAATAGCTATTGTGTCGCAGAAGCTCGAGATGCTAAAAAGGAATGATACATGGTCAAGAGTATGATTCCAGGTTGCACAATTAAGTCTAACATATGAATTAATGGTGAGAGAACTCCGCCACCTTGATTTAAATGAGAATCGTTTCAATTTTTACATCATTTCGTATTTCGAAGAGTGAAGGTGAGCTTTGCCAGTTGAGGAGGAGATTACTAGGCAAAATTGCATACAAAAATCAATAATTTATTTTCTGAACAATACACTTTAAGTGGTCAAATTTTCTGTGTCTACTACTTATCAAGAGGGAGGTATAGTTGAGGCAGAAATATCTGTTAGTATTATTTTTTCTCCGAGAACATGCTTAAAAAGGCAGAAACCTCAAAACCAAAGACTAAGATGAACCCTCAAAACCAAAGATTAAGGGGGAACTCTTGAAACTAAAGACTCAAAGGGAACTCTCGAAACCAAAAAGGTTTAGTAAAAAGAAACAAGAGGAGAGAGAGAATAGTAAAAAGAAACAAGAGGAATTAGAGAAAAGAAAGAAAGAGGAAATACAAAGAAGAATTGAAGAAGAGAAAAAGGAGGAGAATGTGCAACCATTGGTTAGAAAGAAGAAGTCTCAAGTTCGTGTGGCAAAGACATCTGCACAACCAGTACAACTAGGAGATGGACAAAAGGGTGATGACGATATAGAGATTACAAAAGCCCTTATAGTTCCAAAGAAAGAGATTAGGTCTTTGCATCATGACATTCTAGATATCTTACCAAAATATAGCACAAAACATGAGAGTAAGTATGTCTTCAAGGACAATTGTGCAAATCGTAGAGATGCAAACATACCCAAATTTGGGTGGAAATTGTTTAACTACTTCTTTGGGAATAGAGATAAGAAGGTCCCTATTTCAAACCGGTGGCTCCTAGACCTTGCTAGGTTGATTGTCCCAAATGTTTTCATTGAGGTTGGTTTAACTAGAGCCCTTGCAAGAAGGTTTGATCTAGTAATGAAGGGAATTATGTAGGATGACACTATTTTCTGTTATATTAGTAAGGATGTTATTTTGAAATGCTTTGATTTGAATAGACATGCTTTGAATCTTGTGGATTTAGACAAGTTCAAGGCTAATTATGTGAGTCAGAGGAGGAGATTGAGGTTCAATGAGATTCCTACATACAATATGAAGATCACAAGTAATTCGAGGATCTAGAAAACATCAACTGAAAAGGAACCTTTTGAGCTCTCCAAATTTGAAAGATATATGGTATGGACTTATTATGGTGAGTGTCAACTACTAGGAAAGGATGTGGATCCTTACACCATGCTTGTTGACCTCATGTTCATGGCCACTCATTCTCAAAATCCTGATGTTAGTGTAGAGTATGATTTTGGATCATATATTTTTTTGAGATTACATGAGGGTTGTGCTCTATTAAGCAGAACAACAGTTGCATCAATTTTAGGTTCTATTCACGTTTGTACCTTATGATATTGTTTCAAAATGAACATGTTTTGGAGTGGTAATTTGAAATTGTATAAAGTTGACAAACAAAATAACAGGTTACCAATTTAGTGCGGGTGTTATGTTTTGGATAGGAAATGTAGGCACTCAGATTATGTTGCTTTTCATCAAGACTTTGTTGTTAAAATTATGTCTTGGTGCGGTTTGACTTTTACTAGATTGACCCCCTTCCATCATATACTTATTGAGGCCTAAGAGTATCAGGTCTGATGATGACATCAAGTGTAAGTTTTTTGATTGGTTTTTCTTTGGGAATCACACTATTATCAGAGTATATGGATGCCCTATGGTACCTCATTGGTTTCCTTTAATTGTTTCTCCAAGGCTTGCATTCTTTGAGTTTATGTGGCAAATGTTGTGGATGGAAAAGGAACAAATGGTTGGTGCCTGAAAGAGAACTCATTTACCACAAGCTACAACTATTGAGGATTTTACAATTGGAAAGGATACACTTGAAAAGGTGCAGTGACATTTAAAGGAATTTTATCATTTGGAATATGTCAAATATAGACACTTTGACCCCGAAGGATATATGGATTGGGTTAAGAGTGAAAGGCTTAAAATTGGGTCATTATTTCCATGAAATTTTTTGTGAAGAGGATGTGATAAGAAATCATCTTGAGACTTTTGAGATTATTGAAAGAAAGTAAAAGTGGGTCAGTTTAGAAAGAATTGACAAAGAAAAGAAGGATGCAAATCCTAGTTTCCATGGTTTCTTTCCAAATATATATAATTATGCCCAGAGAAAGGAAATGACAATAGAGAACTTTGAAAATTTATATGGATAGGCCTTGGCTACAACACAACTTGTGGAGCATTTACCCTCAAGAGTAGAAGAGCTAAAGGAGAAGTTGCATGTAAGAATTCAAGAGCTAGATGACTAGACATCTGAGGCAGATCCTTCAAGCCCACCTAAAGAACCCCTGCCCGAAGACTATTAAATCATCTCCTTTGGTTGGTTATGAGGAGATTGAGAAGATAATAGAAATTGGAGAGGCCAATGATGTCCTGTGTAATCTCAGGTATGAAGAAGAAGTGAATCAACCACTCCCATCTCCTAGAACGAATCCTACAGAGGAAATGCCAAAGGAAAGATAAGAATTAGGTGTACATAAGCCATTGATACTAGTTGATGATGAGAGGGTAATTGTGAGAGACAATTTCTTGTAGATGTTAAGTTCCTCAAATCCTAGGAATTCAAAGGATTTTGGCTAAAGAGCAAAACAATGGAAACAACTATAAACAATGTACCTTTACTAGGTGATATAAACTTGGACAATATTAACATTGCCCCTTATGAGGCAAGAAGAATGGTAATTGAAAGTGATATGCTATTGGTGCCAAGTTGGGACCTTGAGGAAATATTCTTACTCGATTAGATTATAAAACATGATGAGTACTCAACTGGTCTGAGAGTTTGACAGTGATTTGGGAGTTAGAGGAACATGAAACCATCCAAGATTGAAGGCATTAGCATAGTGGATGATTGCCCTGAGAACCGATAAGCCAAACATACTACAAGGAGTTGAATAAAAACAGAGAAGTTTTGTGATAAGGAAATTGAAAGATATTACTGTTATAGAAGATTCCAAGGCTAATTTGCATTCTGCTATTATTGTTGTTGTTGCTTCCATAGAGATGACAAAAGAAATATGAAAAAGTTGTTGCAGATTTAGTAACTTTGACTGAAGCTTACAATCAAAAGAATAGGGAGTATGGAAGGCTAAAGTTTCAGTTTGGCATCAAGAATCCACCCCTTGCTACTTCATAGGCCTTACTGATAGCTAGTGAAACTTCTTCATGAGAGGAGGTGACAAAATTGAAGGCTAAGGTAGATGAATTTAAAGATGCACTAAACCAGGCTAGAGAGATGAGGAAGGGGAAAGTTGTTGATGTTATTAAGAGTACACTGCTCAGGGGTTGTGCAAGATCATGAGGGGCCAAAAAGTGGCGATGTCAGTTCAAAACTTTGACAATGTAGCTGACGACTTTTTTTCACCCGAATTTGATAAAATGAAAAGGGTATCTTAAGGAGATTATCAGCTTTCTATCGATATAATTTTTGTCAAATTTTGAATTCGGTAAGTAATTATTAGTTATTTTCTAATTGAGCTACCTCTAACGTGCTAATTTATATACTGATTGAAAAATGACTATAACTTTCAAACGGTATAACATTTTTGAAATCCAAAAAATGTGTCACATTCTATGCTTCACCTACTATAAGGAAAAAAAATAAAAATTTGAATTTTGTAAATTTTTGAATAAGTTAAGGTGGTCAGACGCGGGATTTTTTTAATTTTGAAAACGTTGTAGCAAAAAATCATAATTAATTATTTTTTTGGAATAAAATTACAAAAAAATATGCGTCACATCCGGGCATGAGTCTACTACTTATATATAAAATCTTATAATAAAATATTATAATTTGATTATGATTAAGGTGGTCAGACATACACCTACTTCTTTTTTTTTCCCTAAAATTTTTGTACTGCTGCATTGAAATCTATACTTTTCACCAATCATACTAACTTTTTCTCAAAAAAGGCCTAGTAGTTTAGAAACTGCATTCAATTTTCTATAGATTCTATTCTTACAACTTTTTGATATTAGGTTCATAGCTAGTTGAAATTTTCACGTCAAGTTGACTAACCCTAATTTGCTGATTTTTCATTGCCACTTAAGGGCATAGTTTGGCCCCTCATGATCTTGCACATAAAGTTCATAATCAAGATGGATGAGTTATACACCAACTATCAATCCCTAATTCAAGCTGCTAAGGTATGTTAAGAGGTTTTACCTATCCTAAAGCCTTTGTATGATATTTGGTGGCCTAGGGTTAGTTCTTTCAAAATTATGGTCTTAGTAACTCAAGTTCTTCAAGACCCTACATAAATAAAATCAATAAACAAAATGATAAAATTATTTTTTGATGAGGTCCCTTATATTGAAGGGAAGGAACAAAGCATAAGGGGGAGGATTGAGTTTTTTCATAGTTTTGACCATTGATCTATTCCTTGTATTTTGGATGAACATGGGAAAATGAAATCATTGGAGGTTTTGAAGGTGGAGTTTAATGGGAAAATAGATGTGATACTACATAAGGTGGACAATGGACACCATTTACTGATGCATATTTATCATAGTGTTTTAGACCAATTATATTATGCTGACGTGGGGTACAATAAGTTCATCAATGATGCTAGGATCACTTTGGATGTTAAATGTAAGGAGACTCTAGCCTGTGTGCAACATGTACAAGGTTTTGAGTGACCTTTAGATGACCAAATTATTGAATGGACAAAGAAGTATTGTACTAGTGAAAAGGATTAGTACTATTTGAGTTTTGGCAAGACAACAATTTTGAGCCAATTGGATGAAACTACCTATAGTTGAAGATGTAGGGATAGGAATTAATTGCGACCGTCTTTGGGGCTTGCAATTTTAAAATTTTGCCAACTAGTTTCACTTGTGATGATAAGGCCATCAATAGGCTTAAATTTTCTAATCAACTATCTTTCATTATACACCTTGCCCAACTCAATTATGTCATGGGTGTTCTATGCGGTTAGGAATGGAACTTTTATTTAGTTTGAAGATGATAGGATCTGATCAGTGCCTTCGTCAGATATCCCAACTACTTCTTTCTATTTTTTTGTTCAGGTTCTTCATGCAGTTTGGGGATGAAACATCACTAATGACTCCAACTTTGTGTTGATTTGTTGTAGTGATCAGATTTGTTTTCTTTGTAAGAGGTCTGAAGCTTGTTTGCATTTTCTATCATATAAAGAGAATTCCTTGACCTTATTAACTTTATTCAAAAAAATATTATCTCAGGAGAGTATAGCAGGATAGTACTAATTATTTCATGTTGTCATTATATTGTGTCCAAGATATACTCAAACAATTCATCTAAATTCAATATACAAATTATTTTCAAATTTAAAAGCATGTTATTTATGGGTTTGTATTGATTTTTTTTATAGATTTTTTTCACATGTATCCATCCTTGTATTAGTTTTATAATTTAATATATTTATAAGGAAGATTCTACAATTTATCAAGTTTTTTATTATCATGCAAAGTTGAAATAGGATACAAATTAATGGTGCAACAAAGGGCTACACCAAAACTACACAAACTCTATTCTACCTTCAATAGTTAATACCAATAATCAACTTGTAATGGGACAACCTAATTGGTCTCATTCAAGTTCATAGAGTGCATTGCCTTGATTTTAAATACATACAAATATAGAAATGATAAAGGCTATATAGTATGCACCATTAACATTGGTGCAACATCATCAATAGTTGTGGACAGGTTGTCCATCTTCCATGGTGCCAAGCGGTTTGACACATGACCTTCTAGCACCTTTAGATTTGATTTGGAAGCCCTGTTGACATCATGAATGACATGTAACTTTTCCTCAACCCACATACCTGCACATATAGCCATGTGAGACCCAAACTTGTATTTAAATTTTATTTAGAACATATTTTATGTTTTCTCTAATTTCATTCCACTACAAAATATGAATGGTTGTTGAAGGAAACTTACACCAAGAATTAGGTAGCAACAAATTGGTTAAGTTAGCCCAAACATTCAAATTTAATTAAAAAATAAAACATTTGTAAACAATGTGACATATGGGAATACATAAGGAAGATGGAAGTAGAATGCTTTGAAAATACACCTTGTTCAAGTTTTTAACAAAATCTGCAAAAATCTTGTGATCTGTTTCTTCTAATTTGTATGTATCATTACTAGCATTCTAAGATAAGTTAGTTGTTGCTATGACATATTCAAGTTCCACAAAAGCATGATATATCAAATCATACTTGTACATGTGTTTCTACTTTATTATATTGTACCAACATAATTGAATATCGATGCCTTCTAGTCTATCTAAAAGGTCAATGTCATTATGGTAATCAAACACCCTATTACAATCCTTCCTATGTATTCTTTGAACTCTTCCAATGTACTAGGTTCCACAAAAAGCATCATGTGTTGTACTTCAACAAACACCTTTTTCTTGTAGTACATTGAGTGGGAGGTATTGAATTGCTCTCAAACGACACCCCACAATCTGATCCAATACCAAAGCTAATTGAAACACCCTTTTGTGGTTAACATGTCTTTGGTTAACGCCGAATTTCCATTCAACTGACTAACCAAACAAACTTTGAAAATATCCTTACCATCAAGGTGTACCACTAGTTTTACACTTTTATCTACATTTTTATCAATGGAATGTCAAATTTCATCCAACTCATGCCTCCACTCACTTTCCATTATTTGCAATTCACCATGATTGTGTGCCACTAAAAACATAGATTGGAATACAAATTTAGAATGATTGGGTGGAAAAGAATCAACTACTTTATCCACAACTTTCAATGTTGGATAGTTTTGGTCATCTATCCATGGTTTAACCCATTAAGAAGATTGTGTGGGATTTTCTCGTTACATGCAAAGAGTTGATAAAATGTCTAGTGCGTCTTGCAGTCCTACCTTGAGAGCTTCTATAATAATATCATTTGTAGATATTGAATCATATTCTAATAAACATTATGTATCCTTTCTTGGTGAAATCTATTCCAAATACTTTCTCGCATCGTATGAGATTTATTAAAATGAAGCCCTTGGGGACTTGATTCTTCTTTTGCAACTCTATTAAGGGTTCCAATGGCATGAAGCAAGTCAGTGAAATCATAGGCCCTTTCTACTCCAACCATCCCACCAAATTTTATAAAGAAGTTCTCACATACATTTGACTCAATCAGTTGTAAAACACATGGCAAGTGAGAGTATTTATCTTGAAACAATCTCATCAACAAAACTACAAAGTGACGAGAAATTTTCACATTTTAATACGCCCTTTTATTGATGAAATTTATGTTGACATTATTATTAGATTATTTTGATAGCCAACATAACCATAATATGAAGAAATGATGAACTCATGAAGCATTTCACACTCTTTCCCAAGGAGTCAAAACTATGAGACATAAAAATGTCAAAGTAGTAAACAACAATCATTAGATATGTCTTTGTGCCTAGTGTCCTCTTTACCCTTCCACTGGATGTACTTCTCATCTCTTTCAAACACCTCTGAACATGCCTTGAAGCAATGTGTTGTGCTGAACCCTAATTTTTTCGATCTATCCTCTCTATATCTCTTATTTTAAGCTTGTGATCGTCCACTTTAAAAGTGTTATGAACCATTCTAACATGATTAAAACTTATTAGATCTTCTCCTAAAATCAAATCTCGACAACCGCTAAATAAAGGATTTACTATCTTTTTGCCATTATGGATGTAGTCTTGGTCATACAATCCTATTACAAGGCAAAAATCATACAAATGACTTAGTCTCCACCCTTCCTAAGAAATTTGATATCAAATACCTTTTTTTGAACAATATTCCATCGACATAAGTTGTGTTCTTCTAATATCTCCATCTGAGAAATGACCAAAAATAGTTCCCAAATTATTTTCCATGTCTCTTCCATGAAAATTCAAAATTTTCCCATTGTCGATGATTTTTTTTTGCATTGGACCTATTGTATGTTGGATTAGCAACCACAACCAAATGTGGGAGTTTTTCATGTAAATAGTTTGTAATAATAACACGTGCATAGTGGCCAATAACATTTTTCTTAAAATAATTCGTTATGATATCATAGCTTGCAGCTCTCTCACCAATTGTCACCAAGAAATGTGATTGACAATGATGTTCTTCTTTATTACCACAAACCCACCAATGTATCACTTCTTTCTACCCACCAAACATATATTTTCACAATAGTTTCATCTTCAGCAAGGTACACAAGAATTGGACCATCTATACCATGTTTGGTTTTATAACAAGAATACACTTTTCTTACTACTTCAAAAATATAGTTGTGCTCCCCCAGGATGTATGCGAATGACTTCCTAACTTGCCTCAAAGTTGTAGAAATTGAAGGATGGTCCAAATTCAAGCTAATAAAGCTATGTAATCTAGGACCTCCACATAACTTGATCATCTCCTAAAGGGATTTAGTGGATGTACTATACCTTCTCCCTACCTTTGGATGCATTAGGTTGTGAAAGATATCCTTGACAAAATCCCAACCTGTATCTTTACCTTGTAATTTTCCTTATGTATGTGCCTCACACACATCCTTGCAAAAACAAAAGACATCCTTCCTTTTTGTTGATTCAAACAACTTCTCCTTTAGGGATCTTATTCTAATAGAGAGTATAGAAAAGTTTGTCTTTTCTCACCAAAGAGCTTTCATTGTTGATCTTTGGCTAGCATTTGAAAACCTAGCGGCCATTGTTAGTTCATTTTGAGTCAAATTGTTTAGTGTTCTCCCTCTCCTTATATCCCTCTCATCTCTTTTATTGGCACACCTTGATTCATGATATAAATGCATTCTAGAATCATCTTGCAAAAGTTGCATATCAATGATTCAAATGGGATCCATGTCTCAGAAGCCCTCTTGCAATGAATATGTCTATATGTTTCATCAATACAATATTCGTTACCCTCATAACATAGTGTCCTCTCAGTATGCTTTTCTATGGTCCATAATTTTCTACTGCTTTGATCATCCATTAGGGCCCTTTTATCTAATCTCTCCTCATTTCTATTAATATGGGAATTCCAGTACCCCCAACATTACAACATCAATGGAAATGAATGACCTTTACTAAGATGATAAAACAAATCATTTTTCTTATCATATTTTCTCTCTTCAACTCTTCTTTCTCATTGTGATGATGGTTCACAGAGTGTAACCCAAATCATCCATGCAAAAAGCTTTTACACAATTTAATCTAGAAAACAAAGTGAAAACAAGAAAGAAAAACAAATGATGTACAAATTCCAACATATCATATTCAAAATTAATTTAAAATTGTGTAGATAATACACCTGGAGTAGAAGGACTTGCACTTATAGAACCCCTATTTAACATAGATGGTGATGATGGGACCAAGAACCTAGTCAAACTTTGTTGGGACTTATCATTGGTAGGCTTCTTGGATATCCTAGTTGTGTCACTCCTTAAAACAATTGTATCATGTGAAGCCTCATCTGTAGTAGTAATGTGTTTCTTTCATTTCGTGGGTTCATTTTGAGAACTGGCAATATTACCACTTGTTAGCACCAAACAAAACCATTTATTGCATCATGTACATTCCACTCTTACTTTTTTCTTATCCCCGTAGCTTGCAAGTGTTTCTTTCACCACCTTGAACAAATTAAGCTCTTGTGTCTTATTGAAATCATTTAGAATTGTAATTGCTTAATCAATTTGAAATTGATCTATAACCACTGTCATTTATTTCTCTATGCTACTAGAATGTTTTTCACCATTTTGTTCCATTAAAATATGGCGTTGATGAAACATTGTTTTCATATGATTGTTTATGAAGTTACACACTCTCCACGTTGTCATGGATACTTCCTCTATTCCATAATCAATGCCACATATTTCTCAATGGATTTTTATTTTAGGTTCTCCCTTTTTTTAATATACTTTGGGAGTGAGCTTCTCCTTGACAAATTTTTCCATTAAATAATTCATTTTTTATTCCAAGAAGCCAATACATTAAGATCAACAAGTATGCTTTGTTGCCCTGACTCGGACCCATCTCCAACTCTTGGTTGTTTATGCATACATTCGTCCACTCTCTATTATTTTGAGGGGTCAATGTACTTTCAACTATATTTGACTCCAACATTTCAACATCCATTGTTTCATGTTTCCTATTAATTCCTATAAATGTTGGTGTAGCTTTCCTTTTCTATTTTTGCTTTATATTTAAAAGGACACCCAAGACCATTGATAGAATCGAATGGATATTCAATGAGTTCATCATCTACAATTTCATGATGGATGCTAGAAAGTGTACAACCTTTTTGAAAAATGAGTGTCCCAACAATGGAACTTTCTTCACTAGTAACAATTCCATATTCCATATCCACCATTGGATCCATATACATTTCAATCCACATGTACCTATCAGTTGGCTAAGTAATGGATAAAATTATAATAAAAAATTCAAAAGTCTAGTTATAATATTGCTATAAAATGATGTATATGTTCATCCTTGGGCATCCATAAGTAAATGAAAAAATAAAGTAAGTCATATTTACACATTCAAGTCATATGTAGGTTGTAGTAACCTGAGATTAGATATAGATGACAAAGAAGTACTCAGTGCTAATCCTAAAGTATGGCCTGAATAGGTGAGGATAATTGAGGAAGATAGAGAAGTACTCCTATACAAAAAATGTGTGAGCATTGGTTAAAGAAAGACATAAAGATGACTATTTGGGGAATGGAAATGGTACTATTCTCTGAAAATATGGAAATTTCACATATGGTACAGTGGGTTCCCCTCAACATATTTGTAATGTGCATTGGAAATGCAGAGCATAGTTATCTAGACTAGATATATTATAATCTAGTTTGTGCCTAGTTTTGGACTAAGATCAACTTTATAATACATATATTCTAGGTATGAGAAGACAACAAATAGACTATGCTAAGATTTTTCCCTTCTTTTTGGGGAAGGAGAATATTCAATTTTCCTTGATTAAAGAGGAGATAAGAGAGGGTTTTTTCCTATAAAAGGAGAGGGGAATGCAAAGTTTTACATTGAATAGCAGGAGTTTATTGTGATATTACTAAAAGAGAGGTATGGAAAGAAGCGATCACTTCAATATATATTACAACTATAGGGAGAACAATGTTGATAGTCAATTGTGAATGTTGTTCAAGATGCAAGATGAATCACTATTGTCTGTGATCAAACATGTCATTGAGAAAAACTCATCTAGTCAGTGACACAACAGTCTTATTGGAAATTATTTTTACCACGGTGGCTGAAGCCTTTGGAGCATGTTACCAGGCTTCAAGGATTGTGTATGCATTGTTACATGATGAATATAAACATGTTTCTATAGTGACATTGATGCAAATGAATATAGACCATAAAAAAAGGCTTATTGCTAGAGTTTTTGATGTTGAAATTGTGGTCAAGAAGAAGAAAGTTGCTCAAGCTCTGACTCTATTTCGCAAGCCCAACTATTTAATATGTACATTACTCTATTTGCAACCTTTGTGTAAAATAATGGTGATCTTTTCTCTGCCTCTCAACTTGAGAGGATCAATGTATTGGCTAATGGTCTCCTTGTCATAGCCAAATGGATTTACTAAGGGAGCTACCCCCTTTAGTAGCCACTTATCTATAAATAAAAGATTTTCTTTACCTAAATGTTCATCAATAGTGGAAACTATTCCTTCTAAATCTCCTTTGGATGCATTGAAACTAATAAAAATACTCCATGATATCTTGTAATAGACATATTTATTTGAAGTTTTAAGTGATTTTGTTTATCATGTATTCTTTCAATGTGCATTTGATTGCAAGAAATTTTATTGTGAAAATGAAGGATAACATATTATGTAAAAAAGGGGGTGATCTCTCTTTCTATCATGATTCAATGTTAGATGGTGATGATTCTTGAGGGAACATGGGATGCAAATCAAAGCATTAGATGATATCACCTTGCATCCCCTTGTGGTGGGTGATTAGACGATAACAAGCATCAAGGGAATGTAGGGTATGTATCAAGTAAATGCTAGAAGTATCTTGTGGTCCCTCACAATTGAAAATAATGTTAAGGCTAAGGTTGAGGGTATGCAAGATAGAAGAAACAAAGTTTAAAAATCCTCTCACATTCCCTCACATGATGAAGTTTTTGAAGAGATAGAAACACGAGAATCCAGGATGTAGACAAGCGTAATTAGAATGTCACCCTGTATTCCTTTGTAGTGAGTTACTACAACATGAATGATTTAAGTGATTGTGGGGTAAGAAATAATAAAGTATGAAATACCTCCCACATTCCTTTGTGATCTCAACCAAATAGATGAACAATGTTGAGGGATTGCGGGAGGTGAAGATGTTGTGAAGAGGAGATATCTCACATTCCCTCGAGTCACTCGATGATTTCAAGAAATAGATTGATGGGTTGCATGGTGTTAAGATGATAATCAAAATAATATACCCTCGTTAGGTTAGATGAAGAGTGAAGCTAAAAATGAGAATATTTTATGTTACTAAGTTGTGATTCAAAGGACAAAAGGTGAATATTTTTCGATTACAACTACATAATGGACAATTGGGTGGAATTTTCTTCTAATATTGTTGGATGTTCAACAAATTAGATTTTCTACAAAAATGGGGAAAATTGGGCAATTCAAGGACAAAATAATGATAAAATCAATTGAAGTCGAGGATATTTTTAATTTGGAAAGAGAATAATGACTGTGCAAATGAGAAATCAAAACTTAGTGTTGAAAAATCCATATACATAAGATGATATCAAAATTATTTTTCTACAGATAGATATGTACACGTACATGATAGCTTGAATAATATGAAGGTTTGGGGTTTTTAGCTCTAATCTATAAATGACTATTACAACAATCTAAGCACTGAAAATTAGAAGTGGAAGAGGAACATAAATAATGTTGTGCACCTAAGATTAAAATCAGTGCAAGTTTCCTTGATAATGGCTTGAAGTTGTAGGTTTCCTTCCACTTCGTTGCTCACTCACTATTTGCAAATTCCATAATATCAAAATGGTCATTTTCTAGGGAACTTGATTTCAAAATTGAGAATGTCAAAATGGGTTTTCCCACTGCTTTTACATGCTTCTTGAAATTGTCAAATAATAAATACTACTTGATATTCATATTCCTCTATCAAGTTTAAAACCCTCATTGTCCCTATTATATTTGCAATATATTGCATCAGTTTTTTGGGACATTAAACCCCCCAATATGAATGCATGTGGTAGTGTATTGTCTACCAAGTGAAGCCCTGTGAATAATCTATGTTTGATTGTATATAGTCCAACTCAATGACTAACATGTTTGAGGTGGTTGATCTTTACTCTTGTAATGGATAAGGATGGAGAGATTAAAATAAATTTAACTAGTGTCTTTAATGCTTGATAAAAGGCATTGAGATTTTTTCATAATGATGATGGCAATGTCAAGGAAGATTGAAAGGAAATGAGTGCAACTTGTGGGAAAGGGATTTTCATAAAGTCAGGCCAAGCATAGTGTTTGTGCATGTAAGATTGGTTTGAGAATGAATCATGTAAAGTGTGTATTGTAAGAAATAAGCTTTGATAAAATTTTAGGGTTTTTTTCTCTCGGCTAGCTATTTGTTGTAACATTCATGCAAAGTTGATGAAAGTTATTTTTGGATGTTTTTTTGCAATTATAACATGTTTGTGCATGCTTCCTAACTAAGTGGTTTATGCTTTTCATCTAATCCTTAACCACACCATCATCTGTTAATATAATGTACAACATTCAGAGTTGAAGAGGATGAAAATTTATGTTTCAAACAAAGGCTCCCTATTTCCCTAGATGTGATCAAAACTAAGATAAAGCTTGTTTGGTACACAAACATCCAAGGCTAGAGTGCCAATTGAGGGGATGACATAAACCTTGATCAAATATGGTGCTCAATTATTGTATAGGAGGATTGGAAAAATAGTTGCAAGAACACACATAAATAGTACTCACATCTTTAGCAATTATCATTTTCCTCTAGATTAGTGATTATTTTGGTAAGCATAAGAGGGATATCACTTTCCAATTTGATCTTCTTATGGAAGCTATCAAGAAGGTTGGGTTGTCTCTTGTGTGGGATAATAAATATTGTTTAGATTCTACATTGGTGCAGGTTGGTAGAGATCTAGAAATTTTTGCTACAACAACCATTTATCGTTTACTATTGGCTAGCCTTTATGTGGAAGTTAGTCCTCAGGCTCATCAAGATTGGATATGTTGGCTACTTCGTATTATTAATGAGAGTTCTCCCAAAAATACAACTATTGTGGATTATAAATTGAGCTTCAATAATGTTGGTGCATAGGTTCTAAGATCCAAGGGAGAAGGTGAAGTTTTGACAATGTTACATGAGGACATGTCTCTACCCCTGGACTCCTACATTCCCAGGATGGAGACATTCTCGAGATGGGGGAACCCCATCCACATGTCCTCCTACCACCACTCAATTTACATTAGGATGTAGGGACACCAAGAAGTCACTTGAGTGTCTCTATGACCTATAAAAGTCTCTTATACCTATACATTTAAATAGTGTATCTTTAAATTTTCTTTATATTGGTATGTGTAGTATCATGGGGGGCCAAAAAGTGGCGATGTGAAAAAAAAACATTTTTCATCCGCCTCAAAATGTGAAAATCCATGTTGACTTTTTGGTAGGCTCGGGTGTCAATACAGCTGGCTAAAGAAAACATCTAGGCTAACTCGACATCCAATATCAGATACATATCTTATATCAAATATTATATTCAATAACAAACCCAAATACAAATAAATATTATAATATATGATAATATATTGATATTATAATATATGATAATATATTATATATAATATAATATATATTATAGTGATATTGCTATCATGATTCAACTATATAGTTTTTGAGTCAAACTCATTGACCCATGTTTCATGAGTAGTGGTTCACAAGAATCCATCTCTCTTGATAATGAAACTTGGGTCAATAAGTTTGACTCAAAAACTACACAGTTGAATCCTGATAGCAATATCACAATTTGACATGTGAAAATTATCTCCTATACATACATACATATATATATATATATATATATATATATATATATATATAGTAAAATTGGCAGCCCCTATGCGGGGTCGCGTTAATAAAGTATTTTTTTCATACTCGATATTGAATACCTGCTACTATTTATAATATTTTAATTTTTTTAATAATTTATATTAAAATATAATATACATATAATATAATATAATATAATATTATAATATAAAATATATATTTTATATTATAATATTATATTATATTATATTTATATTTATGTTTTAATATATAATATAGCATATGTTTTTTTATTAATTTAGCAGCCAAGAACAAGGGGGTTGACCCTTACAAAGCCACAACCATGGGGTTGTCTGGAAATCAGTAGTGCAAACTAATGTGGAGGAATTAACAAAAGAAGGCTACTAATGACACACGGTCAACAAATAACTTCTATAGGAATGCTACTTTGAGGACACAAGGCCATATACAACACATAGATAAAGGCCACAACTGACCACTTATAATGCAAATGCCAAAAGAAGCTATTGACAACACCCTGCCAGCCAACCACAATGTGGGGTACATAGGATGACAAAAAGGCAACATAGCCATCTTGGGGCCAAAAATAAAGACCAAGAAAACAATCTGCATGTTGTGGTAATTCCCACCCTTCTCCTTGCACAACGTTGAGTTATTCCAAACCTTCATGTGGAAAATAGTATCACCTTAACTGTAATCCATCCCCGAACTGTGAAATCCCTTTCCACATCAATAGTAAAAGGGTCCACCTATATAGGAGCATCAACTAGATAAACCAACAACACGAGGAGAATACTATTGACCCAATTCCCATCCCAACAACCAAAGAATGGGGCCTAGAACAAGTTACTAGTTGTCTTTTCCATGCAGCATATCTCCACCTCTATAGGAGAAGTTTCCACCTCCATAGTTATATATAATATAACATATATTACATATATGTTATAATATAGAATATGTTATATTATATATAATATAACACATATTATATATATATATGTTTTTTATAAGACCGATAGCCCCTACATGGGGCCACGGTAATAAAATATTATTTTTTGTATCTGATATCGAATACCTACTGCTATTTATAAAAAAAACCAAGTGTCATGGGTCATTTTACCCATGAGATTTTGGGGGAAAAAATGACTTTGTTCGTATTTGATATCTAATCCAAAGAAGTCATTTTTTTCACATATTCAAATCTTGATATGAATTCAATTGTTTTTTACATTTATTTATGTTTTTGAGTTTCATTTTTAGTTTTTGGGTGAAATTTAGGTTTTTTCAATTTTAAATTATTTGTATTGTTTAACATTTATTTTATTTATACAAATTTGTAATTTAATTAGGTATGGTAGATAATACTAATAATCTCAAGCTTAGAAACCCACCTCCTGAAAACCCACAACCTGTAAATCCATAGCCTGGAAAAGCATAGGCACAAAACCCTCTAATTACAAATCCTCATTCATTGGAAGACCTTATATAGTTGATAATTTGAATTAGCTGAGGAGTATTAGGAATGTGTATAATAGGATCCCTAGATTAGTCCCAATGTTTACTATAGTTGATTTCATTATACAATTAATGGAGGCTCTGACCATGCAACATAATGTTGGAGTTTGATAGAGAGATCTCATGCATGTCCAATTTGATGATGGGTTAGATTATGATGGGGTGAAGGCCCTTGGGATCACTAATTAAACAACAAATATGTTTGAGTTATTTGTGAATCCCCATACTGGACAGGTTCCTGATACTAAAAAGGATAAGTTGTCCATAAAATGTTGCACACATGTTGCTATAAGAGACAACTTTTGGGATCATTGGTGGATGATTTTTGATAAACCATCCAACATCAATATGGATGCCCCTTTTTATTTCATTAAAAAACTATATGTTGAGTTTGTGTTGGGTCATCAAGTCAACTAAATTGGAGCATGAGAAAGTTCATGGGTGTAGGCAGACGATGGTCCCAGGATAGACCAAGGGCACATCGAGTAGTGCATGGCCCATATGTTCCCCCTCCTCTCATTTCTCCCCCTACTCCAGTGAAGCATCTAGATGTTATTGCGCATGCTACCTTAGATACCATTAGGGCCATTCACACTTTGAGGGGCCATTAGGTTACGCGCATTGCATCATTGGCGCAACCTCCTGGTGCTACGGATGTATCCTCCTCGGGTGTACTTATGTGTGTGCACCATACTTGCAATACATGTTAGAATATATTCTTCAATCCCCTCAATGACCTTGTTGAGGACCCTATGGACACAGAAGAGTATGAGGATGGTGACATGGGTGGTGCACCAAATTTGATGACAAGGATTGGAGCATACCCATGGAGAGTCTTCACATTGAAAAGATGAGGAGGAACAATCATAATTCATTCCTCATGTTATGGTAAGACTTAATGTTTAATGTCATGGTGCATTTAATTTTAAATAAATATTTTTATTCGATGATTTATTATAACTGCACAATTATGTTTTTATACTTGATATATTTATGTTCAGTTGATGATAGAGGAGGAGATGAGAGAGGTGTAAGATGCCACACTCTTGGCCATTTCATTTGGCCTTGAGAGATCTATGGTATATATTTTTGCACTCAGTCATTTACTTTTTTTATCAGTAGACATGCTTGTCATTTAAATTGTGATAATTAAAAATCATATACTAATTAATAATTTTCATTTTATTTTACTCTGGCAAGTGTCAGCTACTTCCATGGGGTGCAATGCAAGGGAGGTGTAGTAGCGCACACTGAGAAGAGAAAGGTAATTAAGAGTTTCAGAATGATTATGTATGTACTATCATTAGAGTGTACTAATATTTATTTGCATCGTCTATTTAATAGGGCTTGATGTCCGAGGAGGGCATGACATAGGTTGAAGATCCCAACCTCTTGACCATATCATTTGTCCTTGATAGCCACATGGTATTTATTTTTGTACTTGGTTATTTACAATTTTTAACTCTAAACATGCTTTCCATTTAGATTACCATTATTTTAAATCTATATTAACCAACATTTTGATATTATTTTATTCTTTTAGGTAACACTGAATGTGAGGGAGGTACAACAACATGGATTTAGATCCTTGTTGACTGCACTGACACTGCTAGAAGAAGAGACACCCACATAGCTACATTTTAATTTTAATTTAGGAGCTTAGTAAATTTGTGTTCCTATCAACAATAACTTTATAAGATAATTTATTAAATATGCTTTTGAACACATATAAGTTGGTGTTCATAGACTCAGCGACATCCCGTCATTGCCAAAGTCATATTTAGGACTCCTGACCACATTAGGAGATGTATACTAGAGGTACATACAAGAATTCAATTTTAAATTTTATTTATAGTTCAATTCATAATTTAAACAAATCTCAATTGTGGTTTGAATTTTTTTTTTGTAGGATCCTTCAGAGCCAAAGAGTGCCTCGAAGAGGCTCCATTTTGATGATCCATTAGTACCCTAGGATGTCATAGACACATTTAGTTGTCATGTGTATATTTTGTACACATTTTGAGATAACATATGTCAGAGTTTGTAAAACTTTGTTCTGGTTTACATTTAGCCATGTCTATATGTGGACATACATATTACTTATTAAATAATTATATATATAGAATATGATTTTTTATATATTTTCTTCCTTGTGCGCACTAAATGTATTAATCATGTTTATGGAATCATTACATGGTTTTTCTAATGTGAGAGTCATTGTTAGTATGTTTCAATAATATTTGATGTGTTTGGAAAATATTTGTTTCATATTTGTTTCCATGATATTTGATTTTTTTTCAATTTTCAATGATACACAGACATCACTATACATTAAAATCAAATAAAATTAACAAACAATGAATGATCTGTAATACATTTGGTAGTTAACATATGTAACATGCATAGTTAACATAATGGGACCCATTATTTGGTAGTTCAACAAATGCCTTGTCCTATTTTTTATATCTCCATGATGTTAGAGTTACAAAATCGTATTAGTACAAACAATCTAGAGAGTCACAACCCTTCATCCTTTATGCCTTTTGAAATAGTCACAACCTTTCATAATTACAAAATTTTGAGAGAGTAGCAATCCTTTACAATATTGCCTTTGGAAGATTTATGTCCATCATGGGGTCAAACCATTAGCACAAACACATTTTGTTGGGAGGGTTTACCCTAGGCATAGTCCTATTTTTCCTCCTCGTGCATTGGAACTCTTGGCATCATACTCTATCGATGATGTCTGTTAAGTGCCCTAAGTTCATAAAATTGTCAAACTTTGATGGACTATTTCTAGCAATTTGTGGCACCTACAGTGGATCTGTCTAAAATTATAGGATCATGTGAGGCCCCTCTACAATAACATCTCTCATATTTTAAAGAATAAAACTAGTTTTCATAGGGCAACGATTTTTTTGATGACACAAAAAGTGTCAAATGCATTCAATAGAAAGTTGCAAGGTGGGCCAAAAAGAGTTTTGTTCATTATGGGGTTAAACTATCAATGAAAATAGGTATGATTGGGCATGTTTACCCTAACAATGGTCTTGTTTCACCTCCCCACATGTCGGAACTCTTGGCGTCATACCATGTCGGTGATATCCCTTAAGTGTCTTAAGTGCTCAAAATTGTCAAACTTTAACAAGCCATTTCTTGCAATATATGGCACCTATGGTGGATCTTTATAATCCTATATGATCATGTAATGACCCTCTACAATAACCTCTCTCATATTTCGAAGACTCAATGTGATTTTTGTAGGACAATGATTTTTCTGATGATGCAAAAAGTGTCAAATGCATTCAATGGAAAGTTGCAAGGTAGCCCAAAAAGAGTTATTTTTATTGTGGAGTCCAAAAATTAGTGCAAATGCATCTATTTGGGTGGGTTTTCCCTAGGCATGGTCCCTTTTTTCCTCCCCATGTGTCGTAAATCTCGGTGCCATAGCCTACCAGTGATGTCCCTTAAGTGCCCTAAGTGCACAAAACTGTCAAACTTTGATGGACCATTCCTTGAAATCCATGCAACCTATGATGGATCTGTTTGATCTTATAGGATTTCATGAGGCCCCCTCTACAATAACCTCTCTCATATTTCAAAGACTCAATGTGGTTTTTGTAGGGATGCAATTTTTCTAATGATGCAAAGAGTGTCAAATACAATCAATGGAAATTTGCAAGGTAGCCTAAAAAGAGTTTTGTTCATCATGGGTTCAAACCATCAGTGTGAATGTTTCTAGTAGGTGGGTTTACCCTAGGCATGGTTCTATTTTTCCTCCCTACACATTGGAACTCTCGATGCCATACCCTATTGTCGATGTCCCTTAAGTGCCTAAGTGCACAAAATTGCCAAACTTTAATGAATCATTTCTTGCAATTTGTAGCACCTGCAGTAGATGTGTCTAATCTTATAGGATTATGTGAGGCCCCTATACAATAAATTATTTCAAATTTTGGTGACTTGATGTGATTTTTGTAGGACAATGGTTTTTTTGGTGATTCAAAAAGTGTTAAATGCATTCAATGGAAAGTTGCAAGGTAGCGTAAAACAAGTTGTGTTCATTGTGGGGTCAAATTGTTAGGGTGGACACATCTATTTGGGTGGATTTACCCTATGCATGGTCCCTTTTTTCCTCCCCACACATTGGAACTCTCAGCGCCATAACCTATCAATGATGTCCCTTAAGTGCCTTAAGGGCACAAAACTGTTGAACTTTGATGAACCATTTCTTTTAATATATGGCACCTGCATTGGATATGTCTAATCCTATAGGATTGTGTGAGGCCTTTCTGCAATAACCTCTCTCATATTTTGAAGATTCAATGTGGTTTTTGTAGGATAACGATCTTTTTGATGATGCAAAAAGTGTCAAACACATTAAATGGAAAGTTGCAAGGTAGCTAAAAAGAGTTGTGTTCGTCACAGGGTCAAACTGTCAGTGTGAATGTGTCTATTTTTGTGTTTTTATCATGTGCATGGTCCTACTTTTCCTCCCCACGTGTCAAAAAACTCAATGCCATACCCTACCGGTGATGTCCCTTAAGTGCCCTAAGTGCACAAAAATTTCAAACTTTGACAAACTATTTCTTGCAATCTGTGGTACCTGCAGTGGATCCATCTAATCCTACAAGATCACATGAGGCCCCTATATAATAACCTCTCTCAAATTTTTAAGAATTGATGTGGTTTTTGTAGGGAAGCAATTTTTTTGATGATGCAAAAAGTGTCAAATGCATTCAACAGAAAGTTACAAGGTAGCCTAAAAAGAGGTGTGTTCACCATTTGGTTGAACCTTCAACACAAATACGTCTAATTGGGTGGTTTTACCCTAGGAATGGTCCCATCTTTCCTCGTCATTCACCATAACTCTTGTTGTAATACCCTATCAACGATGTCCCTTAAGTTCCTTAATGAACCTAAGTAATTTCTAAAACCTCAGACATCCATAATGAGCTTGGGACAATTGTAATGGACCTAAGACAATTGTAATAGACCTAGGGAAAACGTAATGAACCTAGGACAACCTACTGAACCTAGGAAAAACCTTATGGACCTTGGACAACCTAATTTAGGATTTTACATATCATTATTTTGGTCCCAAATGATGTAGTTCAACTATTCTATCTTCCTCAAATAGTGTAACAATTATGTTGTCCTTCTCTCATCAAGTGAAGTAATCATGAATATCTTTATAGTACAATGTACAATCAATTTTCTTTAAATTTATATTCTTAAACACATTACATCAATGCTATAAAAAAATACTAGATACTCATGTCCTCATGTACAAATACATCGTATATCATCAATACAACCACATCATGTATAAATACATCAGTGCTATAAACAAATCCTATATTCTCATGTTCTCATGTTCTCATGTTCTCATGTACAAATACATCGTATATAAAAAATACGACCACATCATGTATAAATACATCAATTTTATCTAGGATTAAAATACTATCAAAAAATTGTAGATACACAACAAATACATTTGGTTATGATATTTGTGATCCCTAATGTATAGCTCTAACCACTGGTACTCTCGAAGGAACTTACATTGCAGTAGTGTACAAAATATCAGTATTAGAGAAATAATACTAACTAAATGTACAAATAAAAAATGAAAGTAAGATAAACTCCAAAGCATGATAGTGGAATCTCTTACATCCATCACATTTGTAATCCCTACATTCCTGAGCCACAAGAAGATTAAATTTATTGACCAAAAATGTTAAAGCACCAAAACACAATGAACATAATGAACCAAAAAACGTGATGAGCTTAAGCATATTGAACCTTGTCATCATTTGGTATGAGATATTTAAGTTTTCTTGAATCTTGTATGTATATCATATATGATAACCTACAATTGGTTGAATATATTTATGGAATGAATGGACAAGTGAAAGACAATCATTGAAGGTCACCGAGCTACTAAAGTGATATGTAAGATAATTAAATCTGTCAATGTATTGTCATTGATGTCAACTAGTTTTGATTGTACTTATCATGATGGTTACAAACATCTAAAGAAGGAAAATGGTAAAGGAATGATATATATACATGAAGATGAGATGCATATGAAAGATATGGATATGGTATACATTGGGTAACTTATTAATGAGTTTATGAAATCATGTTGTTGACATGATTGTATTACATGATTTTTTTATGTATTGAAGATCAGAACTAAACAAGTTTATGTGGTCGGTAATTGAAGATTTTTCTATACACCAAGCTAGTGTAGTGTATACTGAGTATAGTATTAATCGAGTAGGTATTCACCGATACGTTTTGGTATTGACTAAGTGAAAGAAAAAAATAAATTTTATAATAGCTGACTAAATTGATGAGCTAGATAATTGCTTATGATTATGAGGTAGAAGATAGAGTTTGTTATGATGATCTAACGGCTAACAAAATTCATGACTGATCAGATGAAGGAGAATGAAACGTATTATAGACACAACTATCAAGGAAGGTTAAAGAGGCAAAATGAATAATGAAGATTAAGAGGCAAAATCAACGAATGAAAAGAAAACGGTTTATGTTATCTATTTAAAGAGACATGAGATTCATTATTGAGTCTAGGATTATTGATATTGCAGGGGAATTCACGTGAAAGGACTATTTTCTTGCACCATTGATCAAACTAGTTGAAGACAGAACCGAGTTGAATTGCATACATTACCGAGCGTTAGATAATTATTCACTGAGTGGAATGAAGTTGGAGAATATGAAGGATTGAATTATTTATTGATTAGAGGAGGTATTTTGAGCTTAGCATAGATCTAAAAATCCATAAATCTTAGTTGTATTTGAATCAGATCATTATTGTATGAGTTTAACCATTGTTACAACAAAATCTCTTAATCGAGTGAGACTTAACTGTCTTTTTTGTATTTCAATATGGCATTCAATGAATGTTGATTGTTTTCTTGTTGACCCCATAGTGAATGTTGGTCAAGGGAGAATTGTTAGCGATAAATCCTCTAACCAGGTCACACCTTACAGTGTGCTTTGTAACCTTTAACAAGGTTGGCTCCTAACTAAGCTCACTTTAGAAGAGTGAATTATTTTGGGTTACCATTCCCAGGTGGTTTTTTCCCTAATAGGGTTTCCATGTTAAAAATCTATTTTATGTGTATTTGATTTGTTGAATGGTTAATTTACTTTACACATTTCATAACTAGTCAGATCGGTAAATACAATACTAAATTAACTGTCAATTGGTAGATGAAGAGAAAGATATTGTTTATAGTTTGCTGAGTTTATTATATGATTGAAATGTTTGAATATATACATCTAGGAGTTTTGGGACTGTAGGATAATTGGAATTAACTAATTCAGCTCTCCTCTCAGTTTTCTAACAATTGGTATCAAAGAATTGGTTACTTGGAAGGAAAGTTTGAAGGACTTAAGCTAAAGATCATAAGATGTATAAGAGAGAAGTGCCCAATCTTAATAAAGATAACTTCTCGACATGGAAAAGCAGAATGAAACTGCACATATCTAGAATTGGAGAATCTTCTATATACTACCTGACTAATGATTACATCCAACCTACTAGACCTTTTACTATTGATCAAATGAAAGATATACATGAACACAATGTCTCAATGATCTATATTGTTGCTTCCTTATCATATGTCAAATTTGAAGATGTCAAGACATGCACTACTGCTAAACAGATGTGGGACAAACTTGCACTAGTTCATAGAGGAGATGTAAATGTGTTGAGGCCAAGAGTCAAGAGTCTTAGAGGAAATTTTGATGACATGAAGATGAAAGAAGGAGAAAACATTTCACAATATAGCAATCGGATTAAGGATATTGTCAATGCTATCCGAGGAGTAGGAGCTGTTATTGATGAAGACACTCTTGTGATTAAAATTCTTAGAACCTTGTTGCCTATTTATGCTATTAAAATCTTTGCAATCCATGAAATGAGATCAACACCGAGTAACACTCTTACACTCGATAGCCTAATCGGTAAACTGACTGCTTTTGAGTTGAATAACTATGATAGCAATATTGTTCCAAATGTTGAGTTTGCATTTATGTCATCCTTGAAAATTGGTAAATCAAATAGTAAACACATGATAAGAAATGAGAGTAATAGTGACAGTGATGAGGATGAACTTGATGAATTTGAAGCATTAATGGCTAGAAGACTTAAGAAAGGTAAAGGGAGATACAAAGGGAAATTACTTTTGGTATGTTTTAACTATAAAGAGATTGGTCACATTGCAGCTAGATGTCCTAACCAGAAAGAAGATGACAAAGACAATGAATGATCTAGTGAAAGAAAGTCTGATAGAAGAGATAACTGAGATCATAGAGGCAACTGAAAGTATGACAGAAGAAGCAACTGAGACTACAAAGATAAAGGAAAGAAATCATGTTACCTTGTTGAATAAGATGATGATGACATCGACATTGATAAAGACATTGAGGTGGTATTCGTAGCTTTGAAAGAAGATTCAAAAGAAGAAGAAAGGTATGTTGAAACAACACGTATTTCTAAAGTTAGCAAGAATGATACATTGATTATTGATAGTGGTTGTACACATCATATGACTAGTGATGAAGACAAATTTGAATACCTTGAACATTATAATGGTGGATCTGTTAAAATGGGAAATGATACACCTTATCTAGTAAAAGGAAAATGATCTATCTTGTTGAACAATAAGATAAGATGTGAGAATGCATATTGGGTGAAGGGACTTAACTATAATTTTTTGAGTGTAGCACAACTTAATAACTCAGGTCACCGAGTTGCATTTGAAAGTAGAAAGGTGAAAATCTATGATGAGACTAGAAAGTTGGTCGGTACTGGTGAACAATCTAAAGGTAATCTATTCTATCTAGACAATGTTGAAACTTATTGTTTATTGGCTAGAACTAAAGATGTGTGATTGTGGCACAAAAGGTTATGTCATGTGAATTTTGACAACGTGGTTAAAATTAGTAAGAAAAGAAAAGTTAGAGGATTATCGAGCTTATCTAAACCTGACCATGTCATGTGTAAACGATGTCAAGTGGAAAAAATGTCAAAATCTAGATTCAAGAGCTAGAACTATTCATCTAAAGCTATTTTGGAGTTGATTCATACCGAATTGTGTGGTCCTATGAGAACTCAGAGCTATTATGGTGGCAAATATTTTATCTTATTTGTTGATGACTGTTATGTTTTTGAAAGAAAAATCTAAAGCTTTCAAGATGTTTAAATGGTATAAAGATAAAGTGGAAAAAGAAAGTGAAAAAGAGTTAAAATGCTTAAGATTAGATAGAGGTGGTGAGTTTATTTCTGATGAGTTCACTAACTTTTTAAATGAGCATGGAATTGAAAGATAGGTTTCTGCACCGAGAACACCACAACATAATGAAATTGTTGAAAGGAGGAATAGATCCATAGTTGATTGTGCTAGAAAGTTGATGATTGAAAAAGATGTTGCACAAATGTACTAGAGAGAGGCTGTTAGTATTGCTATATACATATTGAACGAAGTACAACTGAAGAAAGATTCAAACAAGACACCCTATGAACTATGGTATGGGTACACACCGAATGTAAGTTATTTTAGAATATTTGGAAGTAGATGTTACATTTTGAAAGATGATAGAAATGGGAAATTTGACTATAAAGGTGATGAAGGAATATTATTAGGATATTCTACTAAAAGAAAAGCTTACAAATGTTTGAATAATGTTTCTAACAAAATGATTGAAAGTGCAGATGTGAGGGTTGATGAATTTGTTGAGAAAAATGATGAAGAAAGCAAAAAGGAACCAGAAGACTACGGTATATTTACATACATTGAGCTACCTAAAATTCTACCTGAGCAATAGGATGAAATTACTAAGCAATAGGATAATGATACTGAGAATCATCCTATAGAGATCGAGAATCAGGAAATAGTTACGGAGGAAGATCTTGATCCTACACCAAATGATGAACAAAGAAGAGAGCAAGTGTTAGCAAAATTTGTGAGGAGACATCATTCACATAATTAGATTATTGGTGATAAACAAGATGGCATGATGAAACGAAGTAAGTTAAGAAACACCACATGTTTAATTTGTGAATTTGAACCTAAAAATGTTAGGGATGCACTTGAAAATGATGAATGGATTAAAACCATGAATGAGGAAATTGAGCAAATACTAAATAACAAGACATGGACGTTGGTACCGAGACCAAATGATAAGAATGTAATTGGACCCAAATGGATATTCCAAAACAAGTTGAATGAAAATGGTGAAGTCACTAGGAATAAGGCAAGACTTGTATGCAAAGGGTATGCATAAGAAGAAGGTATTGATTATGGTGAGACTTTTGCACCAGTTGCAAAACTTGAAGGAGTAAGAATATTTCTTGCATATGCTGCCTACAAAGGATTCAAAGTATATCAAATGGATGTAAAATCTGCATTTTTGAATGGAATACTTGAGGAAGAGGTATACATTGAACAACCTAAAGGTTTTGTTGATACAAATCAGAAAAACATGGTATGTAAGTTGCACAATTCATTGTATGGATTGAAACAAGCACTGAGAGCATGGTATGAAAGACTACATTCATATCTTATTAGTATTGGATTTGTTAGAATAAGTGACAACAATAATTTATATTTTAAAGATGAAACTAATGATAAGATTCATATTGCTAAAAAAATTTGTTGATGATATCATATTTGGAGGACATGATAATCTATGCAAATAATTTTCTGATAAAATGAGAAAAGAATTTGAAATGTAAATGTTTGGAGAGATTAAATTCTTTCTTGGTTTGCAAATTCTACAACAAAGTGAAGACATATTCATTACACGATCAAAGTACATCAAAGAAGTGTTGAAGACCTTTGGAATGGAAAATTCAAAACCAGTTGGTACACTAATGGTCACAGGATGCAAATTAACAAAGGATGATCAGACAACCAAGATAAATCAAGCACTATACAGATGAATGATTGGAAAATTGATGTATGTTGTGCATAGTAGATCGGATATTGCACATGTAGTTGGGATTGTAGCAAGATTTTCTGCTAATCCTAAAGAATCGCATATGATTGATGTTAAGAGGATTCTAAGATACTTGAAAAACACAGAGAACTATGGTTTATGGTACAAGAAAGAGGGAAATTTTGAACTAAATATTAATACAGATGCAGATTGGGATGGAAACATTGATGACTAAAAGAGCACTACCAGTGGAGAATTATTTTTGGCGGAAAGATTAGTTACTTGGATAAGCAAGAAACAAGGATGCATTTCTCAGTCCACTGTCGAAGCAGAATATGTTTTTGTTGTTGCTAATTGTTCAAACATTGCATAGATAAAACAACTATTGAAAGGGATGAATGAAGAGATCACTGATCCAGTGATAATATATTGTGACAACACAAGTGCTATAAACATTTATAAGAATCTAGTGATGTATTCAAAGACAAAGCATATATCTATAAAGTGTCACTACTACTTGAGGGAACAAGTACAAGAAAAGAAAGTGAAACTGGAGTTTGTGAAATCAAAAGAACAACTTACAGATATATTTACTAAACCCTTACCTAAGGATACATTTGAGTACTTTAGGACTAGACAAGGGATCCATCCCCTATCTATCGGTCACTAAGGTGATTAGGAGGTTGCATCAACCTATACTTTATCAGAATATCAAATGATTTTGATGCATATTGTTCACACTTTAGGTTTCATAAGGTTGTGAAAGCTAGAATAAATGACACTACATATCGGTACATGAAGGTACTTAATCTGAACTGAACATCGGGATTAATATTTCGGCTATTGAAGAGTTTATTATTTTTGGAATTATTTTCAAAGGGATAGAAGAATCAATTAAATATTTATCTAGTGGGAGAGAAGAATCAGAGAGAAGACATAAAGGGAGATAAGATCAAATCCGCGGGGAGAGTCTGCATGGAATGATGTGTAGTGATTAAACATATAACATAAATAAGCTAGGGAGAGCTTTCCGAGCTACAACATTTACTTCTAGAGTTGTAGAACAAATGTTTGGTATTCTATGGCATATTTCATATTGTGTTTTCATCAATGCCAAAGGGAGAGATTGATAACCTACAACTGAATGAATATCTTGATGGACTGAATGGACAAGTGAAAGACAATGATTGAAGGTCACTGGTCTACTAAAGTGATATGTAAGGTAATTAAATCAGTCAATTTATTGTCATTGATGTCAACTAATTTTGACTGTACTTATCATGATGGTTACAAACATCCAAAGAAGGAAAATGGTAAAGGAATGAGATATATAGATGAAGATGAGATGGATATAAAAGATATGGATATGGTATACATTGGGTAACTTATTGATGAGTCTATGACATCATGTTGTTGACTTGATTGTATTACATGATTTTATTATGTATTGAAGATCATAATTGAACAAGTTTATGTGATTGGTAATTGAAGATTTATGTATACATTGAGCTAGTGTAGTGTATACCGAGTATACTATTAACCGAGCAGGCATTCATCGACACATTTTGGTATTAAACGAGTGAAAGAAACAAATAAATTTTATGACCGCCAACTGAATTGATGAGTTGGACAATTGCTTATGATTCTGAGGTAGAAGATAGTTTTTTATGATGATCTAATTGTAGTACCTCCCTCATTTGCCTCCTTGCATGAACATTGTAATGGTGTGGTTTTGACATTCACACTCGTCGGGTAAGGTCATTTTGGTCCTATGTGAGGTAGAACCCACCAGGAGGACCATTTTGGAGTGTCTTTTTCAATGTTCTGCGTGAGCTTGGAGACATAAGTTGTGGTCTTTAATCGCATTCCGGTAACCCTTAGAGTCAGGGATGAGTCAGTCATGTGAATGCAGTGATTTTTATCCACATTTTGATTTGATGGCATCGTGAGATGCACCTTACCAAGCCTTTCCTTATATTTATCAAGAACTTATCTTTGGAGTCTGGTAGGGTGTGTTTATGAGAATCTATCTTTGTATTATCTTTCAGCATTATAGACTCAGTAATTAGGAAGTTATGTTGTTACATTGTGGATTTGTGCCCTGTTAGATAGAGGCTTGACCATTGTTTGTGATGTGCCCTTTTCTTTTTGCATATGCACTCATAATTCTAGAATACTCTATGTTCGAAATATGATTTATTGAATTCAACTGATCTTTATGATATTACTATCGAAGTGCATGTTTTGTGGAGATTGAATTATTACAAGGAAACTAAAATAATAGAAAGATGAAATATATATTCTTATGTAGATTAATGTTGTTTCCTACGTCTATATAGTTTCTAGAAGAAATGCAGTAAGAAATGTGTAAATGTACCCTTTTATGAATGTCAAAATGTTTCTATTGGATATGAATGCTTGTGCAAATGACCATTTGAATCTATTTTATGTTGAGTTATGTATTAATAGAAAAGTGATTATTAGGTCCTAATGTTGAGTAGGATATTTTGCTTAGTGTGCTTGGATGTTATAGTAATGTGAAAAAATTGAATCAGTTGAAATATCGCTTGTAAATGGTTTAGGACATATTTCTATGATTTGATTTTTAGGTCTTGATGTTACGATAATTGATGAATTATTTAATTTAGAATATTATGCTTTAATTTTATGCTTATGCAAGAAAAGCTTATGCAAAATGATCATGGTTAATATGTTAGGTTAATTAATATGTCATTTTGTTCTTGAATTAATATGTTTTGAATTTAGGAAATGTATTATTGGCAATTATGCAATTTATCATGTGATGTAGTTGGAATTTTATGATGTGTATGAGTGTGATTATTGAGATGTATTTTTATATGTATATGTTATTTGACTTTCATGAGCTACTGATATTTTGTCAAGTGTGCAGGTAAGACCATGGTTTAAATAAGGGAAAATTAAAGCTGGATGCAAGTAAAAATATTGTTAAGCCAAGGTTATCTCCAAGGGGAGAAATAATCTTGTTGTGATGTATATTGTTGTAAAGTAATTCTTGGTTGTATTATTTGAATATGTTTATTTTTATTTTTAAATTTATGTCTACTTGGCATGTCATGTGTGTAGTGATGTGTTGTACCCTTTTGTGGTGTCAATTGACACATGTTGGTGAGTTGACATGACCAAGTGCATTGTATATGAGTTGTCTTCACCTTTGAGTCATCTTATAGAATCTTAAGGATTAGGTATCTTGGTTGTTGAGCCTTGGGTGGGAATCTTTTTCAAATTTTCGTGAGTCAACTCTTAGTGAACTTTTTAGAGGCATAAAGTAACCCAAAAGGTTAGTTAAGGTTAAAAATAGATTACCACATAGGTGTACTTTGGGTTAGGGGTCAAATTTTGACCAATGAGATGATTTTTGACCATTTTTGCCTTTTCAAAAGATGTCTTTTTGAAAAGTGACGAATTTGGGATGTGTGTCAAGTCTTCCTCCCTTTTCAATTTTGAATTTACCTCTTATTGAGAGAGAACCCTAGGTGAGTGTGCCCAATAATCTTTGAGGTTAGATAGGGTTTGTATTTTTAGGGGGTTGGAGAGGAATTTGGTGGGTTGATTGCCCACTCTCCAACTTTGGAGACTTCTTGTGGACTTAGCAAGTTTTTGGGTGGACTTAGCAAGGAAGGAAGGCTTGTAGGAAAAGGGAGCTCTTCTCAACCCATTTTGCCCTAGCTTGGAGTGAGGTTGGTAGTTTTTTTCATGGAAGACTCTTGTTTTTCAATGTTTGTAATATGCAAATTTTTATTGTTATGTGTTTGTGAAGTTTTGTGAAGCTTCAAGTTGGTTTTCATGGCTTTCTTGTTATGTTTATTTGCTAGTTTTCTTTTTAGTATTTGTATTTTTGGGGGGTGCAAGGCCAAACTCACCCTTGGGAGGGATGAGAGCCTTGATGGGTGAAGGGCTTTTCTTGGGAATGCCCATCTAGTGTAGAGTCCTGTTAGAAAGTAAAGTCTACCAAGATAACTGAGAGAGGGGGGGGTGAATCAGTTATCAAATAATTATAACTTTTATCATTTTCAACAGCATTAAACCATATAAGCAATATAATTACCAACCATAGAAATATATTCATACACAATAACACAATGACACAAGATATGTTGATTAGGGAACCTTTTGATCAAAGAGTAAACCCCGGTGGGAATGATGTCCACAAAAGATGCACTAATATGAATATTCCTTATGAAAGGATGGACTCTGTTAGGAGTCTTATGAAATACATTCAATACATATGAATCCCTGTTAGGAGATTTTGAATCCCTGTTAAAAGATTCTAACCCTGTTAAGAGTTATGGAAGACAAAAGGACCCACTGCCCAAACAGCTTCAGGGTAAGATCATTGAACACACTGTCCAAATAATCTTTGCATTATTCAAAAGAATAATATGTTACATCTTCTCTGACTATACCAAACCGCACTCACTATTACATCAGATCTCAATTTCAGATCTCTATACTTCGCATGTCTTCCTTCACAAATTTGCTTTCATACTTAGCTCTTTTCTTCACTTCATGCATACAGCATCACACACAATCGCTACTTCCACATCACAAATACATGCTACTACATTTCAAAAATGAAATACATTCCTTCCTTTATACCACACTCAAATAATTACAAATGAGTCGGCATACAATTACAAAATAAAATTTTCCATACGCTATACCAAAATTACACAAAATTGTCAGCTTCCAAATACAATAAATCTTCACTCGTGTGACCTCAAAATCTATGCTATCATCCACATCACTATCAATGTGTCTTCAACTTCCCTTTAACTGCACAAAACTAGATTTCATCCCGATTAGGAGATATCATCCGATTTCCACAAACCGCTACTCAGGAACACTGCCTGAATACTGCTTCCATCAAAATGATCATAACTTCCATGAATAAATGAATTACTATATGTACTCTTAACCATAGACATATAACATATCAAAGATTATAACCTCAACATCACATAGCTCCAACATTAATAACCCACCTGCGCTAATCCAAACTCTATCTGCTTCTCTGCAAGTCTTCGGTAAATCACTGTGTTGACATCAATGACATTCATAGTCATGAATGCAACAAAAACTGCTACAGAATGGTTTCCAAATATTTAGCATTCATTCCTAACAATCTCCCCCATTGGCATTGATGGCAACATAGATGAAAAACATCCAATGTTCCAAAAATCCAATACTGCAACACTGCTTCTTCAAATCCTCTTCATCAATCAAATCTTGCTTTGTTATCTTATTCAGTTCTCTCCAACAGATGTATCGGATTGTTTTTCATGTACACTTCTCCCCCATTGACATCAATGACAAAAATTCCATCACTATGTCGATAACAACTCAATGTCAAAAGACACTTTTCAAAAAATACATTTAATAGAGTCCTCATGACTCAGCTCAGATACACGTACTCCCCCATAGAGGAAGTATCAACATCCATTCCAGAAGAAAGATAAAGCTCATATACCACTGGACGGATGCAACCAACTGCATCACTTCTCAAAAGTAGGCTGGGAAATAACCCCAATCATACCTCTCAGATACTCAAATGTATCTTTAGGCAAAGGTTTTGTGAATATATCCACTATCTGCTCCTTTGTACTTATGTACTCAAGTCTGACTTCTTTCTCATCAACTTTCTCTCTTACAACATGATACTTAATCTCTATATGCTTTGTCTTAGAATGTAATACATGATTCTTAGACATACTAATTGTACTGGTGTTGTCACAATGTATGACAATAGGCTCAACAAATTGTATTCTAATATCCTTCAACATTTGCTTCATCCAAATTATCTGGTTACAGTTGTTTGTTGCTGCTACATATTCTACTTCTACTGTGCTTTATGAGATACAATTCTTCTTTTTGCTTAGCCAAGAAATTAATCTTCCTCCAAGGAAAAATGCTCCACCACTGGTGCTTTTCTTATCATCAACACTGCCTCCCCAATCAACATCTGCATCAAATTTTTCATACCATAGTCCATAGTCCATTGTGCCTCTTAAATATCTCAATATCCTCTTTACTGCTGCATAATGTGATTCTCTATATAGGTTCAGCTTGAAATCTTGCTACAATTCTAACTGAATGTGCTATATCAGGTCTTGTATGAGTCAAATACTATAATCCTCCAATCATAGATCTATATTTCTTTTGTTCTACTATAGGAGTCTCATTTGTGCTAGATAACTTATGTTTGGTCACCATAGGTGTCCCAACTGGTTTACAATCCTCCATTCCAAATCTTTTCAACAAGTCATTCAAGTACTTTGTCTAACTTACAAAGATACCATCATTGTTTTGTGTTATCTGTAATCCCAAAAAGTATTTCATCTCACCAATCATACTCATTTCAAATTCAGTCTTCATTTCATTAGCAAATTTATCACTAGCTTCATCTTCTCCTCCAAAGATAATGTCATTAACAAAAATAACTATAACTAACAAACCATTTTCAATTTCTTTTGTGTACAGATTGCTATCAGATGTTCCTTTTGTAAATCCCAACTTTAACAAATACTTATCCAGTCTTGCATACCAAGTTCTAGGTGCTTGTTTAAGTCCATATAAAGCTTTCTTCAATTTACATACCATGTCTCCTTCTTGAGTTAAAGGAAAACCTTCAGGCTGCTCAATATAGACTTCCTCTTCCAATTCTCCATTCAAAAATGCTGACTTTACATCCATCTGATATACTTTGAATTTCTTGTAAGCTGCATATGCCAAAAACATTCTTACTACTTCAATTCTTGCAATAGGTGCAAAGGTTTCTTCATAGTCAATTCCTTCTTGTTGTGAGTAACCCTTACATATCAATCTTGCTTTGTTTCTTACTACTTCTCCTTGTTCATTCATCTTGTTTCTGAATACCCATTTAGTTCAAATAACATTCTTGTCTTTAGGTCTAGGGACCAATTTCCATGTCTTATTCTTTTCAATCTGATCGAGTTCTTCTTTCATAGCATTAGTCCAACTTTCATCTTCACAAGCTTCATTAGTAGTCTTAGGTTCAATTTGAGAAATCAAACATAACTGTTCTTGTGCCTTATTTTGAGTTAGAACTCCTCTTTGATGCTCCCAATAATTTGTTCAAAAGGATGATTCCTTAACAAACTCTTGCTAGGTGTCACTGTCTCAGATCTCTCTTCAGATGTAGGTTCTTCAATAACTTCACTGTGAGTTTCATTCAAGAAATCACTATCAGTTTCATAAAACAATTCAGTAGATCTAGTGTTAGGTTTAGGATGAGCTTCTTCATCAGATTCATAATCAAGCATTCTTTCCTGAATTTTGAACTTTTCATCAACTTTAACATTTGCGCTTTCAACAATAGTCTTAGTTCTTTTATTGAAACATCTATATGCTTTGCTTTTTAAAGAATATCCAAGAAATATACCTTCATCACTTCTAGGATCAAACTTTCCAATATCATCATCTCTCTTTATATAACATTTGCTTCCAAAAATTCTAAAATACTTAACTGAGGGTGCATGTTCAAACCATAATTCATAAGGTATCTTGTCTGTGTCTAATCTGATTTGTACTTTGTTCATTGTATACACTATTGTGCTCATTCCTTCTCTCCAGAATATCTTCACCAAATCATTTTCAAATAACATAGCTCTTGCTGCTTCAGTCATTGATTTGTTCCTTCTTTCTGCAATGCCATTTTGTTCAGGTGTTCTAGGGGTTGAATACTATCTTTTAATGCCATTTTCTTCACAAAAGGTGTTAAACTCTCTAGAAGTAAATTCTCCACCTCTATCAGATCTCAAACATTTAATCTTCATTCCAAATTCATTCTCAACTTTATTCTTAACAATCTTAAACTTATCAAATGCTTCAGATTTTTCTTTAAGAAATGCAATCCACATCATTCTTGTAAAATCATAACAAGAATCATAAAATACCTTTCTCCATAGAATCCTCTAGTCCTGGTAGGACCGCTCAAATCTGTATGAACAATCTCCATCTTTTCTGTAGATGTAAACTTCTTACTGGGAAAAGAACTTCTCTTCTATTTAGCCATTACACATTCTTTGCAAATCATGTTAGTAGGCTTCATAATTTTAGGTAAATCTCTTATTGCAAGTGTAGTACTTACTTTCACAATGTTATCAAAGTTTATATGACAAAACCTTCTACGCCATAACCAACTGTCATTAATCTTTGTAATCAAACATGTCATCTCAGTAGGATTCAACTGAAATACATTACCTCTAGTTCTAAATCTAGTTCCAATCAGATTTTCATCTTTATCCTTTATCACACAATTTTTCTCAGTAAACCAACCTTGATATCCCTTATCAACTAACTGTCCAACACTCAAAAGATTATGTTTCAATCCATCCAAAAAATAAACATCATCAGTATTAGTCTTTCTGTCAAGAGTAATAGATCCTATACCTTTAATCAAACAAGGTGCATTGTTTCCAACTCTAACAACTCCTCCATCATATTCATTCAACTTAATGAACTTTTTCATGTCTCCAGTCATATGATGTGAACAACCACTATCTATAATCCAATCAGCTTTCTTCTCAACTTGAGAAACTAAGTCTTTTTCTTCCTTAACATCAATTTCAAGATTCTCTTCTTTAATTGCTACAAATCCTATGTCATCATTATTTTCAGTATCACTTTCACTTAAAGTTCTTTCTATACCAGCTTCAAGATCTTCATCATTAGCATAATAACATTCCTTAGATCTTCTAGGTTTGAAATTGCTTCTGTACTTTTTAACTCTCTTAGGACATTTAGATGCAAAATGACCATATTCTTGACAAGTCCAACATTTAAATATTTTATTACCATCCGGTTCTCTTTTCACAAGCAAGGTAATACCTTCTTCAATCTTCTTGTCTTCTTCATTTCTAGATCTACTACTGCCAGCATAATCTTCACTCACATTGATGCTTCTTGACAAAGTAGGGTGAACACTAAGAGCACTGAATGTTGTCTCCATTCTAGGTAAGTCTCTTGATAATCTCAAGTTTATTTCTGCTGCTTCCAATCTTCCAAGAAGAGTTTCTCTTGTAAAGTTTGTTGTACAAGGTATCACTTGTTCAATCATCTGTGTTGTCTTCTTAAATACAGGAGTCAATGTCCTCATAATTTTCCATATCACTTCATTCTCTGTCTTTGTTCCTCCACAAGATTTTATACCTGTAATGATTTCTGACATTCTACCAATATAACTTCTAATAGATTCATCTTCCAACATTCTTATATCTTCAAATGCACATATCCAATTATGCAATCTAACTCTTTTTGCATGTTCATCACCTTCAAAAGTAGAGTGTAAAGCATTCCAAATTTCATGAGATTTTTTCAAATATTTTACCTGATTGTACTCATTCTCTGGAAGTGCTATCAAAAGTGCTTCTCTTGCAAGTATGTTACACATTAATAGATCTCTCTCTTCCGCAATACATGTTTCAAGATTGTCCTCTTTAATGATAGTCTTATTATTCTTTGTAATCAACCAATAACCTGGTCCTAAACATAGTAGGTGTGTCTTCATCTTTTCTTTCCAACTGTCAAAATTTACTCCATCAAACTTAGGGCTTTCTTTCTTGAAATTTGCCATGGATCTCCTTAAGCTGTTAAACTTCTTTTTCAAGGACCTGTTGCTCTGACACCAATTGTTAGAAATTAAAGTCCACCAAGATAACTAAGAGGGGGGGGGTGAATCAATTATCAAATAATTATAAATTTTATCATCTTCAACAGCATTAAACCATATAAGCAATATAATTACCAACCATAGAAAGATATTCATACACAATAACACAATGACACAAGATATGTTGACTAGGGAACCTCTTGATCAAAGAGTAAACCCCGGTGGGAATGATGCCCACAAAAAATGCACTAATATGAATATTCCTTGTGAAAGGATGGACTTTGTTAGGAGTCTTATGAAATACATTTAGTACATATGAGTCCCTGTTAGGAGATTTTGAATCCCTGTTAAAAGATTTTAACCCTATTAAGAGTTATGGAAGACAGAAGGACCCACTGCCCAAACAGCTTCAGAGTAAGATCATTGAACACACTGTTCAAATAATATTTGCATTATTCAATAGAATAATATGTTACCTCTTCTCTGACTGTACCAAACCGCACTCACTGTTACATCAGATCTCAATTTCAGATCTTTGTACTTTGCATATCTTCCTTCACAAATTTTCTTTCATACTTAGCTCTTTTCTTCACTTCATGCATACAGCATCACACACAACCGCTACTTCCACATCACAAATACATGCTACTAAATTTCAAAAATGAAATACATTCCTTCCTTTATACCACACTCAAATAATTACAAATGAGTCGGCATACAATTACAAAATAAAAGTTTCCATACGCTACACCAAAATTACACAAAATTGTCAGCTTCCAAATACAATAAATCTTCACTCATGTGACCTCGAAGTCTGTGCTATCATCCACATCACTATCAATGTGTCTTCAACTTCCCTTTAACTGTGCAAAACTAGATTCCATCTCGATTAGGAGATATCATCCGATTTCCACAAACCGCTACTCAGGAACACTGCCTAAATACTGCTTCCACCAAAATGATCATAACTTCCATGAGTAAATGAATTACTATCTGTGCTCTTAACCATAGACATATAACATATCAAAGAGTATAACCTCAACATCACATAGCTCCAACTATAATAACCCACGTGTGTTAATCCAAACTCTATCTGCTTCTCTGCAAGTCTTCGGTAAATCACTGTGTTGACATCAATGACAATCATAGTCATGAATGCAACAACAACTGCTCCAGAATGGCTGCCAAACATTTAGCATTCATTCCTAACAAGTCCTTCCTCAAGGAGAAAGGGGATGAGGTATGGATGTATGGGCTCCATGTTGTCATTCTTATGTATTCTATTTTGGAGGTCATAAGGGTTGTTATTTTGTAAAGGAAAATGGAAGGGTTGATGGTTGTGGTTATGGCCTTGTGAAGGAAATGGATATATCTTTTTGGCCTTGATGAAGGTATGTATTTTATTGTAGAATGGCTTCTCCTATTTGGGTAGTTTCTACCTTCACCCCTTTTATGGGTCCAAGGTGACCCATTGTGTGTATATCCATGGGAAGGGAATTTTATGTGTTTTGGATATGTTGGAGCTAAAAAATTCAGGCTATGTTTTGAGTCCAATTTTGATATTTTTAAATTTTGTGTAAGTGTCAGAATTGTGCCTTTGAAAATCATTAAAAAATGCCTAGTTTGAGTGCATAGAATATAGGGCATGTTGTTCTTCATGATGAGTCACTTGGATAGGGTGTCTATCACCTATAATTTGACATATTTAATAGGTTTGAGGTCTTAGGTTTCATTTCTGACATATTTCAGAAGTGGTCATTTGAAGGTGTTCCCAGAAATCTGCATTTTTTGTCTGTCCAGAATTTCACTTAGTAGCTCACTTCGGAGATTTGCATCTTTTGCCCAGTTGAGTGTCATGGCATGTGGGTTGTTGCATCATTCTATAGGCATGAGAGGGATTATTCATACCTATTTTTAGCCCCCCATGTGCCCGTTTGACCTGATTGTCAGAGCCATTTCATTTGCAGATTGTTAAGTTTTACCAGGAGTGCATTGTCTAGATTTTTGAATGGCTTACTTTGAGGCCTTGTAGTTTGCACCCTATCCAAGGTAAAGTAAAATTGAGTGTTGCCCTATATTTTAGACTTGGAAGTGTACTTTCCTAAAGATTTTTAGGTCTCTACCGATCCATCTGCTCACTTTCCTAAGAAAATTCTGAACCTAGTTTCTGCATAATTCACTATTTTAATCCTAAATATTTCTAACAAGTTGACTTCTATGTTCAATGATATTTCACCTTTTGATCTTCTGGGAGTGCTATTTGCGGATTTATTTTCCTTGTGGGGATGTAAATTAGTGCCCAAGTTTCTGATTCATGGATGTTTCATTGGGTGAGTTTTTAAAGCCAGTTTTGGAGGTGACTTATGCAGATTTGGCAATGTAGATTGAATCAATTTTTCAAGTGGCCATCTTTGATCATTAATATCTTTTGGCTAAAATATTTATGGATGATCTCTTTCGTGTATGTATTTACATGTTGGAATTCAATGTGATTTTTTGATGGCATGTTCCGACGAGGTCTTTTGGTCAGTTTTTGAAGCCATTTCCTGAGGCTAGTTTGTGTTAGCGGATAGTTTTGCAGAAGCACAGTGTTTTGAATTGTGTGATTAAATTTTCAATGCGCCTTGACTTGTTTTCACTTTATGACTCCATTATGGTATCCATAAGGTAGTTTGGAGTTGTAGGTGTTGGTCCTTCCTCCAATCTCCATGGATTGTTACTATTTTCAAATACAAAGTGTGGAAATAAAGAGCCAGTGTAAGTGATAGCACACAATAAAGTAAAGATTGGTGCATGAGGCTAAGAAGATGAGTGTGCATCAATGCTTGGCATGTATGGGACTAAGGTTGCAGTCCAAGGAGCACCACATAGGTGGCCAGCCAAGAGAAATAGAGAACAAGGATGTATGTTGGCTACCAGGCTACGTACCAAATATTAAGATGTGCATGTAAACAAAGGGATAGAAGTTTGCATGAATGCATGCATTGGTTGGTTGTATGCCAAGGAAAAACCAAAGGAGTGCGTAAGTGTTTGAAAGAACCAGTACACTCAACAAATAAAATAAAGGGCATGTGCCAGCATGGTTGCAAGGTTGTCGCATTTCCAGAATGCAATAGAGTTTGGATGTATGCATTATGAAAGAGAGTGTAAGCTTGAGAGAGGGATGTGTGAGTCCTTGCATGCATAGTACGTGGGATCACAAAAACAAGATGCATACAAATAAAATAGATATGCACACCGCATGAGGATAGCACACAAAAGAGAAAAGACAATGCTAAGGATTGGCGTGTGAGTATGATGCATATTTAATCAAACTCTATGCACCAACTAAAGCTTATGGGGTGCGTGAGCATGAAAGAATGGTGTGATAATTTGCAGTGGGAATCTGAGTTTTGAAATGGGGTGCATGAAATGCCAGCAATTAAAGGAGAATGTGCATGGATTAAATGAAGTGCCAGCATATTTGAATGGGTGAGTGGAAGTCTGGTAGAGGGTGCATGAGTGTGCTGAAGGTGCTCACTGTAGGGAGTTGTTGACCCACGTACCAGTCTCAAAGTGTTGTGTAAGCATTGAAAGAGGCTTCACGCACTAGAAAAAGGGAATGTGTTGAGGCTTTTCTTTCCCTTTGCGTGAGTAGGCATTAAACAAGGATAGGTTGCCAAAAAGGATTCACGCACCAAGAAAGGCAAGGAGTAAAGACCAATGAACAACGCATTAAGATAGGGAGACTATGCAATTGCCAGTAGGATGCGCGTAGGCTAGCAAGGTAAGTCCTCAGTAGATATGGTGCACCATTGTTTATAGTGGGTGCATACATTGCAAGGTAAGTGAAGGAGGTGCGTGGAGTCTCTTTTGTAGGCGCGTACCAATAACAGAAGAGTGCACTGCTTGGAGAGTGCATCCTTGGCATGGCATGTATGCACTAGACCAATGTGTTTGTTGGCTGCCAAGAGTGTTTTATGTGTTGACTGGTGCATGGGAAAGAAATGGATGTGCATACACTATTTGAATGAAGTCTGTGAATGACTGGAGTGCTATGCACTTAGAGAATGCTAGTGCGTAAGATAAATCAGTGGCAGGGGTGCATGAGCATTGGTGGAAGTTAGTATGCTACTGTATGAGGGGTGTGACAAGCCAAAGGCCCAAGAAAAAATGAGAAAGAACACGCACATGAAGCGAAGGAAGGTAAAACGTAATGGGTGTGCATGTGGGTTTATCCCACATGCACCCCAAATTGGCTTTCAAAGGTATTTAAGCTAAAAAAGCTACCATGGCATTCATCAACTACTAATAACCACTACAAACTAAGAACACTCTCATGCTCTAACCAGAGTAGCCCTACACTCCATGTTGTAACCCAATAAAATACCAAAAGGAAACACCACTTAGTTATGAAGAGAAAAAGAAGCCACCTAATGCCTTAAAATAGAGGAGGATAAATGTTATAGACACTAGCTATGCAGCTGACAAAATTCCCTTCAATGGCATGTCATCTACCCATCATCTATAGCTTCATCTTCCTATCAAATGTACGCACGACATCCATTTACAGATTGTCAGCAGACTTTAAAAATAACCAAAAATGGAGATGAGAAGACAACAGGGGTGGATCGAATGGCAGTTATGCATCAAATTAAATGATAAAATACTGCTCTAAAAATATATATTTAAAGTCTATGTTTTGAATACTGAAATGACTTATTTTTTTAATATATCTTTGTAAGCTTCATAGATATAATATTATAATATCTAAAAAATATTAAATAGGTAAAAAATATCTTTTCTTTCAAGTGAATATATTTAATAACTTTTAAATTTTGTAATATTATCTTTCCAAATACTTTTACATTTTACCTTATTCATGAAGTTCCTTAAATGACAAATTAGCATGTTTGAAGATTATATTTAGAAAAGATATGTATGAACAAGTATTTATATTAAATTTATCAACCAATTAGTTTTTCTTATGATTAGGATTGGTTAATATATTAAGTTTATCAACCAATTGATTATTCTTATGATTAGTATTGGTTTAATCTTTAGGTTTTCTAATAGTGTAAATAAGATTGTATAGTATGGCTTTATTTATCAACATGAGTCACATATATCGTTAGTCTATAGAATTTTACAAAACATATATTCATTGAGGAATTGATATTTAATATAAATATAACAAATATATATTATCTATTATATTTATTATTTAAGTATATATTTAGTTTACATAAATTTAACAAATATATAACATTATGTATAATGATTATTTGTATTTATTATTTAATTGTATATTTAATTTATATATAATTAATATTATTATTTATTGATATATTGGCTTTTACTTTTATCTTCAAATTTTATTTAGGTAAGGGGGGAAAAGTTATTTAGGTTCTTCAAAAGAATCTAATTGTTAAAAAATTGAAGATAACTAAATTTACTAAATAAATTTAGCAACTAAATTTACTATACAATAATCATATTTTCTTCAATAAATATAATTTACTAATTTTTTTATAGCTATTTTTAGAGGTTCATTATTGTGATTCTTTACTTGAGTTAGAACACTTAAAATATTTTTTTGTGTTTTACACTTCTCAAATTTGTTATGATAGTCATATGAATTGTTTGATGCCTTCTTACTCTAATTGTTGTCTTCATATACCTATCCATAACAAATTGTTATTTTATTTTGTATATTTGCAAGTTTCCTTTAGTTATTTATTTTATTTTATTTTGGTAAAAGGCATAAGCCAAATATTTTATTAATTTTTAAATTTTAATGTACAAGTTCATCCAGTGTGGGCACTGGTAGGAAAGAACGGAGTGAAGAAAACCTCCAGTCTCACCCGGGACAAAGTCTAGAAAACATTTACAAATTTATCAGATTAGAGGGAATTCCCCCTATTACAAAATTCCCTTTAAGGGCCTATTAAAAATATCTTGTAGAATAGAGATTTATCTAAGTATCGCCAAATTGATTTCTTAATTGTTTCATCGTTCATCCATGACTTCTTGGAATATATCAATCATATATCATTCCTCTAGTTGTTTCCCTTGAATACATCATGCAACCACTTCTCTTGGCCAAGATCAACATTAATTTTCAAGCATAATATAACTTGATATTGTACACACTAAAATGGTGCACTTCTATGAACCATTACATGCAAGGTTGCTCAAGAGTGAGGCCTCACAAAGCGGCTCATAGCTCTCTATGCATGGAGTTGCAAGGGACTATGATAAATTTTCTCTCAGCTAGAGCTACAAACTTGTGACCTTGCTAGTCAACCACACAATGAGAGATTCAAGTGAAGACAAGGGCAACAATGCCAATATCTCCAAGAATCACTATATGCAATGCAATGCAAGCTATATGATGATGCAATCTAAACTATGAAAGGAAAGTACAAACTATGCTATGAAAGGAAAGAACAAGTGTTACAAATCCTTCCTATTTAGACTATGTGAGCTTATTCTATTGCATAAAAGGAAATCTACACTAAGAATGCCATTATCATGCAACTATGAAAGCAAATATGCAACTAAATGATGCAATGAAGCAAGTCTTCAATGTCTTCAAACTCCAAATGCACCTAAAACCTGCAGCATAACATTAGCATAAAACAAGTGGATCCAAATGAAGGAGAGAGCTCTCCTTTTATAAGAAATGAGGTGAAATGGACCATGGAGATTAAGAGGCAAAAAGTCTTAATCAGCGGTGGAGCTTGAAAGAGGAGCAATCCATGTGCACACATATCCTCCAATAGGAAAATAAGAGTTGACTTTATGTCCATATGAGACAAAAAGTGCTTTTCTCCTTTTTATAAAATATGAATAATATTTTATTTGTGCAACTTAGGATAAGAGGAAAGTGAGGGCTTTTTTATTTAATCAAAAATGGAGGAAATATTCCTTTTAATCAAATAAAGACTTAGGATAAATGGTTAGCCCAAGGATAAAAATCCAATATATGATCGAAATTAAGATTTGATCAAGAAATTAATAATGTTGAAAATATTGATTATTGATAAAATTGATTCAGAGTTTATAAATTGAATAAATGGGGCCCAAAGTCTAGGCGACCATTTTAGGGTGCATACATTTGCCTCTCTTTGACTAATGTGTGATCGATTTGGGAACACATGTAGTCAAAGAATGAAGTTAAAATGTGAGATCGATTTGGGATCACAAAACAACTCAAATATGAGGTCGATTCGGGATCATATCTAGACAAACATAGACAAAGGCCTTTGAACATGAGGTCTGTTTGGGATCACATTCAAAGTAAGAGATAAGAATCTCAAATTTGAGCAAAAGCTCACAAAAGATGTCTGAATCAGGAAAATCAAGGAATCGGGGATGAGAATCCCATAAATACTGCCCCCTCAGAATCGAAATCGAAATCAGGTAGAGGAGAGACAGCAAATCGATAAAGATTTGATCAAATCAGAAGGAAGTCATAATCGAATGTAAAGGTCAAGAGGTTAACCATCAAAAAATAAAAGCATGCCCTAGTGAGGAAGTAGAAGAATAGAAATAGAAAACTAGAAATAGAGCGAATGAAAGACTAGAAAATTTGAGAGACATGGAAGGAAGAAAGTCCATCAAAGATCGAAGAATTATGCCTCAAAAGGTCAGTCAACTTCGTAGAAGAATGAGAAAATTTGGAAACGCAACTCAGATTTTGATTTCGAGTCTGAAAATGGATAGAAAATGATGTGATATGAAAGACTAGAAATGAAAGATATGATCAAGAAGAATAAAAAAATGAGCACAGTTGACCAACTAGTCCGTAGATGATAAAAAGGAGAGCTCTCTCCATATGCAAGGTGCAGAAACTAAACTAACATGAACCTAGAAATGCAAGCTACTATGAAAGTGGTTGACTTGCAAGGTCACAACGCCTATAGACATCTAATTATCATCATCGAGCGTTATTGGTAGCGTCATAAGATCATACAATGCACACTAGCATAACTATGTGGATATGAATATGATCTTTATCAAATAGAAATGTAGAAATCTCACCTAGGCATCAAAGACATATAGGTCAAGATGACTAGTGCAGTGAGATGACCTAAGTTTGATATGGCGAGATTATGTTTGTATCAAGACACATGAAAGTCAGGATAGCTATAAGCATGCACTCGCAAAATAGTCAAGGATAATACCTTGTCAATCCATAGTGTCAAGTAAGACCAGCATAAATGCTCATGACAATTAGGACCAACAAAATATACCCACAAGCAGATAAAGAAATAAAACATGTTCTCATACCCTCAGTCTTCTAGCTATGCATCATCGAAAACTTCTCAGGGAGAGACCACTCATCAAAGAAATCCTCATAGATAGCACACAAAGAAAAAGAAAGTCATCATATCGTCAGCGAGTTGATTGTTTAAGTGTGTGTGTGTTGGTCATAGAGTCAAACTCTGATTGTCATATCTGCTTAGTGAGAAATATCACATTACACTTGGACTATTAGGAAAGACATCTTATAAGTGTTAAGAAACACTCGACGCAAGTGTAGTGTTGAAAAACACTGTTTGGGGTGGTGTTGAAAAATACCTGTTGTGAAATTCCCCAAGAGACAAACGCACCTAAAAGACCAATGCTAACAGTGATGCCCCCTAGACAAAGACAAAGACCAATTCTAGACTAAGCCAAATAAGGTCAAGGTATGATGGGAAGTGGCTAAGTGTCAAGGACGCATGCTAACAAATAGGAGTGCAAAGGCCTCAAGTAGCGCCTGTTTCCAAGTTTTCACCACTTGGAATCTTTTTTCATTTTTTCCTTTTTTTGGATTTTTGCTACCAAGGCGCCTATTGCTAGGTTTTCACCAAGGCAGTTTTTCTATTTTTTTTGAATTTTGAATTTTTTGATTTTTTTTATCTTTTTTAGGACTTTTTATGCTTTTTAGGATTTTTTCAGCATCATATATCAATTTTTTTTGGGTATTTTTTCAGGATCAATAAGTATGTACAAAGGATGCCCCCAGACAGAAATAGGCATCAAACTCCCAAGAAAGATCACATCGTGTATTCCCAATGTCTAGGAAGGTGAGGGACAAGATGGATAAGCAAGCTGGTGAAAGAGATGGAAGACATGAGAATGAAGGAGAGTGAAGGGAAGAAATCTTCAAGGTCAAACTCCTCAAGAGTACCCAAGCTAGGGAAAAATTGTTGTCATGTAAAGCACATTTGGACAAGCAATGAGAGGCTAGCATAGGATAAGTCACAAAAGCACATTGCAAAAGAAGGAAGGATGCAGTCCAAAGGAGTAGACATGTCAAGAGGCTTCATAGCATCGTGTTTTACTTTTTTTTTTTTTTTTTTTAATTTAATTTTTTTTTTATTAGATCAAGACCAGAGGGGAAAAGGATAGCGAAAGGCTAGAATGAATGAAGGAAAATGAATATGAAGGCTAAACATGAATGGAATGAAAGCAAGATCATCGTAAGATAGCTCACAAAATAGTCAAATGTTCATGTATAAATCAACATTGTCAAGATCAAAGAGAGAAGATGGAATGGATGAAATATGTAGAAGAACTACGCATGATGCCTGATTGCCAGGTTTTCATCATGGTACTTATCCAAGGTGCCACAAGGGAGTGGTTTTCACCATAGGATGAATTTATTTCTTTTTACTTTTGCTACCAAGGTGCCTGTTTCTAGGTTTTCACCATGGCACATTTTCAATTTTTTTCAATTTTTTGCTATTTTTTGAATTTTATCTTTTTTTGGAAGAAAGCAAGCTTTTTAGATAATGCTCCTTGAAAGGATAAATCATTGATATACCAAGGATTCAAAATGATATGCTCAAAGATGCTGAAGGGGAAAGGAAGACGCAGAAGGAATGGGCAAATGAGGAAAAAATGATAGAAAGTAGAAGGATAATGAATAGAAGGAATGTGAAAAGGTAGATGGAAAGAAAGGTAAGATCAACGTCAATACACACCTTGAAGGGTGATGGGAAAAATGGAGGAAACGTAAACCATATTCTAGTCCAAATGCAAATCATATTCTGGTTCATTATTGCTATCTGACTCCTCAAAGAGAGGATTGGTGTGCTTGTTATAATTCTCAAATGTGAATGGAGAAATACGAGAAGGAATATGGAAAATGTTTAGCAGAGGTTGTGGTTTAGGCGCATGGAATGAAAGAATATTTTTGGAAGAAGATGAAGTGGAAGTCTTTGGAAGCTTGAATGTTAATTTCACTTTTTGTTCAACATGAGACTCTTTCAAGAGAGATTTTGGAATCCATATAGCCTTAGGCTTTTCATTTCCTTTTGATAATTTAGAGATAATATCTTCAATGATGGGTTTTGGAACCCATACTTGTCTTGTAGTTTTCTTCTTAGATATCTCTTTTGACTTTATATATCCATGTCGATTAGAGGGGACATGGTGATCTTCTTTTTTTTATGGATTCTTGTATTGCTTCTTTTTCTTGTATTGAACATTCAAGTTACTTCCAAAAGACTTGGGACTTGTGGAAGGAGTAGGATATGACTGGTTTAGATGGGTGGGTGGATGAAAAGGATTCAAGGGTATGCATCTATGTTGATCTTGAGGAAAGATAGGAGATGGAGGGACGTAAGGACCCAAGATGGATGATGAATTAGGAGAATTAGGAGGGGAAAGTGAAGGGACATAAGGACCCAATATGGAAGGTAGACATGAAGCCCTTAGCAGCGGTGGAAGAGGTCCAAGGATGGAATTGGAAGATGCAAAAGGATAATCAATAAGTTCATCAGCATCTATATCACAATCAAGGATATCAGCATCTTTAGAGTGAGCATTAGAATTTTCAACAGGGTCATGCACATCTTGAATAGGAGCACCTTCTTTGATAGGATTGTTCGTAGCTTGCAAAGATTTAGGAAGAGTAGAAAGTGGAAGTGAACATGGAGTGGTAGAACAAGAAGATGGAATACTTTGATCTTGACAAGGAGCTTTGGATAGCATAAGCGCATCATTTTTTTCTTGATTTTCAATAGGCTCAACATTGGAAGTAACAACACCATTTTTAATAACCTTAATGGAAGTATCATCTTTGAAAAATGCAAGTGTAGTAAGGTTATTTTGATTATCAATAAGCTCAACGGTGTAAGTAGTAGCTTGATCTTGCTTAGGAGATGGTGGAATGAATGCAGAAGAACATAGAGGATCAAAAGAACCATGCAATGGAGGAGATACATCATGAAGAGAATTGGATGACATGGAAGGTTCTTGATCTTGATCTTTCTTTATATTCTTTTCTTTATCATTTTTAGAGTCCTCTTGACATGGAGCCACTTCTAAGGACAAGGAAGCATGTTGGGATTGTATGGAAGACTTTGGAAGAGGTGGTGAAAGACTAGCTGAAATAGGCATTATAGCATTTAAAGGCTTAGGCTCCTTAGGTTTAGCATGATTGAAAGTATTTGCAGTCAAGTGAAGGTTAGCTTGAGTATCTTTAAGAGGTGGCCCTTGAGAATAATTATAGGAAACCGCATGGAAAGCATTAGGATCTTTGTTGGATGAAGGATTGTGCTCTTAAGGCTCCTTGAAGGCTTTGTGAAAGATTTGGAAGACTTAGCAGCTTTAGGAGATGTGTGGATATTGGAGGAAGTAGAGGATGGAAGGGGACCATCACAAGACAAAGGTTCAGCATTAACATGATCTTGCTGGAGAGTGTAATCTTTATTTTCAGCATGAAAGTTTTTAGACAAGACATGCTCATAGTATCTTCGTTTATAATCAGCACGGAAAGCTTTCTCTTCCTCAATAGAAGTAGATGTATCATATTGTTCACAACAAATATCATAATTTCTCTCAAAATCAGAATCATATGGATCACCATCACAATCTATCCGATAGGATGACCCTTTAGTAAGCCTAAGCACACGACGAGGAGGACTCTTAGGAATAGAGGTGCCATAAGTATTACTACATTGTCCATCATCATAGTCATCATAGTCATCATAGTCATCAAAGGTAGGTGTGTCACTCTTTGTGGAAGAGACATCACAAGGACTATCATGTTGCTCTTTATGGTATGTCTTCTGAAGAGAAGTAAGACTCTTAGGAGAAGTAGAAGAAGAATGAGATCGTGAAGGAGAGGAAATTGAAGACTTAGTGGAAGAAGAAGACTTGGATAATGAGGAATTTGAATAATGTTTAGAAGATTCATGATAAGATTTGGAAGATGAAGAATGTGAATAGTGTTTAGAAGAATCATGATAAGATTTAGAAGATGAAGAATGAGAATGATGTCTGGAAGAGTCATGATAAGACTTGGAAGGTGAAGAAGAATGAGAAGATTTAGATGATGAAGAATGTTTGGAAGAAGAAGATCGTGATATGATCATGTTTATGATTCTAGCAAAGGCATCTAATTTAATCATCTTTTCTTTTATTTTTGCTATAAATTCATCACTCATGAGAATTTTGGAGGAATAACACTTTTCAAATATGTCAATGAGCTCAAGATCATCTATTCTTAATAAAGGTTCCAAAGCTAGATAGTTAAGATTCATGGTTCCAAAAGAGGAGAAATCAAGCATAGGAATGATAGAAAAATAGAGGAATGCAAACTAGATAGTAGAAGAAAAAGAATCAAGAAGAAGAGGAAGAATTTCCCAAGGGAATAGAAGACTTTAGAAGAACATGGGAAATGGAGAAGAAAGAAGAAGACTAAGAGCCATCTTGTGCAATTGATACCATAACATTCATTAAGATGTTGAGCAACATGACAACACCTAGGATCTAAGATCTGGACTGACCAAGGAAGACTGAAAATAGAAGACCCTTGGTAATAGGATGAGCTCACAAAATGTCAACACCAAACTAGGATAATCAAAGTTCTCTATTGTCCAAAGAGAAATGAAAAGATAGAAGAAGGGGCTTTACCAACACTATCAAAGAGGTGCTTCAAATCAAAGGGTGACTACCCTTGCACTTTTGAACCAGGAGGTTGGGCTAGACCAAAATATAATTGAAGTTGAGATTAAATAAAAATTATTTGGACAATAAGAGTACAAGAATTTCCCAAGAATGTAGCTCACAATTCTAGAGATAAACTTTCTCACCAAGAACAACCTTCTAATGCGATATTTCTCTTTGGCTAATGTGATACTGATGTTGATCTTGACCAATTTGTGCAAAATTTTGAGTTTTAAGGTTTGATTTTGGATTTTCTGAATGTTAGGGTGAAAATGTCTGATGTCAATCACAAATTTAACAGCATTTGAACAAGTTTGCAAATAGTAGAGGATCAAACATGTCTTCAAACACTTGAAACAAGGGCAAAAGCAACCCTGCCAAGACAAACACTTATGATATCAAAAATAAAATTGCACCCTATGAACACTACCGATTGTTTGTATGTAAGAATGTTTGCACTGGCATCACACAACCGAAGACACTTCAAGCAATATCTATCCTAAAAATTCAAGGCTCAATACTTACCAACTTAGCCCACAACTTGATGCCCCCTTGCCTCACACCAAGTGGTTACCCACAAGAGATGTTGGCTTTGTCGTGGAAGTGTCAAACAACACAACCAAAGGGACACATATGGTGAGTATCTTGGGGTGATCCGGTTAAACCACTTGGATCAATCCTTGCACTAAGAAGATAAGCGGCTAAATAAGGTGGCTTCTATCTAATGGTTCTTAATAAAGATTTCCGTTCACAACACCCCTCTTGCTCCTCATAAAGGACTAGGACCTCACGGCCTCAAGAGTACCTTAAGCATTCTTGTTCAATGTTTTCCCCATGGTCGCAATCCCATGAGCTACTCACATCAAACGAAGATAAGTGTTATGTCTATCAAGGTTTTTGGTGTCCTTGATAGCCTTGAGATTATAGTGAGTTGGAATCACTTGCCACCAAGGAAAATGATGACAAGGTTGTCCCCACTTGAGTCGTTCCTCTTGATTGCTCAAGAGTAGGCCCGCTAAAAGATTCCTAAACTAAACAAAAATGGATAATTTATGAGGTTCAAGGTTTTTGATTCACCACAAGGGTGAAGAGCATACTCACCTATCTCAAAAATCTCTCCCAAACACACCAAGCAAAGAGATTCAATTACTCCCTTGCTTCCAAAACCTTAAGATGGGTCAAGATTTTCTGATTCACCTAAAGGTGAAGAGCATACTTCTCCTACCACCTCAAGATCCCTTTCACAAGGTATTAAGATGCCTAATACAATTAGTGAATGCCACACTTGAAAGGAAAGCAAATAAACAAGCAAGATTTTTATTTTATTTTTATGCTTGGGCAGCCCTGCAAAAACTATTAGTAGCACTCTTTGACATGCGTTTTTAGCAATTTTCAAGCAAATGAGAGCACCTACAAACACAACTTGTTAGACCCACAAGGTTAGCAAAATCAAAATCCAAATGTAAACATGCAATAAACTCCTAGATTTAAGCTAAAAGATGCGGGTTAGACCTATCTAAACACAGCAAAACAAAACAGCAAGCTAAAATAATCAAATTTGGATGAGAAAACTGGAAATGCAAGTCTCTGTCAGACCAGGCGATATTTCTCAGACTTCACCAGTATCGCGTGACACAATTTCCTATAGTCGTGCGATATTTCTCAGTCGCGCGATATTTCTCAGTCACGCGATACTTCTCACTATGGGCGGGCGATACTTCACCCGATAACAGGCGATATTTCTCAGTACTGGCGGGCGATTCTTCTCTCACGCAAAGTGTCGCACTGCTATACAAAGGTATATCGTGCGATATTTCTGAGAAGTATTGCGTGATATTCTGAGACAGAAAACCAGAGACTGAGAACCAAGCCGAAAATTGACAAAAATTTTGACAGAAAATGCAGAATTAAAGGGACAAAGCTAATCTACTCAGCCCCACGGTGGGCGCCAAAAATGTACACACTAAAATGGTGCACTTCTATGAACCATTACATGCAAGGTTGCTCAAGAGTGAGGCCTCACAAAGCGGCTCATAGCTCTCTATGCATGGAGTTGCAAGGGACTATGATAAATTTTCTCTCACCTAAAGCTACAAACTTGTGACGTTGCTAGTCAACCACACAATGAGAGATTCAAGTGAAGACAAGGGAAATAATGCCAATATATCCAAGAATCACTATATGCAATGCAATGCAAGCTATATGATGATGCAATCTAAACTATGAAAGGAAAGTACAAACTATGCTATGAAAGGAAAGAACAAGTGTTACAAATCTTTCCTATTTAGACTATGTGAGCTTATTCTATTGCATAAAAGGAAATCTACACTAAGAATGCCATTATCATGCAACTATGAAAGCAAATATGCAACTAAATGATGCAATGAAGCAAGTCTTCAATGTCTTCAAACTCCAAATGCACCTAAAACCTGCAGCATAACATTAGCATAAAACAAGTGGATCCAAATGAAGGAGAGAGCTCTCCTTTTATAAGAAATGAGGTGAAATGGACCATGGAGATTAAGAGGCAAAAAGTCTTAATCAGCGGTGGAGCTTGAAAGAGGAGCAATCCATGTGCACACATATCCTCCAATAGGAAAATAAGAGTTGACTTTATGTCCATATGAGACAAAAAGTGCTTTTCTCCTTTTTATAAAATATGAATAATACTTTATTTGTGCAACTTAGGATAAGAGGAAAGTGGGGGCTTTTTTATTTAATCAAAAGGGGAGGAAATATTCCTTTTAATCAAATAAAGACTTAGGATAAATGGTTAGCCCAAGGATAAAAATCCAATATATGATCGAAATTAAGATTTGATCAAGAAATTAATAATGTTGAAAATATTGATTATTGATAAAATTGATTCAGGGTTTATAAATTGAATAAATGGGGCCCAAAGTCTAGGTGACCATTTTAGGGTGCATACAGATATATATACGTTTTTAACCTTCAAAGAGCCATTTTTAACTCACCATTATCTGCCAACCTACTTCTGACTTGAAAATGTCATCTATTTTCCTTTTACTAAAAACTTCAATCTTAACAAATTAGGGAAAACTAATCACGTGAGAATTAGTTAGTTTAAAACTTGGCTACAATGTAAATGAAAAAGATCATTCATTTTGCAGAGAATAATAATTGGGGCCTCAAAAAACTTGATCGATAGATCCTTGCTCAATTCCTAGCCTAATAAATTCCTCCTGTAATCTTGAAGTTGTTATGTAAATTATTAATGTAAAAAATAAGGACAGAGGCAAACAAAAAAATAAGGAAATAAAAGAAAAAGATAAACAAAAGAAACCAAAACACGCAGAAGAGAAAATTGAAAAAGAGCAAGACAAGCTAAACCCCGAACAACCAAAGCTAGCAAAAACCAAGAAAAACCAAGGAGACAAGGGAGAACAAAGAGACCAAAAGAAAGAAAGGAAAATACCAAGACCACAACAAACAAACAAACAAAAAAAACATGAAACAAAGAAGCCGAGGCAAGAACAAAAGGGGACCGAGCATGGAAGGAAACATGAAAGGGAAGCCTGGAGGAGAAGAGGGGAAAAAAAGGGAGTAACAAGGCAAGCCAAAAGTACAAAAATAGACAAAGAAAACCCCAATAATACCATCATGCAAAACAACCCCATTTTCTCCATATCAGAGAGAAGAGACTATAGTAGGGGAATAACCCCCAATGAAAAGAAACAAGGGAACACAAGAGAAAAATGGGATAGGCGAGGAGGAGGAAACAGTGCCCTCCCCATCTCATCCCACAAACAAGAGAGAAAAAATGGATAGCTCTTATCCATTGAGAGGCCCAGAAAAGGCCCATAGGAATGAGAGGCTAATTTGGGAATTGAGCAAAAAAAGAGAAAATCAATGCTAAGAATACAAGGAAAGGAAGCTATCCCTTCTATCAAGCAAGGAGATAAGAGAAAAGCAGGTAAAAGTAATCAGAAAAAGAGTACAAAAGAAGACAAAGAGAAACAAACAAAACTAACCTAATAGAAAGCTAAAGGAAAACTACATGCTCAAAGGGATAGTGATATCTCCCAGTAATACATAGTTAACTTAGTAATCCATGTGAAAAAAATACCTAAAATGAAATAATTTCCAAAGACATCCATAAAAGCCATAAAACTCCATACCAGAAAAGGAAGCTTTCTATAATGATAATGAAACCTACTTTGTAAATATATCCAGAAAGAGATGAAAACCTTACCTTACCTATTTATGTAGAAATGATCTAAACAGTGAGGAAAGTTCATTAATAGCAAAATTACTGATAAAAGAAAATCCTCAAAGGAATATCATCTAGTAAAGTGGGATAGAACATGAAAAACCTATATTTGAAGTTCGTTGAACAATTGAGTTCATATACAATAAACTTACAAATATATTTGTGAATCAATACTTGAAACATATCTCTATCTATGTGAAAGCATATCTATATAAATTTTTATATATATAAAATATATATATATATACCTATATGTCTATATAAGGAAAGGCATATATGTGTATATATCTATATGCATACATACATACATACATACATACATATATATATATATGTATGTATGTATGTATGTATGTATGTATGTATGTATGTATGTATATACACACATGTTCATTTGAATCTAAGAAAAACATACAACTTGCTTATTAAGATAGAATTTATATCGATTAATAAAACCAAAACATATTCTTAAAGTGTTGTACTTTAGTTCGTAATATCCTAATATTTTTTCAAACATATTATTAATGCTATTTGAAACTAACTATTGTAAAGTTTTCATGTTAAGAGAAGGCATTTTACGATATTTTCTTACGATCCTTTCTACAAAAAAGTAAAACCTAAAAACTATATGCTATTCACCCATTTATCCTAATGCATTCACAGAGATCTTCCAAATCTTTCACCAAGTTGGGGTCCTCGCCCAGTCCTTCAGCTGCTATATAGACCTCTAGCCAGTTCTCGTGTGAGGGTTTTTGAATTTGGAAAAAATACATTAGAAATTCTAAATTTCTCTGATAAATTGGTCTTTATGCCTAGAACCCGTCGAGGTCTTCAGAGTGAATGATTGAATAGGTGGTAACTGGCTTATTCCTAATCATTTACATGTCATGATTCCCTGGCCTTGAGATTGTAAGATCACTTCTTATATTGACCATGACCCTGTCCAGGTCTACCATAATTTCCTTAATAAATATTTTTCTGCACAGTTTTGCCACCTAAGACCGGCCGTTAAATATATGCATAGCGATGGAAATCAACATCTCTAGAATGTCAAGGTTAGTTATAAATATATCCTTACATTGAACAAATTGGTCACCCAAGCTCTACAATATAGCTCCCCATATTACTTTGTTCTTCACCTCAACTATTTTCCTTATTCTGTTCAAGCTGACTCCCGAATCTAAGGCCATATGCCTATTAGATCTTCCTAACTTGATAGGAGTCTCCATATCTCAATGTCTGACAGTCTATAACTTCAAATGGTTGTTGAGAGAATGATACATTAGGAATCTTACCAACCCTTTCTATTAAAGGACATTCTCCTTGATCAATGAGTTCTTTACTATTGTATTAAATGCAATTGTTAGCCAGTTGTATACTTCACATTAATTAAAGACCATCTCTAGCTATTATTCATGTTTATGTTGTATTTGTTTAAACTCATGGATTTAAATGAGGGGACTTCTTCTTGGTTGTGTTAGAGGCCATCTATTTGTGCTTCTAACATGTCATTATTTCTAAGATTTTCTTCCTAGATCACTTTTATTTCCTCCATGTGAAAAATTCTTGTCCGATAAATTTTTTGAATAGTTTTCCTTATAACGTACCAGAGCCTTGGCTACTTAAGTTTGAGTGATGTGATCAGATTTTCATAGTAAGGATGCCCTTTATAAATGTTCATTCAATGATGGTTCTTTCCTTTTCATCTTGTATCCCTTTGGCCCTATAGTTTTATAAATCTACTAAGGAATTTAGTATCACTAGAGGATCGAAACTAACCTATAGAGATAAAAAAAGAAGAAGTTAGATTGTAGGGGTGCAATCCTAACTATTTTCTTATAGAAGTTTATAATTCTCAATATTGAGTTTGTCAACCTAATTGTTCACAACCTACCTATTATCATCTTGGGCAATTGAAGTGATAAAACTAGACTCTAAGACACCCTTGCTAATATACTAAAGCCTAAGCCTATAGTAAGAGACTTCTCCTAAGAACCCTTCATTAATTTCTTATAAGTCTTAAAAAGCTAAAATTTCTCTTTTTTTTATGTTTTTAAGCTAATCCTAAAATTTTGTGTTGTTATTAACCTATACCTAACTTTTACCCATCCGCCCCTAGATTAGCTAACAAGTTCGCGATAGTGTTCCCTTCCCTATAAATATGGTTTATCGTGTAATTTTTTATCTTTTTTAGAATTTCCATAATCTGGTTTACAAGACCATCTATTTGCCAAATTGAGGATGTCACTTTTCTAATGGCATTAACTACTATGTTAGAATCTCCTTCTATCTCTACTTTATCAATATCTAGACTCCTGCATGTTTTTAGCCCTTCCAACAGGGCGGAAAATTTTGCTACACTATTAGTCCTAATTCCTATAGGGCTGGCTATTTTTTATATGAGTTTATCTTCCCATTTGTGTATGCAGCATCTGATCCTTGTAACTCCAGGATTACCCCTTGAGGCTCCATCAAAGTTCAATTTGTGCCATCCATTCGCTGGGGCTATCCATTTGCATCCTTTCCTCTGCTTCTTTGATTCTTTTTTTTCTATTTCACCTAGGGGAGGGATCTTTAGGCCTACCCATAGATATGTATAATCTTATCATACCACTTGGAGAATCTCAATCCTAACTTTTTAAGGTTGTTCCTACTATTTGTTATCTCCACAATACCTGCCTCTATTCTATTAATAATTTGGTCATACTGAAATTCTACTTCCTTAAAGATTCTCTTGTTCCTTTCTTTCCATAGTTCTCAAACTAGAAGAGATGGGGCAATCATCCATAAGTTACCATACAGGTATTTACCCTTTTTTCTAGACTAGAACTGAAATAATATCCTTAAATCATTTGGTAAATTTGTCTTCCAATGGAGTTTGTTTAGTAGCCATACCCAACATTTATTAGCATACTCACAATTAAGGAGAATATGGTCTACTGATTCTTCCTCCTTTTTGCATAGAACATGTCTAGAAGGTCCAAGAAAGCTCATCTTTTGAAACCATTCTTCTTTAAGTATTCTATGCTAGAGAGCCACCCATGCAAACATTCCTACCTTTGGCAAGTAATCTTTATTCTAACACAGATCTATCGATATCTCTATTTTAGGAAAATTGTTCTTCTTTTACAAAGATAGGTATCCATCTTTGGAATTATACTCTCCTAATTTTGATCTCGCCCAGACAATCCTATCCTCTCTAGGACTAGGAGTAATTAACCTAGACTCTGGAGTATATTTAAGCCTATTCATGA